>PVJD01001044.1:0-312598 GCA_004026545.1 Mormoops blainvillei
GCCAGGGCTGTCACTTATTCCTCTAACATTTATTAGCTGGAATTCTTCTATAGAGTTGTCCCTTCTCACCCATTTATTTGTTTAATTATTTATTTATGTTTAGTATGAGTTTATGGATATTTACTTTGTGTAATATGTTATAATCCCATACCATTATTATTTATTTTGATGCTCATATTGTTCCAGCTTTTGTTTTCATTACCTTTTAATTTAAAAAATAAAGTATCAGTGAATACAGTTACTTGATATGGGTTAAGCAATGTATTTCACCATAGCTTAATATTCAGTAGTTGATTGCTATGAACTCAGACAGTTCTTGTCCAATACTAGTGAACTCCCTAGTCTTGTGTTATATAAGAATGAGGAGGGAAAGAATACGAACCCATCTTTGTCTTTTCTCCTCTTCCTGAACTCAGTTAATGCTGCCAATTTGGCCAGAAAATCCCTAATGACAACAAAAGCTTGGCAGTTACTAAGAGAAGTTCTTTTGTACCAAAAAAAAAAAGATGACAAAGTGTTTAAAGATATGGAAACTTGATGGTATTCTCATTCCCCAGTGGTGACTCTGTGACTGGGTGTTCAGGATGGAGTGCTTGCTGACCCCTGGAGCACAGCTATTGTGCTTGGTTAATATTGTGTTTCCGTCTGTAGTTTATCACTTGGGTGCTGATCCAAAACAAACCATCCAGTGTATCCAGCTTGTCCAGGACATACCCACTTAGCAACAAAAATACAGCTAAGGATTTCCTTATGCTTGAACTGCTAGAGTTTTTGCTTTGGGGTTTGTTTGTTTCCTAGTGAAAAACATTACTTTTTAGTATTTTTTTCAGTTATTTCATTTTGTTTACAGCTGTTATATCCAATTATGTGTAACTTTTATTTATACTTCTTTTGCAACATTTATCACATTTTGCCTTTTTTATTTTCTACTTTATGAATTGGTCTTTTTTTGCAGGATGCATGTCTTTTTCCTTCTTAACTAAACAACTAGAGGACAAAGTCTGTATATCAATTTTATTTTATTTTCATTTTATTTATTTTAGAGAAAGAGGGAGAGAGAAACATTGATGTTGTTCCACCTGTCCATGCACTCATTGGTTGCCTCCTGTATGTGCCCCAACTGGGGATCGAACCTGCCACCTTGGCATATCAGGACGATGCACCAACCAGCTGAACTACACAGCCTGGGCCATACATCAAACATTTTAAATAACCCACATACTTTGCACATGGGAGAGAGTGCTTTGTTGTTGAAAAGGGGAAATAAGATTTTTGAGAGTAAAAATAATAGTTTTCTATCACTTAAGTTAGGAATAGATGGAAGCCTATACATTGGGTTTGTGAGGCAAGGATTTTCTTTATTTATAGAAGAATGTTCTATTCATTAGACTCCTCATAATAAGATTAAATTTTTATGTCACTACAAGAGCAACCTGCTCCTATTTAAGCCATGTTTAAGTTGATAACAGTTTATTAAGGAGAATTTTGTTTTAATGGCAGATAGTTCTGACAGCATATTTAGCTGAAGAGAACAAAGATCATACATACAGAATTTATGTGATAATCCTCAGTAAATGGAGAGAGTGACCATGTCCCACACAGTCAAAAGGCACAAAATGGTATTGAACAAGTTCTCTTTATCTAAAATATTTGTTTGCAAAAATCCTTAATCTAGAGCTATTAACAACATTTTAAAACTGGATTTTATTATCCATGCCATAAATATTTCTTATGATTTCACTGGTACAGGGAAATTTAGACTATAAAAATATATCTGTATTTATGACAGAATTTTTCATAATTCATCTAAACAATATTTACATTGTATGTTCTGTGTATTGGTGGTCCCTGCTGTGAACACTATCAGTGTACTGTCAACTTTTGGCTAGTGTATAAAATTCATTTGTCCTACAACTAAGTAGGCATATTGTTACGATGACGTCTTGTGAAGTGGATTACAACTGGCTCTAAAAGTTTAGAAGCAAGTATAATGTCAAGCCAGAGTCACAGAAAGGTTGTGTATATACTTGAAAAACACATGAATTTTACCTCATGAATGTGCAAGAGAATGTATGCAGGGCCTTAAATGGCCCCGTACAAACTGCAGCACAGTTCAGAAGAGTGACTAAAAGAAAAAAGTCAAAGAACCTTGGTAGATAAACACTATAGAAGTGATGTGTTGTAATTACCATTGATATTTATGGTGTTGAGTTTTAATTCCTTCAATATACCTCAGTCATATGGAAAAGATGGGCAAAACAGAAACAGTGACATATGTGACAAGTACCAAAATAGTGGTATGTGGAGTGTTACAAGAATATAAATGAAGAAAGCTAACTTCTGTCAAAATTGGTCTTTTCGTAACAGGGAAGACAAAGAATAATTACCTTGCTATCTGGATTTCTGGAGATATCTTAACCACCGTCTCCAGATACTCTTCCATGTTGCATAATAATCCCATTCTGTAGATCAGCGATTTTTCAATTGGTGCATCACAAAAACTTTTAAAACATGCAGTACCTGACTATTTAGTCAGGGGCACTGACCTCTTCGCCCTCAAATTGTCAAGTTGAAAAATGACAACAGCCAACACAACAATAGCTGTCCCATGTGAATGAATCAAAATTATACCTGTTTTTTGTCAGATCGGCAAAAAAGTATAATATGTTTTTTGGTGTGCTGCAGAATTTCAGCAATTAGTTTATATGTGCCATAAGATGAAAAAGGTTGAAAATTGCTGCTTTAGATCATTTATGTTCAATGCTTAATATCTTTCAGGCTCTCTTAAGCAATTTTCTTTTATTTTATTAATTACTCTTATTCAGTCCTCTAGTTATTCATTAAAATTGGCATTAGGGTTAGTATTAGGGTTAGTATTAGAGTTTTATGGATTAGAAATTGAGATTGAAAAGTGAAATTATTTGTCTATATCACAAATTTTATAATTGACAGAAGTGAAATTCAAATCTGATCTGTTCAATTTCAAATCTTAAACTCTGTCTACTATACTGTAATTCCTCCAAAGTATGTTGTATTAATTGTACACGTCACACACATGCAACTAATAATAAGTACCTACAGTGCTCAAGCACTGATATTCAGTACCTGCAATGCCCAAGTACTTTTCCAGCATCATCTCATTCAATCCTCACAACACCCCTTTGAGGGGGAGTTTTGTTTTAAAAATGAAGAAACTAATGCTCAGAGAGGTCAGTTATGTGCTTCAAACCTCCCAAAAGGTAAATGGTAATATCAAGACTTAAACTGAGATTCATTTAACTAAGGTTTGTTGCTCTGCATTTATACTTTAATGATTTTGCAAAAATTATCTAAAGGGCAACTATAGGTTAATGCAAATGCACTGTAGGGTATAAGGTATAGATCTAAGATAATTTCCTAGAAATACCCCGTTGTTCTTTCAGCACTTACTGAATAACAACTTTCCCCCATTGTTGTATTATTTCTGCTATTTAATCTATTTCTAAAATTACTTTTCTAATCCATTTTTCTTTATTAATTGATGGCATATATTTTAAAATTAACCTTAATATTACTTATTATAGGACACATGCTTATTATTAAAAATTTTAAACATATAGAAAGTAAACTTCAAAAATATGATAGAAGTCCCTGTAATTACAGTGCACATAAAACCATTCTTAGCAATTGGCATGTTTTCTTGATCACTTTATGAACGTACTAATCTACATAAAATTTTAAAACATAACTGAGAACTTAACTTTTATTACTTAGCAATTCTGACCCTTAGTTTTACCCTTAGTTTTATTGTTATGAATCATTTTATGATGTTTTTAAAAAACCAATAGGGGTTTTTTTCTTTTCTGAAAACTAATCTCTGCTTTAATATTTCAGCAGAGACAGGGTGATAATATAAGCGATTCCTAACCAGCGTGTTTCTTCATGTGCAAATTGCCTTTCTCATTGCCTCTGCTTTAGTGAACATGAAATTAACGTCTTGCCTTTCCATTGTTTTCTAATCCTATAAGTGTTCAAGACTTTTCCACTGTTGTCAACAGTCCTCTCTGCTTTGTATATTTTGAAGTAGGCAGAAGGAACATTGTTTCACATAAAGCAATACTTAATTTTTTTTTAAAGACTTTATTTATTTTTTATTTTTAGACAGAGGGGAAGGGAGAGAGACAGAGAGGGAGAGAAACATCAATGTGTGGTTGCCTCTCACACACCCCCTACCAGGGACCTGGTCCGAAACCCAGACATGTGCCCTGACTGGGGAATCGAACCAGCGACCCTTTGGTTCTCAGGCTGAGGCTCAATCCACTGAGCTACGCCAACCAGGACTAAAATAATATTTTTTTATAGGGGAGGGAAAAGTACTAGGAATGGAATTGACTTACAAAAAACAGTGATATGACATAGAAAATAAATATAAATCTCAGCATGAAAAGGAAAAGAAAAATATGTAATTCAAAGTAATTTTTCAAATGCAGCATGTCCCAGTTTGGGGATTAATTATATAAGGGTTTATAAACATACCACTTAATGGTGTGGCAGTTTCCACAGGGAAATTTGCTGGTAGCTGTCCTCCTTACAAAAGCACTTAAAAATACAAACCTAAGATTTTAAAACTTCTTTTTAAACCTTTTTTAAAAATAAAATAGTTGAAAATCTTGCACATTCCTTTGCAGTTTGAAGAAACATTCCAAAGAGAAACACTTTTTAAATTCATTTTTTAAATGTTTACTTTATAAATGACCCACAACTAGTTTTAACCATATAAGATTAGTAGTTAAAGATTACCAAGGAGAAATTATATAGTAAACAGTCCCAAGACCCAAATTGTTTCAATCTAACTTGTTCTATGTTTGTATGTATAAAAGTGTGAAAACTAATACTTTTGTATAAAAGTAATACATAGCTATGTTAGAACTTGATTGAGGCCTAAAACATCTTTTTTTTGCCAGTTTACATAAATTTATTATAAAAGCCATAATTTTAAAATATTAAAATTTTAATTGCCAGGGACACATTTCAGAGCTACCTAATTTCTGGTGTATTTGGATCTGTTCCACTATACCTCAGAGTTTTAAAAGGAAACTTGAGTTCTCCTTGTCATACTAATAGTAATTTGAGATCCTCAAAAAGGATGTATAATCCTACTTTTATTGACTTGGACAGGCCTTGGGTTGAAATGGAGAAGGAATGATGGGTAATGAAGGAAATTGAAAGTCCCAGGACCAACATAAACCACAGCTGTTTTTGTTGTTTTTTTTAAACTCAGAAACGTTGAAATCACATCTTATTAAGCACATGCACTGCTTGATTCTGGTTTCCTTGTGGGGGATTTTTTTTTCCCTCCTGATGGCTAGCAAGAAGAAAGGAGCTAACTTCACAGAGTTAAATGATAAGGCAATAATGGGAAATTAAGTATGACTTTGGAAATGCTGGTACAGCAAATCCAAGGAATTGTAACTCAAATTTTTGTTAGATCTGAGGTGCTGGTGATCATCTTGTAAACCCTCACTGTTACAACCTCACAAATCACTCCTCCCATGTCTTCAGACCAAAAAAACGTATAAAGAGACAAGGATTTCCTGCCTTTAAAGAAAATAAAATACTAATATCCTGCATTTGTTGGGGCAGGGGATCAAAACTGGGTGGGCATATATACATATCACTTTTCACCCATTAAAACAGCAAGTATTGTTTTAAATAAGATTACTTGATGTTGGCAAGTGTACTGATGTGAACGAGCTCATGCACGGCTGTTGGGAACATAAAATGGTACAATCCTTTTAAGGATTTGTAATATGTATCACGAACCTTAACTATTCCATTGACCCAGTAGCTTCTCTCCTGAAAAATATATGTTTATTATCATATTATTTAAAATACGTGCCCAATAATTATGGGGTGCCTAAATAAATTATGGTAAACACATAATAGAATGCTGGCTTGATATTTTTAAATAGTGCTTATGAAGAGTTTGTATAACATGGAAAGATGTATGTTACTAAGGAAAGGACTAAAAAGCCTGGAAGGAAATGTGGTGGAATTAGAAATTTTTGTATTTATCTTCATTGTCTTTTCAGTATTTTTCATTTTCATCTGAGAGAAAAGGATGAGGCCAACGAAAAGTAAAATGGTGGTTGTCAGGGTCTGCAGGAGAAAAGAGTGGGGAGTTACTGTTTAATGGGTACAGAGTTTCAATTTGGGAAGATGAAAAACTTGTGATGCCACTGAACTGTACACATAAAAATTGGTTAAGCCTGGCTAGTGTGGCTCAGTGGTTTGAGCGTTATCCTGAGAACCAAAAGGTCGCCGGTTTAATTCACAAACAGGGCACGGGCCTGGGTTTCAAGCCAGGTCCCCAGTTGGAGGTATGCGAGAGGCAGCCAATCGATATTTCTTTCATACATTGATGTTTCTCTTCCCCTCTTCCCCTCTCTCTAAAAATAAAAAATCTTTTTAAAATTGGTTAAAATGGTCAATTTTATGTTATGTCTATTTTACCACAATTGCAACAACAAAGGCCATTGCAATGGCTTGGGTGATCCAGAAGCTTGTTGGCAGTGGGAATTGAACAGAGGAGGATTAGAGATAAATTTCAGAGGTGGGATGGGATGGCTTGGCACTTGGCAAGGGAGTGGGAAGAGTCAGCAAAGGTTTCTAAAACTGGTTCCCAAAGCTTGATTGGGCATGAAAATCACCCACTTTTAATGAAATAGAGATTATTGAGCTAGGCGGCTAGTAGATGCTAACACTAATAACTAAAACAACGTACACAGGAGGAGTTTAAAGATAATGAAATTAGGCTACGTTTGGATATGTTGAGTTTGAAGGGTTAGGACAGCACCCAGGTGGAAGGAATTGGGGCCAAAAAGAGACATTGGTTCTAGAGATCTAGCATTGAAAGTTGCTAGAGACTAGAAGATAGAATGAGAAGAAAGTGCTAAAATCAGAGCCTTGGGGAACAACTGCATTGTAGGGATTGGAGGAGGAACAAGGCATTTGGGCAATAATGGCACAAAGGAGAAATAAAGAACAGTTAATAGAGTACGTTGTCAGATGTTGGAATGGTCAAGAATAAGGATTGAGAAAGGGCCTTTGGATTGGGTAAGAAAACATTAGTGACTCTTTAGGATTCAGTTTTATTCAGAATGGTTAAGGAGCAACAGGAGAAAATAGAAACAGTAAGCATAAACTTTTTTTTTTTCCAAGAAGCGGTAAAGAGAGGAAAGAACCAAGTCAGGGTTAGTAAGCTCAAAGCAAGGCTTTTTTCAGTTTGGATAAAGTTGGTAATATTTTAAGCCAATATTTTCTGTGGAGTACTTGTCTCTCATGGGTCTCCTGTCTCTTTCACTGTTTCTTCTCCCCTCCCAGCCCTTTAATAGTGGAATGTCCTCTTCCTCACATAATCCGGCTTTCTTGGTGATTGTGCTGGAAGTCTTCCATTTGCCCCTCTAGGTCCACTTCTCCTTCTCTACTTGCTTTCTCTCCTAGGAGGCTGACCTGCGTGGGTTAGTCAACAAGCTTCCTGGGATGCTGGAAGGAAAGAGGTTGGAGCATTTGTCTCCTTAGCTCCCAATCTGCAGGGTCATTTCAGTCTGGCTGAATTGACTGAAAGTCACTGCTACTCTCAAGTCAGCCCTCTATAGGACTCTGTCTTTATGAGTCTGGTAACCACTTCCTCTCCCAGTCCCTTCAGGCCTAGGTGTGGAAACAGTATATCACACTCTATTTTCTCTTGTGGTTTCCCTGAACTCTACACCTTTGTAAATTGTCCCTTTATTAACTCTGTGCCATTCACTTCCTGCTGGGACCCTGACGGATATAGTGATCTTATCCAGTCTTACGGCTTTTCTTTTTTCTTTTTTTTTTTAAGATTGTATTTATCTATTTTTAGAGAAAGAGAGGGAGAGAAACATCAATGTGTGGTTGCCTCTCGCGTGCCCCCAGCACGCCCCCAGCCAGGTACCTGGCCTGCAACCCAGGCATGTACCTGACTGGGAATTGAATCGATAACACCTTGGTTCGCAGACCGGTGCTTAATCCACTGAGCCACACCAGCCAGGGCCAGTCTCATGACTTTAAATATCAACCACATGCCAACAATTCCCAAATGTATAGGTCCAGCCCAGATCCATCTTCTGAGCTGCAGGCTCATATGTCTGGCTGCCTGCTAGATTTGATTGTCTAATATATGTCTTAACTTACTGATCTCTCCTCCTAAACCTGTTGATGGCAACTCTATACTTCCAGTTGTTTAGGAAAAAATTTTAAAATCATCCTTGATTCCTCTCTTTTTCTCACACACCTTATCAGCCTGTGACGATATCTGAGTAGGCCTTCCTTTAATAGAGAATCTGACCACTTCTCACCACCTCCTCTATCACCCTGGTTTAACTACTGTAATCTCTCAGTTCTAATACATCCTAATTGGTCTTCCTGCTTCTGCCTTAACGTCTTTCACCTTATTTTTAACATAGTAGTGAAAGTGATTAAAGTGCAAGTTAGATCATGTCCTCTGCTTAAAGCCTCCCAAAGGCTTTCCATTTCAGAATAAAAGCCCAAGTCCTTAGGCTAACATAAAAGGTCCTACACCATCTGCCTCCCACACCCTTCACCTCTGAGACCGCATTTTCAGCTCTTTCCCCTTACCACCCTGCACTAGTCACACTGGCTTCCCTTACTGCTCTAACATGGCTCTGTCAGGAATGCTTCTCCCAGATATCCGCATGACTTAACTCCCTGTCCTCTTTAAGTCTTCATTCAAATGTTGTCTTAGTAAGGCTTACCCTAACCACCTTATTTAGAATGGCAAATTTACCAGCCTCTCCCCACCCAGCACTCCTGATCCATCTACCCTTACTGTTTTTCCTTTTTTGCAACAATTAATATTGCCTAACATACTATATAATTTACTTTTTTATTTTTTAATTATCATGCAGTAAAATTGGTCACCACCCCCCTGCCCTTATGGTATATACTTCTGTGAATTTTAACACATGTATAAATTCTTACGTCCATCGCCACAGTCAGGATATAGGACATTTCCATACTCCAAAAAAATAATCACATTTCCCCATCCCTAACCCCTGGCAACCACTGATCTGTTCATCATAGTTTGTCTTTTCAATAATCTGATCATGCAGTATGTAACATTTTGACACTGGGTTTTACTCAGCATAACACCTTTGACATTCATCCCAATTGCTGAGTGTATCAGTGGTGTATTTCTTTTTATTGCCTAGTATTCTGTTCTGTGGCTATACTGCAGCTTATCCATTCATCCACTGAAGGACATCTGGGTTGTTTCCAGTTTCCATGGCACTTATGAACAGAACTGCTAAAACATTCATGTATAGGCTTTTATGTGAAATAAATTGTTGTTTCTTTGGAATATAATTTACTTGTTACATTAATCTTTTTTTGCATGTTTTGTTCACTGTATTATTCTAAGTTTCTAAAATAGTTCCTGGCACATACCAGGAGCTCAACAAATTGGTGAATGTGTAGTGTTACTTTAAAATGGAATGGCGTAGTGACACTAGGGTTACTCTGAACACATTCGGGGTTTACATTGCCAAAACCTAGATGCAGTTTTCTTAAACCCCAAGTGGCAGGAGACTTCAGTTGAAAGACACCTGCTAGTAGACAGTGTAAATGTCTTTTTACTGCAAGTAATTCCTCTCTAATATTTTTGGTGGCCATCTATCAGATTCCTGATTTGGAGGAGGAGCTTGGGATGAGGTTAAGGAAAAACCTCTTGGGAGAATACTTTAACAGTGATGTCAACATAACTCATCTGTGAGCAAAATGAAAAGCCAGCTCTTCCTCCCTAAGGATAACCCAGAAACAAACTTGCTTGCAAAAGCAGGAGAAATAATGGCACCACTCTCCCCACATTGACCCATTTAGTTTCACTTAAACTTATAGTAATAAGTCACCAGATGGGATTAAGAAAAAGACAAGTTTTAGAGATAAAGAGGAAAATAATGATTATATGAGAGGTTGATGTTTATAAGGGAAGGCAACTGACTTACTGGAATATTTATGTTAACAGCAATAGCTATGACTGTGAAGCATCTTTTGGATAAGCTTTTAAGTGACATTCAGTTTAAAATCATTTGCTGCCTAATGCTCCAAACCAGGATAGCAATGTATCTCGTTAAAATACATGGACCTACTATAACCGTATCCTTCAGGATGTGGATTCATTAAGAATCAGTTGGCTCTTGGATCCCATCCAGTGCATTATGGTTTTTGAAGGCTCAACCAGATTTCACTTTAAGGCAGTTCCATGTTTAAAGTTTCAGCAAGGTTTTAGAATAAGTTTTCTTCATTTATTAAGTTTTTTTTGGTATAAATGATATGGACTCATAAAAATTTCAAATATACAGAACTATGTGAAGAAAAGGAACCTATATTTAAGCATTCTTGATATTTTGATGAAAATCCTTCCAGATACCTTTCCAGGTGGGCGTATTGTACATGTACTTTTTATTACTTTAAAGAGAAGGGGCTACAGTGATGCTTTTAGGTTGGGGAAAGCCCCCTTCTTTTTCTTTTTAAATTTTTATTTATTTATTTTATAGAGAGAGCGGGAGGGAGAGAAAAAGAAAGAAAAACATCTGTTTGTTGTTCCACTTACTTATGCATTCATTGGTTGATTCTCGTATGTGCCCTGATTGAGGATCAAACCCGCAACCTTGGTGTATCAAGATGATGTTCTAACCACCTGAGCTACCTGACCAGGGCCCCCTTCATTTTCAATAAGAGTGATCAGTACATAGAAGAAGGAAAATTTACTTCATCTAAAACCTAAAACACTACACACATCATTGTTAAATTAAACATATTGAGGATGATCTTTATCAGGAAAAATGAAATAATTCTGAAATACAGGGTCTGGCAGAAGTAATGCCTACTTGAGTGTGGTTGGTAGGGTAATAATATGGATGTAACAATTAATAGTTTTAATTTGAACATTTCACATAAAATGTCATATGATGTGCTTGAGTATGACATTGTTATGTTACAGAATTACATGTTCATGATTTTGTCATTTAAAAAGGGGCATTATTTGTACTGGACCCTGTATATTGAGGGTTCTGAGTTGACCTGCATGCCATGTGGGGCCATAGAGGCTTTGCTTAATCATCCAAGCATCCAGGTTAAAGCACTGTGGCAACTTGGAAGGTCTTAAGTACAGAACTAAAACAGCACCATTAACTTTTCATCTTCCCCAAATCTCAGGTGAATTAGAAATAGATATCTGTTCACAGTTCTTAAGCCATTATGGATGGCCAATAAGATGGGAATGTGAGCCTCATTGTCATCAACTCAAGTGAAACTCATTGCTCTCTGAAAACCATGCAACAGACTGTATATGTATGTTTTCTTTTTTTTTTTAATGTGTGCAGTTGTCAGTTCAGTTATGCTACTGTGGGATTGAATGAACTTCTGAGTAGATCATAAAGGGTCCTTTTCTAACCACTATAATATTCAAGATTCGTCATTTACAATGTCTTTAATTTCCCCCAGTTGGTATCCCAATAGTTGGTATACTGCCTTAAATAGTTCAAAAAGCAAGTCTCTGCCATGGCAGTGACTGGAAAGTAGGAATTTCTGCCAAAGTTCTTGTGATCCAATCCTCTCTTGAAAGTACAAGGCTAAAGCATGTATTGAAATGCCTGAGTCAGCTGCTCAAGGGGCATACTGGCTGCAACCCTGCTCATTTTCTAGGATGAAAAAATCTCCTTGGTGACCTGAGGCAGCTGGCTAGCTTTAAGTCTCTCCACCTAGAAATACACATATTATAACTACGCATAGAAAGCACACGCACATATATATGAACACATGTAAACTATATTTAAATGCTGGCATAATTTTAAAAGGATGTTTTACGATCTATTGTGTTTTCTAGAATTATGCTGAATTTTAACAGATCTTGTTTAATAAGAAAGTAACATCACTTCTTCTGTTGATTGCTGTTTAAAAGTTTTAACTTCTCCAACTTTCTAATTTAGGGAAGGAAAAGGAAGGCACCTATTTATTAAATGTTTAATATATGTCTGGAATTTTTACTCCTTTAATGTTAACTCCCATGTTATAGATGAGGACCTCAGAACAGGCAAGGGAGGTCACATAGCTCTGAGGTAGCAAGCAGTTAGTATTTGAACCAGGTCAGTATGATTCCAAAGACCTCTCTACCACCACATCATGCCGTAGAATGAATTGTAGAATGCTAGGCTTATAAAAAGACTTTGTTATTAATACTGTTAAGTAAAAAATACAAGGTGCAAAACAGTAAGCATAATGTACTGCGACTGTGTGAAATGCTGTGTACATATATTCATGTGCGTGCTTTACATATGCTTAGCATACCCAGTATATCTCTGGAAGACCATATAATGGTTGCCCCCAGGGATGGGAATTGGGTTGCTAGAAACCTACAGTTTTTATTATAAAATCTTTTATACCATTGAATTTTGTTTTATGTGCATATGTTACCTATTCAAAAAAGAAACTATTTTGAAGATGGTTGTTGGCTATGTTTTTAGAAACATTTGATTATTTTTTATTTTTAAAAAGATTTTATTTATTTATTTTTAGAAAGAGGGGAAGGGAGGGAGAAAGAGAGGGAGAGAAACATTGATGTGAGAGAAAAATACTGCTCTGCTGCCTCTCATATGTACCCTGACTGGGGACTAAACCTACAGTCCAGGCATGGGCCCCGAGTGGGAATCAATGGGCAACCTTTCACCTTGCCAGACGATGCCCAACCAATTGTGTCAGGGCTAATTATTTTTTAGATTTGGTAATCTATTTGTTAGTCAAGTTTCATAGGCTTATAAAGCTTCTAATGTTATAAAATGTTAATGCTAGCTATTATACTGATAGGCATTGATAATGATAATATCTTTCTAGTTTTTAATTCCCATGATCTACTCTGACCTACCGCTTTGGAATTTGTGAGGGAGGTAGAATACGATATAACATATTGATGTCAATAGAAGTAATGGTGACTGAATCATTTATATTCACCTGTTTATTTACATTTTTAGTGCTATTTAAGATTTTAATAATCTTTGGTTTATCTAGTTTTTGAAAGAATACTTTGCTTCAAATGACAGTAGTTGCTAGTTGTGCCTGAGGTAAAAGAAGTATTTTATATGATTCCTAAAATTGAACTTTAAAACATTTCCCACCTACTAAAAACTATATTTTAATTTGGGGCTGTCATTATTGGAAATACCTTATTTTGAATGCACTTATTTTTGTACTTGTTTGTACTTGTTTTCAAAACTGTAAGGATCTGTTTATTCAGCTGCCTTCCTTACTAGATTGGTCATTCCTTGAGGGCAGGGCCCATGCCTCATTTACTTTTGTTTCTCAGTGCCTAGCCTAATGCTTGACACTTGGTAGATACCTAAAAATGTTGATTGAATTGAACTAGAGACACTTAGCTTAGCCCAGAGAAGAGAGAGAGGTGTAATCTCAGTCTTCAGATATTTGAAGGTATTCTCTTGTAGAAGGGATTGTTCTATATGTCTTCAATAGACAGAAAACCAATGAGTAGAAATTTCAAGGTTTCTAAATGCTGACTCATTTAAAGCAAATGGTACTGTCTCTTGGGGTACTGAATCTACACCAGGAGATTCATTCATGGCTGGTCAACTACTGAGACAATTCAAGAATTTAATTATTCATTTGTTCCTTCACACATTTATTGAAACATTAATTGAACAGACACTGTTCTAGATATTGGATGCCAAGAATGAATAAATCATAATTACTGCCTTGGAGAACTGAACAGCCAGCAGGGGGACAGAAGTTTTAGCAAAGGATTACAACCCACGGTTGTTCTAAAAAGTTGTTACAGAGGTGTAATGGTAATAACCAGAGAGTGGGCAGGAAAGGCTGCTGAGGAAGTGACTCTGGAGTACAGTTGACCAGGCAGACAAGAGGAGAAAGGAGTGTCCTAAGCAGATGGAACAATACATGCAAGCTCAGAAGTTAAAGTCTTTAGAATAGAGTGTTGCTATTTCATTTGGATTCACCTGCCCTTAAAGGACCCTCCAATCCTAAGATTCTGTGTGCTGGCTATTTAGTGTTTTTCGTTTTGTTTTGTTTTGTTTTACTTCATACCAGATATTTCATGAATGTATTTTAGTCATTTTTTTATAGGAAGCAAAAATACTAATCTTCTTCTTTGATTTTTGTTCATAGTCAAGTTCATCCGAGAAGTAACACCATATATCAAGAAGCCATCATTAGTATCTGATCTGCCATGGGAAGGTGCAGCTCCCCAGTCACCAAGCTTTAGTGGCAGTGAGGACTCTGGTTCTCCAAAACACCAGAACAGCACCAAGGACAGGAAGGTCATTCCTCTCAAAATGTGCTTTGCTGCTAGAAACCTAAGCATGCCGGATCTGGAGAACAGGTGAGCTGTACCTGAGCAGAACATCATATTTATAGCTTTGCAAACTTAAAGACATGCTGCAATATTACTTATGCATAATATTACTTATTCATATTAGGCTATAATATGCCTAAATTACACAAAGGAAAACATCAGTCTGAGATGAGAATAATTTTTGGCATTCCATATTTAAATTACTTCACACATATATGTACAGTATATATATAGAAAAATTTTGGACAAACATAAGAAACTTAATGATGTATATTCTTGGGGAGTGAAATGGGGTTAGAGGAAAGAATCTTATTGATTTTAGAGGGAAGGGAAGGGAAGGAAAGGGAAGGAGAGAGAGAGAGAAACATTGACCAGTTGCCTCTCTTATGCTCCCTGACCAGGGACTGAACCTGCAACCTAGGCATATGCCCTGACCAGGAATTGAACCTGCAACCTTTCAGTTTATGGGATGACGCCCAGCCAACTAAGCCACAGCAGCCAGGGCTGGAGTCCCAGTCTTAATGCTGCAAAGTGATTTGTTTCTACTTTTCCCTGAAATACCAAAATTTGCAAATAATTAACTTTTTGTAAAATATAAATTGAAAGAGAGTCAAGGTTATTCCTTTATCACTCTTACTTGCATTCCAGAGGAAAAGAAAAGCAATGGAATTACAGGTACCTGACAAAATAGTGCATAACTTACACCCACAGTAATGTGAGCATCTATACTGTCTTGGCAGGAAAAAAATGTTGAGAACTATTGTCTGATTAGACAGAAATTAGGGTGACAGTCTTTGTAACTTTGGCCAAGCTGTTTGTCTTCCAGAAGCCTTGGTTTCCTCCTGTATAAAATGAAAGGTTATGTAAGGATTAAATAAGAGAATGATTATAAAATTGGCATAGTGAACTTTCAATATATTCTAGGTGTTGTTGGTGTCCTTGTGACCTTAAATACGTTCCTTAATTTCTTTGTCCTCCTGGGGTTTTTTTCCTATCTATAAAATGAACATAATAATAACTACTCACCTATACTCTTTAGAACTACTTCAAGGATAAATAGGATAATATCTATAAAATCGCTTGGAGCTCTTTAATCCTTAAGTTTATCTCCACTCTGTCAAAGGAAATACCATGGCAGGTGACACAGCTACAACACTTAAAGCCATGCACGGGGGAAAAAAAACAATTTGTATCAGAACAGCAAAAATAAGTTTCATAAGGACATATGTCACCAAGACACTTATCATATTGCAGCTTTATATAACTAACCATGTTTCTATTTGAAAATCTTTACCTTCCACATAGTCTCTTGTAAAACTCTGAGCAAGAAATAGGCTTAGATGTTCCCTAATTTGGAACATACTTATGAATCTGTTTTTAAGCCATAGATAGGCATGTGGTTTCCCATCATTCTTCATTTTTTTCCCTAACAATTTATTATGAAAATCTTCAAACATGTAGTAACAAAGTTGAAAGAATTTTATAATCAATGCTCATTTTCCTACCACCTAGATTCTACCATTAACATTTTGTTACACGTACTTTATCACAGATTAGCCCATCCATCTATCCATCAATCCAGGGTTTGTTTTTTTTTATGCATTTCAGAGTGAATTACAGACATTAATATACTTCCCTCTAAATATTTAAGCATGCATTTAAATAACTAGAGTTCAGTGTTTCATTACATTTTTTTCCTTTTGGGGTAATATTTACATATAATAATATGTACAAATCTTAAGTTTTTTTTTAATCTTCCCTCCCTCGAGGATATGTTTATTGATTTGAGAGAGAGAGAAAGGGAGGAGAGAAACATCGATGTGAGAGAGAAACATCAATTAGTTACCTCCCATACACACACCTGACTGGGGATTGAACCTACAACCTTGTATGTGCCCTGACTGCGAATGGAACTCATAACCTTTTGGTGCAGAGAACGATGCTCCAATCAACTGAGCCAATCAACTTGCAGCCAGGGTGCAAATTATAAGTTTTGACAAGTGTATACAATTATATAACCCAAGCCTGTCAAGATATAGAACATTATCATCACATTGGAAAGCTTTCTTGTGACCCTTCTCGGTCATTTCTCTCTCCTACCTCCCAAGGCAACTACTGTTCTGACTTTCTATCATTAGATTAGTTCTAACTATCCTAAAACTTCATATAAGTGTAATTATATCGTGTGTATTCTTTTGTGATTTAATTCTTTACCCCACATAAGGTTTTCAAGAACTTGTCTATTTACCTTTACCGACGTGTTTCAGTTGGTTTGGTGGTGTCCCGTGAAACGAAATGTTGCCTCATAGATTTCCGGTCATGGCACAAGCCTGGGTTGCAGGTTCATTCCCCAGTCAGGGCACATACAAGAGGCAACAGATCAATGTTTCTCTCTCACATCAATGTTTGTCTCCCTCTGTTTCTCCCTCCCTTCCCCTTTCTCTCTTAAAAAAAGAATTTGTCCATCTTGTTGCATGTGTCATAGTTCTTTCTCTCTATTGCTATGTAGTATTGTGTTATATGAATGTATTACACTTTCTTTATCCATTTTCGTATTGATGGGCACATGAGCTATTTCCAGTTTGGAGCTAATATTAATAAAGTTATTGTGACTGTTTTTGTACAACTCTTTGTGGGCATACACTTTCATTTCTCTCAGGTAAATTCTTAGGAGTGGAATTGCTGGATCAAAGGGTAGGTAGGCGTATGTTTAGTTTTTTAAAAAACCGCCAGACTTCTTCCTAAAGTGGTTGTGCCATATTACATTCCTACCAATAATGCAGGAGTTTCTGTTGCTTCACATCCTCATGAACATTTATGTCAGTCTTTCTAATATTAACTATTCTGGTGCGTATGTAGGAAACTGTTTGTGGTTCATCTTTTACCTTCCAAATGAAAAACTTATTTGACATGAGAGGGAAGTATCCTTTTCTTCTGTTTTACTACTTTCACTTACTTTCATATTCATTATCCAGAGCTAGAAAAAAAAAGTGCTGACCATCCGAATAAGTAAGTAAGGAGGAGAAGGAAGTTTATTGTCTTTCCCCACCTTGAGTTCTCAAGACCTCACTAGATGCTTCTAATAGTTATAAACAGTTCATTCTGGAAAGTGAAAGCTAAATAAATAATGATGAAGTTCAGGGAGAGAACGTGAGCCCATTCCTTAGCAAACAGCATTGTGGGCAGTATGGAGTTTAGCAAGGACAAGGTGTTCTTAAACACTTTTTTTCAGAAATGTAAATCTGTTTCCTTTGATCTGGTCACAATGTCTTGTCCATCTTCACAATGGCTATTTTTCATGTAAAAGGTAAATTTTGGCTTATGACATATAAAACAATATGATTATTACTAAATTGAACACATAAATTATATCAAAGACTTTACTAAACAGAAGAAATAAGAAGGCTGGACTTACGGAATCCTATGCTTCTGTAACCTAAACATTGATTTGATTTATATGATCAAAATGGAATTGTATTTCTCAGGAAATCCTCAGTGGTTTGACTAGAAGCCAAAACTCTTCGCACTATAGCTGTTTCCTCCCCTCTCCTGTGGACCGAAACAATTACTGGCAGACTGCCTCCAACTTTTTGTTGAAAGAGTTTTCATATGAATTTTTCTTTTAAAACAGCAGTAGGCTTTAGGAAATACTTTATCCCTTTATCAGGTATAGGGGGGCTTTCTCTTCAAAGGTGGATTCTTCTAGATCCTAGAATCATCAGAATTTTGGAGTTTCTTTGCTGTTTCTTCTAATTTAATTTGCTTATTTCACAGTCCCTTTTTTAAAAACATTGCAAAATTTCTCTTTTCATGAAAAATTGATGATCTTGGCATGGGGACAAATTTACTGCCTGCTTTCATCTTTTTTCCAACCTAGCGGTCCTTGTTAATCAGGTTTAGTTTTATTTTATAATAGACTTATTTTCCATTCTTCCAGTTATTAATAACTAGAGTCTTTGACATTAGGATTTTCAGAGTTTACATTGTGTTAAGGAGATGTGTCTGAGAAACTGTCTCAGTGTTAGGTGAAAAGGCTTTTTCAGAAGGAGAGCATTTTGTGCCCAGAGAAGGATGAACTGATTCCTATCTGCAGTGCTAAGTAGGCCAGGAGGAGGAGTGAAAGAAATTTCTTGTCATGGTTTTATGGCTGAACTTTTAGCATGTGTTTAAAGGATGTTAAGGTGGTTACAGTGCCAAAGCAACCAAGTGGGAATGATTAGCCTCTGTAGAAAACAAACAGGCCAATATAGGGTCTGAATTAAGGACATCACTGGCTCTTTCACCTATTTGGGTGGGATGAGTGTGGTTTTGAATCTTTTGCTGGTTTGAGGGTGGGGTAGTCTCTGGTCTCTGGGTGTGGGGAATGCTGGCACAGACATTCAGCCAGCCCCTTTTTTTATTAATAGCTGTGTGCTTTACTCCCATTTCCAGAGGTAACTGGTGCCTCCAATTCCCCCGTCTCTTTGGGATTCTGCAACATGGATTGGCTGGGATTTGACTTTCCCCGCCTTTCTTAGGCCTGATAAGTCATTTAACTCCTGTCTTTGCCAGTTTCCAGAATTTTGTAGTTGCCCCCTTCTGTTCTCCCTGATCTTGTAGGATTATGCTTCTTAAAAATCCCTTTAAAAAAAATCTTTTTTAAAGGTCGTTGATGACTTCTTAAATACAGCACCAAAGTCACAATACATAAAAGAAAAATATTGATAAGTTGACCTTTATTAAAATTTAAAACTTCTGCCCTGTAAAAGATACTGTGTGTTAGGGTTCTCAAGAGAAACATAACAATAGGAAAGATGGATGAATGGATGGATGGGTGGATGCATTTATTAATTATAGGAATTGGCCTATGCAATTATGGAGTCCAAGAAGTCCCATTATCAGCTGTCTGCAAGCTGGAGAAACAGGAAAACCAGTGGAGTAATTTAGTCTGAGCTCAAAGGTCCAAGAACCAGGAGTGCCAATGTGCGAGGATAGGAGAAGATGGATGTCCCAGCTCAAGCAGAGAGCAAACTTCCTCTCCTCCACCTTTTTGTTCTATTCATGCCCTCAATAGATTGAATGGTGCCCATCCAAGTTGGTAAGGCTCAGTAAGGGCCATAAGACTAAGTAAGGACCACCCTACTTAGTCTACTGGTTCAAATGCTAAGCTCTTCTGGAAATACCCTCACAGACAGACACACCCAGAAATAATATATAACAGCTATAGGGGCACCCTTTAGTCAAGGATGACACAAAATTAACCATCACACACTGTTAGAGAATGAAAACACAAGCCACAGATTGGGAGAAAATCTTTGTAAAATACATATGAGATAAAGGACTAAAAGACTTTTACCCAAATAAACAAAAAATTCTTAAAATTCAACAATAAGAAACCAACCCAATTACAAAATGGGAAACAGATCTGAACAGACACCTTATCAAAGGGGAAATACAGGTGGCAAATAAGCATATGAACAGTGCTCAACATCATGTGTCATTAGAGAATCGCAAATGAAAACACTGAGATACTACTACGTACCTGTTAAAGTAGCCAAAGTGAGAGCAACAGGAATCTTATTCATTGCTGGTGGGAATGCCAAATGGTACAGCTACTTTGGAAGACAGTTTGGCAAGTTCTTATAAAGCTAAACATGGTCTTACCATACAACCCAGTAATTGTGCTCCTTGGTATTTATCTTCAAAGTAGCTACATGGGTAACTCCAATGGGAGGGCACGTGAATGAATGAGTAGATAGGTACCAGGTAAATGTGTTTATAACCTGTGCCATAGTGTGACACCAGCTATGGGAGTTTGCCCCAGAGGTATAGAAGGCTCCATTGCAGTCCTGTTTTGCTGTTACCGTCTTGGGAGTGCCTTTTTAGACAAGAGCTTCGTAGTAGTCATCGCAGTTCTTAATAAAAGCATTTTTTATAACCTGTAATTGTGGATTAATTATTTGTTAAATTTCCTCCTTCCCTCATTAGACTATAGACCCAGTGAGGGTAGAGACTTTTTTTTGAGGTATCCTTTTCACCACTGTATTTCCAATACCAATATCTACCACAGTATCTCGTATATATAGTAGGTGCTCAATAAATGTGTATTTAGCCCTTACTGGTACAGCTCGGTTGCTTGGGCATTGTCCCCCAAACCAAAAGTTTGCTGGTTCGATTCCCGGTCAAGGCACATGCTTGGGTTGCGGACCAGGTCCCCTGCTGGGAGCATGTGACCAGCAGCCTATCGATGTACATCTTTCTTATGCACACCAGTGTTTCTCTCCCTCTTTCTCCCTCCCTTCCCCTCTCTAAAAATAAATATAAATAAATTCTTTTTAGAAATTGGAATCTTAAATTAACTATTTTTCTACTATGACTCTGTATGATTTAATCATATAATCTTAACTAGATACTAAAGAACAGTTGTAAATTTTCATTAAAAAATCATATTCTTTAGCTATTTTTCTCTTTATTTCACACAGTGGAAATTTCACTTCACTATTTGGCAGTAGGTTTTCTTTACCTAGTAGCACCTTATAATAATGTTTTATAAGGTATTTTATAAATATATTTTTTTACATCTCAGTTCCTTCTTTACAATGTGCCTGTGAGAGTCAACAAGCATGCTTTCTGTTTCTCTGACATGGAAATTAAGGCAAAGTGTATAGACTATACAACAGGTTCCCTCCTCATAAGTCATTACGTTAACACATTGAATCAAGAGACCCAACAGTTAGTCTTTCTGATGATTACCTTTCCATGTGTGGTTTTCTCTGGAATTGGACCCTATGGAATTAAGAGAAAGTATCTCTATTCTGGAATGTAAAATTAATATAGATTTCCAGTAATGTATGTTAAACCCTGGCAGATGTGATGACTTCTGATATAGCTCACATTTTTTTTCTTCTTTTTCCACACAGATTGATAGAGCTACATTCTCCTGATAGCAGGAACACGTTGATCCTACGCTGCAAGGATACAGCTACCGCACACTCCTGGTTCGTAGCTATCCACACCAACATAATGGCTCTCCTCCCACAGGTGTTGGCTGAACTCAATGCCATGCTTGGTGCAACCAGTACAGCAGTGGGCAGCAAGGAGGTCAAGCACATTGCCTGGCTGGCAGAACAGGTAGGCTGGGAGGTAGGGCAGTGTCTCACCTAGTTGTCATTCAGAACCAGGATGGTTCCCCCATATTTCATGTTTTTCATAAAGTCAGGTCCTGGGTACCCAGCTTACAGATTTCATGTATCTGTAATATTGATCATATAGTCAGGTCCTGGATATCTAGCAGGCAGATCTTTAGTTTCTCCTCCCTACTATTTAGCTCTTTGTTGCTAATTATCACCTCCACTGGATACTGACCATCATAATAATCATCATCACAACATAGCTAAAAAGAGGTTTCTTATTTACAATCTCTGTTCTTAATGACAGATAACAATTTTCATGATTTTAGAACAGGACCAGCAAACTGTTTCTGCAAAGGGCCAGATAGTATCACAACTATTTGAGTCTGCTGTTGTTGCGAGAAGATGGTAATAGACAATATGAAAATGAATAAAGTTCAATAAAACTTTATTTACAAAAACAAGTAGTGGGCTGCATTTGACCCACAGTTCATAGTTTTCCAACCCCTGTGCTGGTCTATTGACAGAGATTCAGGGGCAGCAGGCTTACGCTCTCTGCTCTGAGAAAAGTATAAAATATACAAAATATTTTATAAGCCATTAGACAAATGTCTTCCACAACTGAAAAATGAAGAGAAGAGCAACAAGAAAACCTAGGTGGATATTGGCTGAAGGGAAAGGAAGAACTTAATCCAAGTTTGACGTAAGGGAGACTAAAGCTTCTGTGAGATGTTATGGTACATACTTTTTCTTTTGGGTCCTTCACTGTCAGCTAGGCCAGAAGGAGTTGGAAAAAGAAGACTGACCTTGGGGTTCAGAGATGAAGGTTCAAGAGCTAGTTCTATTTTTCTCTATTTTAGATCTTTTTGAAAGTTCCTTCATCTTTTGGTACCCTGGTTCCTTCATGTGTGTGCAAGGGGACAGGGATTATTTCAGTATCAGCCCAGGGAAATTTTGTTCTTTTAAGTACAGTTTCCCAGGTCTACCATCCCACCCTTTCACCTCAACAGAGTTCCGATTTGGTAGATTTGTCATGAGTTCTGGCGATCTTGTTTGGTAGCTTTCAGTGATTGTGTTGTGGGCCATTTTGGGCTCCACTAATAAATTCTTTTTGTCAATGCTGAAATTTTATGAACATTACAAATACTAATCATAATAAATTAGAACACAGAATGAGTACGATGATCATTTCTAAGAAGCATAATTAGAATAACTAAGCAGAGAAGAAACTAATAAAAATCATTATATAAGTACTTACGACTCATGAAAGTTTTAGTATCTTAGTTATGTTTATCATTGTTTCTGTTTTTTATGCACTAGCTGAAAAACTCGATCGAGTGGTAATTGTTTCGTGCTTTCAGCAATGTTGGAAGTCTTCATGATTTTAAAAAAGTAACACAGTCACGTGATTAAGAAATCAGAATAAAGACAGGTGAAAGGTCTTACTGTCTTTCCTGTCCCCCATCCACTTAATTCCCACCCCGTTTCCCCAGAGAGGTCAATATCATTCCTTTCTAGCAATTTGTTTGAGTTTTTCTATGCAAGTAAAAGCAAATATGAACATATATACTTCTTTTTCTCTCATGAAAAAAGATAATATATTATGTACACTATTTTATATCTTGTTCTTTTTTCATTAAACAATATATCCTGAAGATCTTTCCATATCACTGAACAGAGGGCATTCTTTTTTACAACTGTTTAGTTTTGCATGTGTGGTTGTAGTTAAATAAGCATTCCCCCAGTTTTGTTGTTGTAACCTTTTGCCATTACAAACGATGCTACAGTGAATAACCTTGTAGTTTGTCCTTCTACACATGTGCTGTCCAAACTCTTCGGTTCCCCAGTTCAGGTAGATCAGATAACAAGGGAACCCACATATCTGAGTATGTTTAGTTCTTAAGTTTGAGTTAGTGAGTAGTAAAACTTGGCTTCCTGACTGGGGACCAACCCCACATCCTAGGCATGTGCCCTAACCAGGAATCGAACAGACGACCTTTTGGTTTGTGGGATGATGCCTAACCAGCTAAGTCATACTAGCCAGGACAAGAATTTGTGGAGATATTTTTAAACTACCACAAAGGGTACATGCATTGGTAATTTTGATAAATATTGCCTAACTGTCTTTCATCAGCGTTGGACTAATTTAGATTTCCAGCAATGTATGAGAGTTACCAGACTTTTAATTTTTTTATTTACTTATTTTAAAGATTTTATTTATTTACTTTTAGAGAGAGGGGAAGGGGGGAGGGAGGGAGGGGGAGAGAGAGGGAGAGAGAGAGAGAGAAAGGGAGAGAGAGAGAGAGAGAGAGAAACATCAGTGTGTGGTTGCCTCTCACACACCGCCTACTGGGGACCTGGCCCACAACCCAGGCATGTACTGTGACTGGGAATCGAGCCGTTGACCCTTTGGTTCGCAGGTCGGCACTCCATCCACTGAGCCATACCAGCTAGTGCAAGAGTTGCCAGACTTTTAAAGTAAACTTAACATAGTTTATGCTGCATACAAACAGGTAGAATGGAGAACAATAAAGGCACCAGGTCATCGCAGCCTATCTTTTATGGGCCATGTTATGGCCCATAAAACAACTGAGTGTGTATCCTCCACTCAGTTGTGAGCTCTTGGAAGACAAGAGCATGTTTTTTCAAAATCCTTATTGGCACCAGAGAACTTAGCCTCATGCTTTGTATATAGTACATGTTCAGTATTTTTTTTCCTTTGTCTCTCTATATACATACAAAAAGCAAGCAGACAAGTCACTAATTATAAAATCTTGCCTAAGAACACAACTTCAGGGTTGGGAAATAATACTAAGAAGAAAATTTCAACCACTTTAAAAATAGTACCCCTTAACTAAATTCAAGGTACTGTTTCTAAAATATTCTTTATTTTTACTTTTTTGAAATAGTTGCTTGAGTTACTCAAATTAAATATCACTCTCAGAATAGGGTGTTCAAGCAAGATTGGATACCATTTCTCAGAGGTATTATGATCATATGTATCTGATAAAGGTTGGACGAGGTAAATGCCAAAGCCTTTTCTGACTACAAGATTTTTTATGAGTGTGAAAGTGGTCAAGATAATTTCAGATCATGTAACCTGTTTAATACAGATAAGCATTTCTTTTGGCAAGAGATGTATCTCCTGAAAAGCTGGCATATAAATGAAACTTTCAGTTGTACTTAGGAAATATAGTAATTTAGGACAGATAAATTAAGAAATGATCATTTATTTAACTTTAAATAATTTCTCTTTATTTTATCCTTTTTGTTATTTCACATTAAGTTGAATTTGCTTAAAACAGGGAAAACCTATAATACAGATATTTGGTAAATGATAAATAATTCATTCTATGCATAGGGACTTCTACCCTCTCTTGATACTGATTTTTATGTGACTGATAATTTATCTTTTAGTTGGTTATAGTCTTGAAAGGGAATTTTCTTTAAATGCACTAAATAGGAGAATATGTATTATCTGTAAAACCATATTTTTAATCATTTGAATATAGATTAGAAAAACCAAGACAGCCAGAGAAAGGTTTGTTTTATAGTTTTTACTTTGTCTCTGATAATTCCCCAAATGTGTAAAGACTCAAATTTGTATTAGTGAAATGGTTTATTTAGTGTTTCTCTGTGTTTTCTATTATAAAAAGAAATAAAGAACAGAAGTATGTCACTTGACAAAAAAGATTTTAAGATTAAGAGGTTTGGGGAATGAGTAATAACTGTTAGTATTTTTTCATCTTTTGTGCTCTTCAATCTATTTATTAGAAAATAAAATTTGGAGACGGCTTTTATTTGGCCAGAGTGTATGCATTTATATGGGTGTATGGGTGTTGAAACACAAGCAAACCAGAACCCTAACTTTAGTGTCCCTTTTTTCTCCAGCCAAAACCTCAATAGTGGAGCCCCAAGGCTGCTTGCACTGATACCACAACCGAAAACACATGCTATATATAGTGGGCAGCATTTGACTCTAGTAAAAGCAAACCGTATCTTTGTAAGTTAAGGCAAATAGGCAAACAGAATGACTTAAATTGAGGTTTCATTTTTTTCCCAGTGGTAAATAGAAGATGGAAAACATATTCTCCAAAACCTAAGGACTCAAGAGAACTAAAGAATAAACACTTTAAAAAATTTTTTAATTGAATACAAAGTTTTCTCTCTTGAAATTGGATATTAGTTCTATTGACATTAGCAGTTTTCCTTTAGAGCCTAAAATATCTTCTTTGGGAAGAAATTAATTTAGGATTTCCTAATCCATATACTCTGATCTAAGCTTTAAAATCTCTTTCTTACAACCAAAAGGGATAATTAATTTAAAAAAATCAGATTATCATTTTAACCCTTTGGGAAGATAGATCTTACATAATTTTCCCTATTGAAATATTATCCAGAACAGTCTCAGAAACAAAAACTTAATAGTTCACATAAAGTAGAAATCCCTTTGGGGTACCTATGACCCCAAAATGTAAGAATCCAGAGAATCTCTTTAGAGATGGTATTTTCCCTGCAGATTATTATAGAGTTACCCATGGACTAATATAGACTCTTAGAAAAATTGGGTTCACTAATAAGAAAAGTATAATCATTTCTACAGTACTTTGCTTGGATTCTCAAAGTCAGTTCATATATTTTGTGCTTTCAGCACACATTAGAACAAGGGTCACTTCACTGGGTAGAATTCATTTTCCACTCCTGGAATCAGCAGGTGGCTCTAGCTGGGAGAAGAGAGTCCCAGTGGTAGATATTAGAACAGAACCACTTAGGCCACTTTTCAGATTATAGGATGTATTCTTAAGATGCTCTAACATGTTCAAATTACCTTCAAAAGTCATTAAGGAGGAGAAAATAAAAAGTGGCTCTGAGACAACTCTTTAAGGTACAAGTGATTCATCACTTTGGATTCTCGTTGAAGCCATCTGTCAGTGATAGTGAGCTGAAGGATCAGTGTTAAAATACACTGTTGTTAAGCCTTGTCTGCTCAAAGATCTTATTTCATGAGGGCAACTTTTTTTAAGGTTTTATTTATTTACTTCTAGAGAGAGGGGAACAGAAGGAGAAAGAGAGGGAGAGAAACATCAGCGTGAGAGGTTCATCAATCAGTTGCCTCTCGCACATCCTTAACACCCCAGCCTGGGACCCGGCCCACAACCCAGGCATGTGCCCCGACTGGGAATCGAACTGGCAACCTTTTGGTTCACAGAGGGCCACTCAATCCACTGAGCCACACCAGCCAGGGCTCATCAGGGCAAATGTTTTGATGATACCAGAGCTTTTCTTGAACATAGTTTTTGCTTTTGGGCCTTGGATCCTTGACAATATGGATAAACAGTGGTTGTTTTCCTACATTTTTAAACCTTCACAGAGATACTGAACTTTATGCAAGTAAATGCAATGGTACATTTGAAACCGAAGCATAAACTTCTTAAGTATAATGGGGAAGTCTTTGACAATAGCTTGTATCAGTGTTTTCCAAAATACAACATAGTGGGTCATCAGCATTTAAAAAGAACTAGAATACAAATTATCAAGTACACTGCATAAAATATGAGGATTGTATTGTTTTAGAAATTTTAAAATTCATTTATTTATGCATATTGGGTTGCAACGCAAAATGTATTTCTTATTAAAAATTTTGAAAAATACTGATGTTTAGAGTATATGAATGGAGAAACAATGAAGATCCACTGTGTTAGACCACCACTGAAGGTACTTTTATATATCATTAGTGTTAGTTCTGCTTTCTGGATTTCACCATTGTGACAGGCAAAACTAGATGGTGGAAGACAACAGTGGAGACCGGTTCTCATGGCTGTGACGGAGAAGGATCTGCTGCTTTATGACTGTATGCCGTGGACAAGGGACGCCTGGGCTTCCCCGTGTCACAGCTACCCTCTTGTTGCCACAAGGTAAGACAAAAGACAAAGAAATAAAATGTCTATCCTACTCTAAATCTAGAGTGTTAAAGTGAAAAAAAAGAATTTTAAAGTGAATTCCATTATCTTAGTGCCTAAAATAGGATTTAAGTAGCTGATATAATTGACTTAGACAGAAACTTTCTTTCACAACCTTATTGATTACTTTGCATCTCCTAGCTCAGAATAAATGGTTTCTGTCGTTAATATTTTTGTGTACAATTATTATTGTTGAAGCAGCTTTCTAACTGCTCGCTTCAAGACTTGCTTAGTCATGAAGATAAGTAAATAGTGTTCTTTTTTTTCTTCTACTTTATTGACCATGACTAGAAAACCACTGAAATTGTGGTAGCCTTTTGACTGAGTGATGAAATCATTTAAACCAGAATGTGGTACTGTGGATAAACCACACAATTCAGCCAAAATATTCTTCAATTTTTCTTTCTGGCATAAGAACACATAATTTTGATTCCATCAAATAAACATTGATTTGACCTGAAGCAACAGGATGTTTTTAACATGGTAGATGCGTGGAGCTGGAAGTGCAAAGAACAGAGACAACTTGAAACCAGGTATCTAGTGTTAAACTAGAAGACATATTTACGTTCAGTTTTATTTGGGCTTAAAAAAGAATGACATTTTGATGTAACTAAAAAACTACACATTAGCCCCACAGAAAAGTATCTGGTAGTTAAAAAAGCTAAATGATGAAACCATCTGGTATGTCCCACAGGGAACTGAGTTGGGGGCAGGTGGCAGTTCCTGCTTTGAGCTAAAAAGATTCATGTGAGGAACAGTACGTTATGGGAAGACTTTCATGTTATATAGGATTTCCTTCAACTTGCCAAGTTCCCTTACGTATATCATTTTTTAAATAAAAATATAAGTTTTACATAGCTTTTCAGGAGTTTCTCTGAAACTCCTTATCTAGGGCTGGAGCACCTAGATCACAAAACAGAGATAAGGAATTTGTTGAACCTCAAAATTAGGGAGGTGCACCCTCATTCCTCATTAATCAGGACATAAGGGTTCTATAGAAGGACCAAATCTAACCATCAGTTTCTCTGTTTTTGTTTTTTTAATCCCCACTAAATTATAGCCTTCTTGAGGTCAAGAGCTACAACTTACTCAGCTCAGCACTTCCCTTAATGCTTTGCATATCGTAGGCCCTCAATAAATCTTAGCTGAGTTACTAAGTTATACTGTTCTATTACTCAAGTTATAGTTTCTCCGTCATGATTACATTGGGAGCACGAAAGGAATCCCATGAAAACATGTGGACATGTCTCAGTTATACGTAGAGAGATTAAATTTATATTTTTCAAAGAGTTAAAACTTATGACTATGACTGTAGAGATCGCTTAAGTTTAAATTTCATGGAACAAGTTTATTCCCTAGTTGTAATCATAAAACACAAGGAGGGAGGTTTTATCCTTAAACATTTCCTTTATTGTGTGTCACTGGAGGGATGGAGCAGAAAACCTGTACCATCCTGTAGGTAAGCTTTTGTTTAATGCTAGAAATTACAGTCCTATGAACAAATAATTTCTGTCCATAGACTAGACTGGGCCCAGACCACGAAACACTTTGGTACTAAAGAAGGAAATGGGGTAGTTGTGGTTGTACTATTAGTGTGGTACTAATTTGCAGCTAGAGAAAAGATACAAATAAGATTTAAGTTAAAATTACAAAACTCTTAGCTTTATACAGGAGTAGATCATGACCTTGGCTTAGGCAGCGCTTTCTTTACAACACCAAAAGCACAAGCAACGAGAAAAAAAAAAATTAATTGGACGTCATCAAAATTAAAAACTTGAAAAAAAGAAAAGAGTGAAACAAAATAAGAGAATAAAAAGACAACCCGCAGAATGGGAGAAAATATTTGCAAATTGTATGTCTAATCTGGGACTTGTATCTAGAAAATATAAAGAACTCTTACAGCTCAATAATGAAAAGATAAATTATCCAATTAGAAAATGAGAAAAGATCTGAAACAGACACTTGTCCCAAGAAGATATATAAATAGCTAATAAGCACATAAAAAGCACTTGACATAATTAACCATCAGGGAAATGCAAATCAAAACCCAGTGCAATACCACTTCCCACCCACTAGGATGGCTATAACTAAAAAGACAGAAAATAACAAGTGCAGACTAGGATGTGGTGAAAATGGAACCCTTACCCACTGCTGGCGGGAATGTAAAATGGCGCAGTCCATTGTGGAAAACAGTCTGGCAGTTCCTCAAAAGGATAAATATAGAGTCACCATATGACCCAACAATTTCACTCCTATGTATACCCAAGAGAAATGAAAACTTATGTCCACCCAAAAACTTATACATGAATATTTATAACACCATTATTCATAAAACCCAAACAGTAGAAACAATCAAGTATCTGCCAACTAATGAGTGGAGAAACAAAATATGGTATATCCATACAATAGAATATTGTTAAACAATAGAAAAGAATGAGATTTTGATAAACTGTAACAAGGATGAACCTTGAAAACATTATGCTAAGTGAAAGGAGCTAGACACAGAAGACAACATATATGATTCCATTTGTGTAAAGTGTCCAAAACAGGCAGATCTATGGAGAAAGATTAGTCATTGACAGGAGTAGGGGCAGTGAGGAGTGGGAGAAATAAGGAATGATTGCTAATGAGTATAGGAGCTCTTTGGGAGTAATGAAAATCTGCAAAAATTAAATGTGGTGATGGTTGCATAGCTCTGAATATACTAAAATCCACTGAACTGTACACTTTAAATGGGTTAAGTGTATAGCATGTAAATTATCTCTCAAAGATGCTATGATTTTCAAAAACAATATGATCTATTAGAAGGGACTAAGGCCAATCCTTAATAAACTTGAATTTGAATCCATATTCTACCACTTTTAGTAAGTAATTGGGAGCGTGTTACTTAACCTTTCTGTGCTACATCTTTTTCGTTTGTTAATGAAACTCTAATGGACCCTAATGAGTTAGGGTGGGTGTGACTATTAAATGAATTAGTCCTTGTAAAATGCCTACAGTGGTACGTGACACATTGTTTTGTTAGCTGCTTAAATTATAATAATTTATTATTAAGTGAAAATATGTCAGTGAAGAATTCTGTGTAAAAAGTATAATTGGTTTAATTTGACCATTGTTAAAAGAGGAACTTAGTTCTACAACAGTTTTTACAAGTTGCGAAAGTTTCATATTAAATGAGGAATTCAAATGTATTATTTGGATCAACCTAGACATGCAAATTTAACTTGGCCATTAATTTAATGGATGGACCCTATAGTTCCCTGAATGTGTTTCTTCCTAAGTTTAATTAATACAACTCCTTGTTCAGGAAGTACCAGTGGATTAGAAGCAAAGATGATGGCCAGTGAGAGGTTTATTTTTCACGTGGCCATGTTTGCCAGTGGAATTGTTTTAAGTCACTGCATGATAGAGTTCAGTGGGAACTAAGCATCCTCTGGCTCCCAGAGCGGGTAGAGTGTGGCCGGTGACTGAGAGAGACCAGGGGATGGAACCAGACCAGGAGGTATACCACAAAGAAAGGCAGGGCCAGAAAGTGGTGTGCTTATGTCTTTTTAGTGTGGGGTTTGTGATTTATGTGAGTAATGAGAATGGGCTGAATGTTCACTTTTTACTAATTCTATTCCTAATAATTTGGAACATGTTCTTATGACTGGATGAGACCAAAAAAAAAAAAAAGAAAAGAATAGCATAAACACATAGGGAAGAAAAAAAATTAAGGACCTTGGTTATCCACAAGAGTAGATTGTCAAAAATCAAAGAACATTGTTAGGGTGACGTAAATTAACATGAGTTACCATTTATATCGGCATGCACCTTTACAGATTCTTTGAAACTAAGGCTGTGTGTGTGTGTGTGCGTGTGTGTGTGCTTGTTTGTGTTTACTTAACAGCTGATATTTCAGGCTGGTAAAGAATTAAGTAAAACATGAAAGTGATCAATGAAGAAGATTTTTGGTTTTTTAAAATTTTATTTTTATTTTATACATCTCTTGAGATTAAAGCCAGATACATGATAAGGGCAGAACACTTTGGTTTTAAAGGGGCTATGGATTTTGCAGGATGTGCATTTTATTATCTTTTCCAATAAGCTTTCTTTGACTGGAAGAGAAAAAAGATCCAAAAAAAGTGTGACTACTTTACAGTGTGGAAAAGTGAGTGGTGTTGGGCTCATGGGACTCATGGGGCAATAGCTGCTAAAACGCCTTTGCATGAGCTCATCTGGCCTCCCCCACTAAAGGGGGCCTTTTGGCGGTGTGTGCTAACCAACTGCTCAGAGCAGGACTTCAGCAGCTGGTTTGCATTAGAATCCCTCTGCCAAATATTATAATAATCAGATCTGTAGGAAAAAATTTCCTAGACTTTATATTTTTTAATGTCCGACTTGAGATTAACAATCCAACTGAATATGGTAGACTACACCCCGTCTCTTTCCTCATGCTCTGTCTTACTTGGATCCTATGTGGAGTAATTTTGAAACTTACTTAACTCCTGCTGAAATAGCTAATATTTAAGTGATATGTTGATTCTCTGGGAATCAGCTCAGTGAGGTGGTTCTCAAAGTCTACTTTCATGGACCTCTGGGGATCCCCTCTTCAGGGGATCTGTGAGTTTAAAACTATTACTAAGATATGACTTGCTTTTTTTTCACTGTTCACATTTGCACTGAGGGTTGGTAAAATTGCTGGTGCCTTAGCATGAATCAAGGCAGTTGGCACCAAACTCTGTGGACTTGCAGCCAATTTAACCTCAAAATGTCTTTGTTGAAGCAGTAAAAATTATTAGTTTTACACCCTCTCAATCCTTGAGTATTCATCTTTTTAATATTCTGTGAAGTGTGATGGTTTTCTCAAAAGAAAAGCACATGTGTGTTTGGGTTATGGGCCGAACTGGCTGTTTTGTTTTCTGTTATCTTTTTTTTTTTTTAACTGGAACAGTATTTTTTACTTGAAATAACAACTGGATGACAAACTGTGGTTAGTCAGACTTGGGTATCTGTCAGACATTTTTCTCAAAAATGACCAAAATGATTTTGTCCCTTAAGAAAAACACTGATAGAATTTGTTGCCAATTATAAAATTCTAGCTTTCAAACAAAAATTATAATACTGGAAAACTTGTATCTGTCACTGTGAGTTGACAGCTTCCCAATACTAAAGAATTTTCTGATGAGACAGCTTCCCAATACTAAAGAATTTTCAGATGGTGGTAGTATTAGCAAATGTGACTTTTTGATATTGTATAATAAGATGCTTTAAACATTTGGAAAATCTGCATAGCTCAGAGAAAAAATATTTTCCAAGTGACCAATACATGGTGTTACAAAATCATATAGGCGTATAAAAAAGATCCATTCAAAGTGTAAGAGAAGTCAGTGGTTTTTAATGTAACAGGATATGAAAATTTTATTGATAAGGTTTCAGATTCTGCATTACAACTAATCTTTAAGAAACCACTTGAGTTTTTGGTTTGGTAGGCAGATCCCCAAGTATTTGAAAAGGCTATTAAAATACTTCCTTTTCTAACTATGTACTACTGTGCAAAGCTAGGGTTTCTTCATATGCTTCAACAGCATACTACAAGAGAATGCAGAAGCAGGCATGAGAATTCACCTATCTTTCAACAAGGTGGATATTAAAAAGATTTGTAAAAAAATTAGAACAATGCCACTCTTCACATTAAATTATTTTTTGTATTGGAAAACATTTTAATGAAAATAAATTATTCACATTAACATGTGACAGGATTATTATTTTTATTTTTAAATGAATTAGTATTTTTATATTTCTCAACTGTAATTTCTAATTATAGTAAACATTAATAAATATAAACAAAAGCATTTTAGAATACTCAGTAGTTTTTAAGAGTGTAGAAGGGTACTCAGACAAAAAATTAGCAAACCACTAGTTTAGTGCTTCTCAACAATCACTACACACTTAAACCATCTGGAGAAATTTTAATAAAATAAAGTTGTCTGGGCCCCACCCTAGACAAATTAAATCTGACTTTTGAGGATGTGAGCTAGGCATCTGTCTTTTTTTTTTCAGTCCTCACCCAAGGATACGCTTCACTGATCTTAGAGAGAAAGGAAGGTAGGATGGGGGAGAGAGAGGGAAACATCAATTGGTTGTCTCCCATATGTGCCACAACTTGGGATTGAAGCGGAACCTTTTGGTGCAGCGGATGACGCTCCAACCAACTGAGCCACCTGACCACCACGGCAGGTATCAGTCATTTTTAAATAGCGTGCGCCAGCTGATTCTAGTGTACAGCCAGTGTTGAGAACTCTAGTGATTAACTTGGCTAAACCCAGTTGGTGGGTTAAAAGAAATTGCCTTTTGTTTGAGAGCCTTTTATCTGAACCTATAGTAACTCTCTGACAACTAAAGTAAATGTAGAACATCCATTTGCTCTTAAATGTGTCTTTGCTCAGCTTATTGTTAGAGGAGTGAAGGAAGGAACCAAAAATTTGTAGAAAACTATTATAGGTATACAACCTACAATGAAGCCAACAAGCCATTTATTTATTTGTCTTTGCTGTATACATTTCTCAACCAGCTTTTTAAAAATTCTCTATGGAAAACATCGTCTGCTGGATTTCTTATAAGTGAGGAAGTATGTTCTGTTATACTGATGTACTTAGAACTTCTTAAACATAGGGAAAATATTTTTGAAAGAAGTGAATAAATTAAACTATATTAAGTGTTTGTCATGAAACAAAATGTTAAATAGTTTAATGACTCTAAGGAAAGTTACTCTTTAAATGATTTTTTAGTATGTTCACAGAGTTGTGCAACCATCACCACAGTCAATATAAGGATATTTTAATCACCCAAAAAGAAACTCCTTACCTCTTAGGTGGATACCCACAGTAGAATTTGAAATTAAAAACACCCCCTGGCTGGTGTGGCTCAGTGGGTTGAGCACCGGCCTGTCTGCTAACTGAAAGGTCACACGTTCGATTCCCAGGTTGCGGGCCAGGTTCCCAGTTGGGGGCATGAGAGAGGCAACCAATCAACGTTTCTCTCACACATCAATGTTTCTCTCCCTCTCTTTCTTCCTCCCTTCCCCTCTCTAATAAATAAATAAAAACTTAGGGGGGGAAAATACAATACCACTTACAATTAGTGCCCCCCCCAAATGAAATACTTAGGTATAAATCTAACAAAATATGTACAAGATATGTATGAGGGAAACTATAAAACTCTGATGAACAAAATCAAACAAGAACTAAATAAACGGAGAGATATTCCATTTCCATATTCACAGATAGGAAGCCACAATATTGTCAAGATGTCAGTCAGTTCTTCCCAAATTGATCTATAGAGTTTATATAATTTTGATAAAAATTCTAGCAAATTATTCTGTGAATATTGACAAAATGATTCTATATGTAGAGGCAAAAGACCAGAATAGCCAACACAATATTGAATGAGAACAAAATTGGACTGATACTACCCAACTTCGAGGCTTGCTATGAAACTACACTAATCAAGACAAGTATGGTTTTGGTGAAAGGATCAATGAAAGAGAATGGAGAGCCCAGAATTAGACCCCTATAAATGTAGTCAACAGATCTTTGACAATGGAGCGAAGGTAATACAATGCAACAAAGATAGTGTCTTCAACAAATGGTGCTGGAACAACTAGACATCCACATGCAAAAAAAAAAAAAAAAAAAAAAAGAATCCAGACACAGACTTCAAACCCTTTACAAAATTAACTCAAAATGCAAAACTGAATCTCCCAGAAGATAACATGGGAGAAAATCTGTATGACATTGGGTGTGTTGATGGCTTCTTTAGATACAAAACCAAAGACATCCATGAAAGAAATAATTGATAAGCTCCATTAAAATTAAATTTTCCTGCCTTGGCTGGGTAGCTCAGTTAGAGTGTTGTCCCAGTCAGGTTCAATCCCTGATCAGGGCACATACAAGAATCAACCAATAAATGTGTAAATAGACGGAATAACAAATCAATGTTTCTCTCTCCCTCTCTCTCTTCCCCTAAAAAAAAAAATTAAAAATTTCTGCTCACAAAAGACTGATAAAAGTATTAAAAAATGAGCCACAGACTAGGAGAAACATTTGCAAAAGACAAGTCTGATGAAGGACTATTCAAAATATACAAAGAACTCTTATTAAAGTTCAACAATAAGAAAACAATAAGAAAACCTCAATTAAAAAATAGGCCAAGGACCTTAACAGACACCTTACCAAAGAACATATAGAGATGTCAAATAATAGAATATGCCACGTCTTTGTTGTCAGGAAAATGCAAACTAAAACTGTGCTGAGATACCACTACAGATTTAAAATGGCCAACATCTGGAATACTGACAATACCAAATGCTGGTGAGGATGTGAAGCAACCAGAACTCTCGTACATTGCTGGTGGGAATGCAAAAATGCTACTACCACTTCGGAAGACAGTTGGGCGGTTTCCTACAAACAATACTAATATGATACAATCCAACTATTCTGCTCCTTGGCATTTACCCAGAGAAGTTGAAAACATGTTTACACAAAAAGCTGCACAAAAATGTTTATAGCAGCCTTATGCATAGTTGCCAAAAACTTGGAAGCAACCAAGATGTGTTCAGTAGGTGAATGGATAAATAAACTGCTGATACATCCAGACAATGAAATAATATTCAGAGAAAAAAAAAGGAGAAAACTTAAATGCACATTACTAAGTGAATGAAGCCTATCTGACAAGGCTTTATACTGTATGATTACAACAATATTACATTTTGAAAGTGGCAAAACAATAGAGACAATAAAAAGATCAGTGGTTGCTGGGGGAGAGGGAAGATGAATAGACAGAGTAGAGAGAATTTTGGAGGCAGTGAAAATACTCTGTGTGGTATTATAATGATGGGTACATCTGTCCAAACCTGTAGAATGTACAAGAGTGAACCCTAAAGTAAACTATGGACTTTGGGTGATTGTGATGTGGCAGTATAAGTTCATCCTTGGCAAAAAATGTACCAATCTGGTGAGTAATGTTGATAATGAGGGCAGCTCTGCATGTGTGGGGACTTACCATTTCCTAATCAAAATCGAATGTTTCATTGATATGCATAGCCTCTTGGGACAATAAAAATGGCAGTGGAAAATTGGGACCTTGGACTACCAGCCCAGTGTTCTACCTCTGACACCAAGGGTCATTTTATGGTAAAACAGAATGGTATCCACTTAGAAGACTATTATCTTATTTTGAAACGTACTTTTCTAAACACTCCTGATAGTTTTTGTAATTTTCTGGATATCAATCAGCATAAATTGCTGACGTTTTCCTCTGACAGCACATTAAATACTTTTAACCTTTGCTCTGTTTGCGGTCCTAGATTGGTTCATTCAGGCTCTGGATGTCGATCACCCTCACTTGGATCTGACCTTACGTTTGCTACCAGGACAGGCTCTCGGCAGGGCATTGAGATGCATCTCTTCAGGGTGGAGACACATCGGGATCTGTCGACCTGGACCAGGATACTTGTGCAGGGTTGCCATGCTGCTGCTGAGCTGATCAAGGAAGTCTCTCTAGGTATAGGCCCTGGCATTTCATTTCTAATAGTAATTAAATGGAATTGGTATACATAAAGTGAAAACCATTACCATGTGTGCCAGACTTAAAAATGTTCTGAAATATGGCAGTTTAAAGTGATCATGATGGGAAGAAACCTGGTTTCTTTGTTTCAATAGCAAAGTTTTTCTAAGCCTTTTACATACCTCTGAACACATTCATAAAACCCTGTGTACCAGATGGCATTTTACTGTTCATCATTTAAGTCTGTATAATAATGTACGGGCTCATTTACCAAGTATTAGATACGTTGATCCTATTATCTATAGTTAAGATTTGAAATCTAAGATACGGATAGATACCCTTAAAATAAATGCATCTGGCAAAGCTTATGGCTATAGACAAATAGAGAATTTGGAATAGGAGTTTCTCTTCAAAAGTTTGAAAATGCATGCCCAGTACCTACTGCACTAAGCATCTAAAGGAATTAATTCTGTTGATCTTTCCATTCTTGAAGCGCCCCCTTGTGGCTAGCCTATACGAATAGGGGTATGGTTTCATATATGTATATTTGTGTTATGTCCTGCATACATATAAATATTTCCAGATTGCTTTCCACTTTAATAAGAACAGAGACTAGTTAAAATTAATATATAATCACATCTTCTAATATAGTTTGAATTATTTTAAATACCTTGATTATAAGTTGGTTTACTTAATTTTGCTCCTTTTATCTATGATTTTATTTTATAGACCTAGTTTTACAAAATTTATATTAAAAAAAAGAAAATGTTTCAAGAACAGAATGCCTTTGTGATTTATCTTTCTTTCTGTTACCTTTTGAATGTGAGAGAGCTCCATGGCTTTAGAACTACTTGGGCAGCAACTCTATGGGCCATCATCTAACACTGGCACAGGGACAGTTTTTTAATGTTGTCAGTCAACGCAATCTTCATCTGTTTAGGACCTGCTTGGTATTTTCCTCATAGCCACAATGATGATTCAAGCAGTGACACCAATGAATAGTAAGAACCCACTGTGGATTTTGACCAAAGCCACCACATCCACACTTTCTCCCTTGTCTGCCTCCTGCCTGTTTTCCCTGTGGAGTGGTTGGTCACCTCCGTAAGGGCTGTGGGGCTCTGGTTTTCATCATGACCATAGAATGTGCTTTCTGGGATGTGCCAGTCCTCAATTTGAAGGTCTGCGGCTCGCCGTGTTCCCATGGGGAGGCTGGGAGATCAGGCCAGCACACCTGTCAGGCCCTTCACTGGCATCTGAGGTCATCATGTCTTCTCTGAGGATCCAGAGAGACGTGCTTCCCAAACAAAGAATTCATCTGGATTCTTAACATTTTTTAGTTTCTTGTTGTTTCTTTGGTGTCTGGCAGCTAAACTTCACATTGCAGGAAATCAAAATCTATCTAGTCCCGGGCTCACAATTGTTCAAATATAGATGACTTGAGGAGAGGGAGAATAAGTACTGGCTCATTCTTTATATTGAATATTCTTATTTTATTTATTTTTTTGAAGATTTTATTTATTTTTTAAAGAGAGGGGAAGGGAGGGAGAAAGAGAGGGAAACATTGATGTGCGAGAAAAACATCAATCAGTTGCCTCTCGCATGGCCCCTACCAGAGACTGCAACTCTGGCAGGTGCTCTGACCAGGAATCGAATTGGCGACTTTGTTGTTTGCAGGACAGCGTCCAGCCCACTCAGCCACACTGTCAGGGTGGTTCCTTATATTTTTAAATAGACAAAAGAAACATTTTTACGTAATTTTGACCATTTTGTTCTCATTCACAGCTGTATTTTAATACTACCTTGGTGATACTTTCATTTTCACAATTTAGGTCCACTGGTGTACTGTGCCTATTAATCACTTATTCTGTATTTATGTATTTTTAAGTAATTTTATTTATTTTCAGACAGAAGGGAAGGGAGGGAGAAAGAAAGGGAGAGAAACATCAGTGTGTATTTGCCTCTCGCACGTCCCCTACTAGGGACCTGGCCTGCAACCCAGGCATGTGCCCTGACTGGGGAATCAAACCGGCGACCCTTTGGTTCACAGGCCGATACTCAATCCACTGAGCTACACCAGCCAGGGCTAATCACTTACTCTGTATTTAAAGCTGTGCCAGATATATTAAACTGACTGAAGATAAACTGCTTTGATGAAAGAGTTTCTATAAAAAATGTATGTTTATGTGTATATGCACATATTCATGTGTGTTCACACTTAGTCTGTTATATCTTATGTGTATGCTTAGTGTGCACATACACATTTGTGTGTATACACACATATATACATAAGACAAGTGTGTCCTTCAGATACATGTTACCACCTTCTGTTAAGTCATTGGAAGATTCAGAAAAGATCATAGCCCTGAATAGCCCTTATAGCGCATAAGACTATAGCCCTGGCTGGGTGGCTCAGTTGGTTGGGGCATCATCCCATACACCAAAAGGTTGTGGGTTTGATCCCTAGTCAGGGCACGTACCTGGGTCATGGGTTTGATCCCTAGTTGGGGCATGTGGAGGAAGCAGCCAATTGATGTTTCTCTCTCACATCGATGTTTATATCTCTTTCTCTGTCCCCCACTCCCTCCCTGTCTCCCCCTTCCTGTCTCTCTAAAATCAATAAACATAGACTTGGGTAGGATTAAAAAAAAACAAAACTATAATTATGACACAGATTCAGATGTTTGTGACCTAAAAAAAGGTAGTTGACAAAAAGAAATCACTTAAGCCCTGTTTTCTTTTCTCTTATGTGTTTCAATTATAGTTTATCCATTTTGAAAAATTTAGTGACTACCTACAAGATTTGACTAGTGAATGTAATACATGATCTTCATAGTGTTCGTTTAGTTTTAAACATTAATTAGATTATAGTTATAGTAGAATTGATGAATGATTCTTCTGGTATGCAAAGACTTTTTTCTTTTAACAAATATGAACTTCAAGATGACTAAGCAGAGAATGCACTTAGCTCCCTCAGGTCCATAAAACCATTTTCCATTTGTCACAAGAATTGAATATATGAAAGTACATATATGTGTGTAGTTGTTTGAACTTCAATAAGTATGCTTTTAAAAGCTTAATTTCATTATACCAATTACCCAAGCTATTCAAGTTTTTAAATCATGCAAGAACTGTATGAAGATACTTTATACTTCTGTAACTTTGGTGATATGAAGACTAAGAAATCATAGACATAGGTAGAAGTTCCATTAATAAATATGTAGAAAATCTGCAAGAGGAGAAGGAACATGGGCATTTGAAAGTATTTCTACTGTTGGCATATATGAGGAAAGAAAGAGTTTGCTCTAACCATGTTCTCAGTTCTGTAGAAATTCTCTTGAATCCCTTTTTATTCATCTATTCAGCAAATATTGACTGACTGTATTCACTGTGCTTTACTGGCTAAAATAAATAAGGTAGGCACAGCCTCTGCCTTTGAAGTAGGAAGGGCAGAAACAGAAAGAACAATAGGTACATACCAGGGTTGTTATAAGTCATAAATGAGTTACATGTGATCTAACCCTAACACACAACCCTCCATGGCAAATTTTATTACCTCTACTTTCAAGATGAAGGAACTGGGGTTAGTGTGGCTTGGACTTGAATTGGGGACTTTCTGACTTCAAAACCATTGACTGAAGCCCCTGCATTCACCCCTCTCAGTGATTCATACTTACGGCCAAATTAAACTCCTGGAGGACATATACATTATCAGTTTCTCTTATTTCATTAAATAAGCAAATGTTTACTGAGTATTATTTACAAATCCGTTTTTGGTAATGAGAGCAATAAAAATAAATAAAAACCTACCTCATGCCTTTGACCAAATAGCTATAAGAAAGGAACATAGTGTCATGTTCTCTGTAACCCCCTGTATGCTTATCCTGTTGGTTATACACGATGGACTGGCCTTCCCCATGTGCAGTAAGGGGAATGTTAGCCCATCCTTTCTCTGAGAGAGTCCTGAGCAGTCACACCAGGTTGAATCTGTGAAGCCTATTCCCTTCTGGGTTGTTCTGATGCCCAGAGGAGCCCACACAGTCCTGCAGCTGCTAAATGGTTTTGCTGAAAATGTTGGCGCCCCCCAGAACCCTTCTCCCAAGTAACTGACCCCAGAAGAGCAGAAACAGGATTTTCAGGATAGCACTTTTTGAAATTGATTTGAGAGAAGCATCAATTTGTTCTACTTATTTATACCTTCAAATTTGTTGCTTCTTGTATGTACCCTGACCAGGGATCAAACCCGCAACCTTGGCATGTCCGGACAACATTCTAACCAACTGAGCTCCCCTGCCAGGGCAGGATAAGATTTCTTTGACATCAGGGTCTTTGTCCTTCATGATACTCTGGCAGTCTCTCATTTAGAAAGACACAAAGTAGGAAATGTAAGTTGTATTTATCAGTATTCATCTTGATGTAACACGAATAGATATATTATTAGTTAATGAGCTTTTTTCCCCTCTTAGCTTTAAAATCTTTATTTTACTATTAATGGAGCTGCTTAGAAAGTTATCTTTAATGTATGTCATTATAGTCAACAATATCCTTGTGGTTTGAAAAAACCGGTGTCCCTTCCATTTAGCAGATTGTAAAATTGTAGCCAGAGCAGAAGGAAAATTAGGGCAGGTGGAGACAGCAAGTGTCACGGAAACCAAAGGAAGTGTATTTCAAGGAGAGGAATGTCCAGTAGAGTTAAATGTACCAGTAGGGATGATTTAGGGTACAATTAATGGATAATGCGCTCTCAAACTAGATGAAACATTAAAGAAATGTACTCACTTGCATAAAAGAGAGAGAGCCAGAGTAAAAGGAGGGTGGTGGTGCGTTTTCTTTTCCCAATCACAGAACTTTTCTGTCTGAGCCAATGTGGTTCATCCGCACACCCTGGACCAATGCCAATCACCAGGGGAAAGCCAGCCTGTCTGCCCCTGAAGTTAAGGTCACCCTTCCCTGAAACACATTAGGAGAAAGTAGAAACCTGAATAAAATTTGGGTTTGGCAGTGAAGGAAGAGTGGAGAAATAGAAGCTGGGTAGACAGCCAACAATGAGTATGGCAAGTGTCAAGTAAGATGAGGGTTGAAGAAGCAGGTCGGATTTAGCCGCATGGAGACACTTGGTGCCCTTGGGGAGGGACGCTTGGTGGTGTGATGGCAGACTGCAGAGGGCTGATGATTGAAGGGGAGGTGAAATGTGGACAAACTGAATGCAGACAGCTCTTTCAAGAAGTTTTGCTTTGAAGAGTAGGAGAGAGGAGATTGGTAGAAAGAGGAAGGTGAGGAGTTGAATAGAGGTATTTCTTTTAATAATGAGAGACTAGAACATTTTTTAAAGTTAATAGAGAGATCTGCTTTAAAGGGAGATATTGAAAATGACAAGAGGAAAAAGGAATAATCAGTCTCATACAGTTTTAGAGAAGGTAGGAATGGATGGGATCCAAAGCACAGGCGGAAGAGTTGGCCTTAGCCTGAAGAGGGACAGATGGCAGAAGGGGAGAGGGTGGGTGGAGCCGTACGTCCACATCTTAGATGTTGAAGTGGGCATTGCCGGCTCTTCCTGAGTAACCTGTGCCATAGGCACCCCTGGCTTTTACTCCGCCCCTAACTTCAGGTGCAATTACAGGCTACTTTTATATTGTTTGAATTTTTCAAGTTATATCTTACTTGTATAACAGAAAGAACTTTTCTTTTTTGTTTGTTTGTTTTGCTTAAGCCATCAGTCTTGTACAACAAAACCATCACTGTAAAGAATTTTACAATATAATATTACTGAATTGTAGAGTATGTGAGTTCTATATATTGATACAGCTATTACTGTAAGAATAAATGAGCATAATAATTGAAACCTTAAAGTCAGAATTTTCAAGTGCAGTTATTCATGATGCAGGGAGTCTCATGAGAGAACTTTGTTTAGAATGATAGAGCTTAGATGAGTATATATGGTAAACTCAAGATTCCTGGTTTTATGTGGTTGATCTGCACATAGGCCTGCTTCCCTACCATCTGTCACCCCAGCCCTGATCACCACCTTGTCCTTAAACCCTTCCCCATTTTGTGGGTGGGTATTGAAGTAGGTGTCAGGGATGAGATGAATGTTAGGCAAGAGATAAGAATGTCTGTTTTTCATATTACTTGGTAATGAAATTTCTCCCAAACCCTGAAGGTTTATTATTTTAATTTTTAGATGAGTTAAAAGGTTATGATTAACTAATTTTGGTGTATACACAACAAAATGGTCATTGTTATTATGCTTTTTCTTATTAGTTAAGACAACTGAAATAGCAGCTCTATTAAATCTTTCCCAATTCCCCAGAGTTAATCTACTCCCTTCTCTATCCTCTCACAGTGTTTTGTCCATCTTTCTGTTACAGTACTTCCTTCCTTCTACTGTATACGTATTTCATTTTCTTTCTCTCACTTCTCTGAACAGAAACCATCTCTCTTTTATTTTTTTGAGATTTTGTTTATTTATTTTTAGAAAGAGGGGAAAGGAGGGAGAAAGAGAGGGAGAGAAACATCAATGTGTGGTTGCCTCTTGTGCACCCCCTACTGGGGACCTGGCCCGCAACCCAGGCATGTACCCTGACTGGGAATTGAACTGATGACCCTTTGGTTTGCAGGCCATACTCAATCCACTGAGCCACACCAGCCAGGGGCAGAAACCATCTTTTATTCAGCTCTGTATCCCCCAGCACCTAACACAATGTCTGGCACATAATAAATGCTCAAATCAGTCCAGTATAGATTGGTTGTGATAGCCCACATGTCTTCCATGCTGCCCTTTGAGAGCAGAGAACCAAATAATAGATGAGTAAGTAAAATAATGAACAAACAGACCAATGAAGGAAGACATAATTCATAATTCCACCAGCTAGTTACTCTTCATGTATATTTTCTAATTATTCTGGGTCCAGATTCATCAAGTGGCTTCTCTTACCTTCGGCTCTGCCCTCCATCAACCCATGTTGTACCCTACAAAAGGAACACAAAGCACCCACTGCTGAGTGCTGAATGTTTATCTCCCTCCACTGTTTAACTTCCAAAACTGTAGTTTTTTTCTCTTTTATACTTATATCTGATATCCTGTGATTGTCCCTGAATGTTGCTGTTGTGTGTCTTTTTCTATTTCTGATAACAACTCTGTAAAGCAAAATTAGTATATTAAATTTTTCACTGAATTACCTATAAAGTGAGGCGGATAATGGATTTATAGCCATCTGCAAGGATTTTAGTTGAATCAAGACATCAGGATGGTTATAAGTCACCTGGACCAGCTCAGAGTTTTGCTAATAATTATTCCCAGATCTTACCCTATCAGGATGGGGCCATTTGTCATGGGTGTCTGCCCTACACATACACATATCCACGTGCAAGTGTGCCCGCACTTCCTCCCACCTCCTCTCATTAACACAGAGTCAGAGACTTATTTATCTTTGGCTCATTACTCCCGAGACCCTCTAAGGGTGAGGTACTTAATCAACATTGCCTCAACTGTTTTATGGCCAGTTCATGCTCATTCAAAATTGTCTGGTATTTATTATAAGTTTTAAACTAAAACTCAACTCTAAACCTAAACATATTCAGTATGACCTTTACTTACTCCTTTTCAAGGTTGAGGTAATCATAAACAATATATGAGGTCTATTTAGAAAAAGTGCAACCATTAATATAACGAGAACAGTTTGCACAACACTGATGTGACCTGGCATAGAAGGAGAGTGAACTGGAATGCACATGTGTGAACAATGACGACTTCACTGTACTAGTCAGTGGGGGGTGGTAGATGCCACCACCCTCCCACAGTGAGCATGTGTACTGTGTGGCTGTCTCATTCAAAATGACTGAGCGAGTAGAGCAACAAATCTGCATCAAATTTTGCATTAAGCTTGAACATTCCTCCATGGAAACTATTTCAATGATTCGGAAGGCTGCAGCAAGGGGCAACTGGTGATTGGCAGCTTCATCACAACAATGTGCCCGCTCACGCATCACGTCTCATGTAGAGTTTCTTTGTGAAACATCAGATCACTCAGGTGACTCAACCCTACTACAGCCCAGATTTGGCGCTCTGCAACTTCTGGCTTTTCCCAAAAGTAAAATCACCTTTGAAAGGGAAGAGATCTTAGACCATCAATGAGATTCAGGAAAATATGACAGCGCAGCTGATGGTGATTGGGAGAACTATGTGAGATCCCAACGTGCTTATTTTGAAAGGGACTGAGATGTCATTGTTCTGTACACAATGTTTCTTGAATCTTGCATCTTCTTCAATAAATGTCTCAATTTTTCCTATTACATGACTGGCTACTTTCTAGACAGAATAATGTGTGTGTTTGTGCATGTGTGTGTGTGTGTGTGTGTGTGTGTGTGTTTTAAAGTAACACAGACACTGAAATTTGCTTTCCTTTCCTTACCTCCTGAGGGGAAGCAATCCTAAACAGAACATTTTGAGAAATCTCTTACATGACAAGCTTGTTGGGGGTTTAATGGCTTACCCTTGCTAGTTGTAATTGCAGATCTTGCCCTACTGGTAACACATTTGCAGGCAGAAATACTCACCTGCCTGCACTGCACCTTCTCCAGCCAGTACTATAAGCACTTGGGCAGATCCTTGTTCTTTGAGCTTTTCTTTTCTAGATTAGAACTGACCCCTCTCTTCAGGCCTCAACACCCTTCAGAGATGTTAATCAAGTAAAATTCTCTTGAAAATTGTACCCTGGTTGCCTTGATTGGAATATGCCTGTTCTTTCTCCAAGCCCCTCAGCCGTTCATTTAGAGATTATTGCATTGACTTATTTCTATAGGGAGTTAATTTTATCCATATTCCTCCCCAGATACCATTAGTTACATGAGGGTAACTGATATTCAAAGTCCATTGTCCAAAACTCTCTTCTTTGAGTGCTGAGAAGGGAACTGCCAATATTTGTTACTCTTTTTCCTTATTTCCTATACACACCAGCTGCCTTGACCAATTGAATTGTTTTGCACATCCAGTGAAAGAATGTTTGAGTGTGAGCACTTGTTTGTTTGGGAGCCATTTTTTCTGTGTAAAGTGATTTTAAGTTCAGCTCTCAGAGGGCTATATCAAGTCCCATGTCTCAGGGGACCTCTCACATGTAGACCTTGTATTAACAAAGCTGTGTTCAAATTGTCAGTGAAGACCTTGCCAGCCTTGATGATCAGAGTTTTTTTTGTCCCCTCAGTTCAAATGTATCTTTAAATTTAATCTCTGCTAGGACCAACAGTACAAATTTTGCAAACTATAGCCTTTATCTTTGATAAACATTATTTTTATCCTCTTCCCAAATACCAACCAAACGTGTTACTGCCCCTGAAAGGCATTTCTGCCTTCTCCTTTGCTCGCTCCTTCTTGCCCACTTGAAACCTTGTCTGTGTTCCTCACTGCCTATCAAGTTTGATCTGTTCATTAGGGCCTGTCGTAAGTCCCGTCTCCTCCAGAAAACCTTACCTTCACTTTGGTCTTATTCAGTTTAGTGTTCGGTCATGTCCTATACATTCTATTTTACATGTCCTATACATTCCAGTTAGGGAGTTCATGTTTACACCTGTTCATTTACGAGGTCCTTGACGGCAGGGACTATGCGTCTTACTTCTCCCGTACCAGGCACAGGCCACGGCCGGCACAAGTGTTCAGTTGATACTCACTGAATTGAACTGAATCAGATCAGATGTCAAGGAGAGTTATGGTAATTCCTTCCTTATCTCAATCAAGATGTTGACTTGAGTGACCAGAGCAAAACTTACTTTAGGAGGTTCCAAACAGGTTAGTTATCGCACATTCTTAAGAAAAGATTCTGTTTCCTTTTTTGAAACCAAAAGAATCCTTTTCCACTTGATGACCAAAGTAGGAACTTGATTAATGTTTTTGCTTATCTTCAACAGGCTGCACGTTAAATGGCCAAGAGGTAAGACTCACTGTCCACTATGAAAATGGGTTCACCATCTCCAGGGAAAATGGAGCTCCTGGCAGCGTGTTATACCGCTACCCATTTGAACGACTGAAGATGTCTGCTGACGACGGCATCCGGAATCTCTACCTGGATTTTGGCGGTCCCGAGGGGGAGCTGGTAAGAGAGCATCTGAGAAACATATTTAATCTACTGGGTAGTCTCTGTCTCATTTATTGCCTCTTTCTCTCTTGTATGAAAATATTATGGACTGATACTCTGTTTTTTCTGGTAAACTGTTCATCAGTTTTCAAGATGCAACGGGTTTGGGTTCTTTTTTATACTTTTCCCCATATTAGGAAATCATTTCCTTTTTTAACCATTTTGTTTGAATCTTAGAGAGAAAAAATAGCCATTTTAAGAAATAGGCTTTCATAAAAAATAAGATTAAATTATTAAACACAAAATACTAAATAAATTCTATTAATTGCTATTAAGCAGTTGTTGGGATAAAAATTAAAAGTGATAGGGTTACTTGGTTGCTATAGAAATTCTGCTGATAAGAAAAAAGATGTAGAGATACGTCCATAGAACCATCATTTTCTTTTTTACCTCCTTGTCCCTCAAAGGAAATGTCAACAGGTATTCATGATTCCCCTTTAAGAGAACTAGAGAACTGTGTCAAATACACTTCAGAAATCATATATTATGATAAAGGAATAAAACAATGCTTTTCTTTTCTTTTCTTTTTTTTTATCAACATTGAACCAGTAGTTCAAGTCTTATATGTGAAATCTTATGTCCATTGACACAGTCACAGTGTGTGAATTTGAGAACAGAATCTTGACATTTTAGAACTGACATAGATCTTAGAGATAACGTAGTTTAACCAACAGATGAGAAAACTGGCTAGAAATGTTATTTGAAATGATGAACCTTTGGGAGACTAGACTATGGATAGACCATCGACCAAGGCATTTCAAAAGCCTGAAGCAGCCCTGACAGGTATGGCTCAATTGGTTGGGCATTGTCCCGCAGAGTGAAAGGTCACCCGTTCAATGCCAGTGAGAGCACATGCCTGAGTTGTGGGTTTGGTCCCCAGTCAGGGCACCTAAGAGGAGCAACCAATCAGTGTTTCTGTCATGCATCAGTGTTTCTCCCTCTTTCTCCCTCCCTTCCCCTCTCTCTAAAAATAAATAAATAAAGTCTTTTTTTTAAAGCCTGAAGCATTAGAGAGACTTATGCTTCTATTAAATAACTTCTATTTCATTAACCAGTTATTGATATTAGTTGTTATTTAGCAAGCAAAGTGTTAGATTATCCTTGGCTATTATATATTTTTAATCCCTGCTTTATATTTAATATAAAGCTGAGTGATGAATTTAGTGCTGTATAACTTATATTTTTCATAAAGTTTTATTTTTCTTTACAAGGCATAGTCAAGCGAGGTCCTATTCCCGGCCTCTGGTATCAGTGCCGATGATTGACGAACCACTTGACCCATGCAGCCGGACCCCAGGCCCCCTGCCGTTCTGGTGCCAGGTGTCCAAATCAGGGGCCTGTGCTTTGGAAAGAATAACTAGCCCTCCTTACTAGCCTCAAGAGGTGTCATTCCACCACCAACTTATATGAGGTGTCAAAAATCCTACCATAGATGGTCACACTTCAGCTGAACTTACTGTGATTCCTGCTCAGAAATAATATAATTACAGTTAACGGTCTCCCTATAGGATATTCCTTTCTTTTACATCCTCTACGTTTTAGTTCCTCCAGGCATGGTGGAACCCAGTGTATTACCAAGTGGATCCTAATTGTGGGTATGAAACCTCCCACTAATGTTTTAATTATAGCATGGAATAACCTAACTTCAGAACACTTTCATTTGTGGCATTCGGTTCCCAAGAGCTTCTATAGCTCTGGCACATTCTTTAAGTTCTTTTTAAAAGGTAGAGCATCACATCTAAATTTGTTTATTTTGCGTGTTTGTTTTTTAAAGCATCCATATATGGTAGTGAAAATTAATGTCCTTTCTCCACAGACCATGGACCTGCACTCTTGTCCGAAGCCGATTGTATTTGTGTTGCACACGTTCTTATCGGCCAAAGTCACTCGCATGGGACTGCTTGTATGAGCAGCAAAAAATCGGAAAAGAGCCTTGAATGTCACAAGAAATATTTCCACCTCCAAAAAAATTTTTTAAAAAGCACAAAAAGAAAGCTCTTTTCTCTATTCTCCAGCACAGTGCCTTGACAAGGACCTGCAAATCACTGCTGACCCGTAACCATGTTTAAAGAAGAGCCTGCCTTCCACAATCTACCTTGGCCAGAATTTCTAGGACTCTAATAAGCTCCAAAATGAAGCTATTGATTTATTGTCTAGTTTCCGAATGTGGTTTCTAAGTAATTCTGTTTAATTCTCCTGTTAAGGGTGGCTCATTGTTTTTCTTTTTGGGCATAGTCAAACATCTAAGAAGTTTTTCTTTTTTTCTTCCTGTAGGATGTATTTCAAACTTAGCTTTGGATGACTGTCTCTTCCCAGGTGCTAGTTTGCAGCAGCCCATGCTTCATGGTCATTCCAGATAGGCTGTACGTTGCGTTGGAGTTTTGGAGTTTACTGTCCTCACTTGCTCACTCCTCCCACCCTGGGAGGTCCTCGAGTTGCATCACCAAAGCATTCTTCCATCTGTCCTGGCTCTCACTGCATCCTACCCTGGCCATCACGTCCCACTGCATCACAGGCTTTGCCCCTCCTAAGTGCTAACTTTAGGACTTAGAACTTGCGAAATTTGATTTGCCTTGCCTTCCACTCCCTTTCCGGTGGTGACCAAGTTGAAAAATAAGTTGGAAACCACTGCTTTAAAGGAAAAATTTTACTTACTTATTTGAGGGTTTTCTGATTTTATCCTTGGTAGGAGCCAGGAGATGTGGTAAGATTTATTTTAAAAGAAAATCCTCATTTTAGCCTAAGCCATTTTTTATTGCTTACCAACTGTGCCTTTGGTTAGGGTTAGTGGAGCTTTATTAGTCACTATTTGAATAACTGGATATCACTGCCATTCCAGGGAGATCATCTATCCCAGTTTTGAAGAATAGCCTTTAAGGCAGGTTTCCTTAGTGGTATCTTTCCTAATGGGCAGATATCTTTAAGGAACATAAATCCTGGAGATCAAGCCTGTTTCAAGAGTAGAATTTGTGGGGTGAAGCGGGCTTTGCAGCACAAACAAAATATCAAGTTGTTTTGGGCCCTGTGCACCCACGTAGGATCCTGGCCCTGGCTCTGGTCCTCTCCCTTCGTGGCAGCAGAGTGATGTGAACAGGCAGCTAACTCGAGACTCAGTTTGGCTTAGTAATGCATCCTACAGTGGGCAGTGTGACGAGACCATGGAACAGCTACCTGGGTTTTGCTAAGCAGTCAGGTTGCTGAATTTGTGGTACCAGAGAACATATTCAGCTTGTTGCTTCTAATTATGAAGTAGGTGTATATCTGAAAACATTTAAAATAGTATAATAGCTATATATAGTGTCAAGATTAGCGCAGTCCCTGGAACTGAAAGAAAGGTAATATTGACTTGGATGCTCTCTGTGTTTTCTGAAGAAAGGGCTGGGATTAGTTCTCGTTTACTAGATTGATCAGGAGTGCCGGAAGAGGATGTGAACACTACAGGGGGTGGAGCTATGTGGTTTGAGTGCAGACTGACGTATAAGTGGGACATGTGAAAGAGCCAACTCATGAGCAGAAAGTTCTGGTTAGATGTTATAACCCCATTGCCCTCACTGCTTCCCTGCATACAGTGAGATTAACCATGTGCAGAGGCTGGGGAGAGATGTCTGTTCTGCCCCAACACCAGTCCCAAAAATGAATTGCCTGGTCCACTTAAAACTGGAAATTGAAATCTAGACTAGAATACGTCTTTCAAGAGCTTTCTATGTTTTGAAAATTCATTAACCCAAGTTTGGTTCTATCTGGAGTAAGTTTACAAGTTAGGGAAGAAAAAAATAACTTGAAGGCCCAGCTATGATTTCTAGAATAAGAATTTGAATACATAATACCCTCAGATAAGGGAGCTTAGACATTCTTTGCAGTGAATTAATCTGAGAAGATGAACGATGTAATCACAGACTTGGGCAGCAAAGCCATTTATTTAGTTGAGGTTTTCTGTGTTAGTGTGAAAGGCTAAGCCACTGAAAAGATTTTCAGGGGGAACTTCTGAGCCACCTGCTCAATAGTTATATGAAAAAAATCTGTAAAAACGGTGTGATTAAAATGTGGGCAGGAGAGGTAAGGTGGTGTGTGCATTTCAAACCCTTTTGCTCAAACTTAAAATGTCATTTACAGCCCCTAGGTCCATAGGGTTTTTAATATGGAACAGGGTTTTGAGTCTTAGTGTGAAATGAAATTGTATGGGAGGTTTCCTGTGACCACTAGCGCCCCTAAGAGCAAGAGCCCTTAAGCCTGTTTAACATACTTCAATAGCTTTCCAATCATGGATGACCAGGTTGTTCTTCCATTAAGTGTGTTTGTGGGGTTTTCAGACCACAAATGAAGTACTTTCTTATGAATGAGACATCCTTGATAAATATGTATTTTCAATCCACAGTTGGGATCTGCCTATGAGGAGGGCTGACTGTATCCATTGCTCTACATCATTTCATACAAAAGACTTGAGTGTCAGTGGAGTTTGGTATCCATGGGCAGCCCTGGAACCAATCCCATGGGGATGCCAAGGGATGAGTGTAGTTAAGTGTTTGGGGAGGCAAAAGCTAATATGTGGATTTTTGACTGTGTGGAGAATGGGCATCCCAGTCCCTACATTCTTTAAGGCTCAATGTGTACTTTGTAATTTAGATGCCAAAATATGGCAAGTTTTTTTTCAAATGGTAACTAAAAATTGGCATTTTTGATATTTCGCATCTTTTATAGAACAGCTGATTTTTTATTTCTTTTTTATTTTGAATTAGGAAAATTGTTTAGAATGTTGTGGACTTCCATGTGTAGAATGTAAAGGAATTGCAGAGTAGTGGTATCCCCTCACTCCAGTGGAACACTTCCTGTGCCCCCGAGACCTGGGCTTAGATGTCTTCTCCACATTCCACACAGGTGCCTGTGAAAGAAAAGGCTCAGTTATTACTTTTCTGAAGAAGGTAAGCTCTTTCCTGAAGTCATCGAATGAACCTTACCTGGAAATTAATATCTAATATTTTATATGAAGAAATTCTTTAATGTATGTTTATACACTATTTATTAGATATTTGTAACTGTAAACTCACCTACCTAGTAGACAGAGTTTCAGGTTAAATACTGGGACATGTACAGGCAATCAAAAATATTACTTTAAATGTCATTCACCTCTTTTAAAGCCATGTTAGCACTTTTTAGGCTGGGTAAAGTCTGATTGTGCCTGTTTTTATCATCTATAATCTCACAAACCTTGTTACTGAAAATTATTGCATGGCAGGAGAGATTGAATTATTTATTTCTTATATTTTTGTAAGTGGAAAAACCTCTCTAACCAACAAATGATTAAAGTTGTTACTGATTGTTTTCTTATCCTCCTAAGCAGAATGGTAACAAAGCTTTTTTTCAGCTGATTAAATGCACTTAGCTAATAAACCAAAATTTTTTTCTTAAATTAAGCTGTGTGGAATCTGGATAAGATTATGTTTCTCCCAGAAAAACAAATTTTACTGTAAGTTGCTTTGATGGACAAAAGTGTGACCACTTTTGAGAAAAGGTTATGGTGGATTTTTTTGTGTGTGTGAGAATCTCCAGGTCTTCTTGTTTAATTTATATGCATGTGGATATATTTGTATGTTTTCAAAAACATGGAAGAATCTCCATATTTTTTAATGCAAATTATCTTGTAAGCTGCTATGCAACTTCTTTTAAAAGCCCTACCTACTTAAAGAGTTAAACATTTTTGAAGCTTTCAGGGAAGACCTGTAGACTTAAGCACTTTCTCTGCTTTTTTGTATCTTATCTTGGACACTTACGCTTAATTATGTTATTGTTTTTACTGGTTATAAGCTATTGATTGTACATAATATTTAAACCATCCAAATATCCAGCATACATTTCCATGTAGCTGCCATTCACTATTGACACCATGAATGAAATGGCTGGTTAGAAAGCCAAAGGTCGTGTTTTTTTCAGTCCCTAATGAAGAAGTAAAATGCCAGATCTCTTTGGTCTCAAAACATTGCTCTGGTCTGATCTGACTGTCTGTGTAAGAAAAGAGACTTATTTAAATATGGGATGCTTAAACTTGTAAGTTGAAGTTGACTATAGTGATATTCTGTTTATATATCTTTATCAGGTATATAATGGGGCAGGTGATATCTTATTCTACCTTGAGTTAAAACTTTCTTTCAGTTAAATTTGAATTGTTGTAGTGGCTCCTGAAGATGAAAGCAAAGGAATCTGCCATCTGCTGCCATTCTCTATGTCCTGATTTTAATTACTTGGAAATCTAGAGTTATTTTGACTTTCTATATATTGTCTTTAAAAACCAACAGCAGCAATCTTCCCCCTTCCTCCTCCCTTTTTAAGCTACATCTTTCACTGTGCTGAGTGTATAGACACTCGATAAATGTTTGATGATAGACGGCTCTAAAATAATTATGCTTTATATCAGGATTATGTTTTCTTGAGCAATATAGCTATTCTTATAGTGTAATGATATTAAGTGAAGTTTATTTTACACTAGTAATAGACTACTTAAGTGGCTGATTTGAAACCCTTTCTCTAGAAAAACTAAAACATCTGGCAGGTAAGTGATACAAGTTCATCCTATAAAAGGATTGAATTCCAGGTTAAGGTAAAGTATAATAAATAGGCACATACAGCACATTTGTTTCCTTCTCTCTTTTTGACACTAGCTAAACTGCCAACTGGAAGAACGATTGCTATATATTAACTAGAAAAAATATTTTAATAAGATTTCTTCTATTGTTTCAAAACTGATAAACTTGAACTTGATCTCTTGCCACTTATTCTTCCTTTCCACTTCAGGTGACTGAACCAAAGCATATTCTGTTTTTTAAAGTGAATCTACATTTGATATAACACATAAATATGCTATTTGCAAAGACTGCTTGCTCTCCAACAAACATTTAGTTCTATTCAACAAAAATCTACCATCTGAACTGTAACCCTTGAACTGCCCTGAAATAGACTGGTTGGAACTAAAAGGCCATAGGAGAGAAATAATTGATGTTTTGTTATACAGGAGTAGACAAAAGTAGGTTTATAGTTTGTATGGGAAATAATACAATAATTAATAAACAATAATACAAGAATAAACTCTCTTTGTGTACTTATAACTATAAACCTATTTTTGCCTATCCCTGTATTGTGAAGTTAGGTGGCCTGATAGATTTCTTCCTTCTGAGACCTCCAGGTACCTCACTCAGTTTTGTAGTGATTGTCACCTCCATGCCATTGACACAAATGCCTCTTTAATTTTTGCATCCCTGTTTATCCCAGTCACATACACACCCTGACCCTGATTGTTCTGTCACCTCTTCCAAAGTGATAGAAGCCTCTTATGGACAGACAAAAGGTTCTTTGGAGGCTTAGAGAAATTTTGAAATTGCAGGGCTAATTAACGATATGTCAGTTTCTGTAGTCTTTCATTTAATAAGCATTTACAGTCCTTCACAGGCACTCTGAAGGGTCCAAAAGAAAGTTCCTGGCCTCAAGCAGCACATAACTCATTACCTCTCAATCACGCCATGCCATCTGCCAACCCGAGATTAAGTAAATAACCACTTCACATTTTTACCAAAATGCATCTGAATTTCTGCACTTCTGGCAAACTATATGGTGTTTAAAAGGATGTGCGGTCTTTGGTCCATGCCAATATGAAAGAATTCCAAGCACATTTAAGTAGGCTGCACTTTTCATCATGCATAATTTTCTAAATGCAAAATGAAGAACATTGGGAAAATGCAAAATGGTTAGAACACTGTAGAATATCTTTAGGAAGATAAATCACAACAACAATTTTCTATTGCCCAAAGTGGATCAGTGGGAAAGTTTTTAAAGAAATGCTTCTTTTAATTATAAAGAGCAAAACTAAATGTATATTTTCCTCTACCTGCCCCCATTTGTAACTTGTGCTGACCCATTCATTTTCACACTTACACCCTTTAAAGATCTCACTTGCTATAAGTCCTTAACATGGTAGATGGAGTATTTCTTCTTAATGAGAGATCAAAATGAAGATATTTAAAAGTTAGTAAAATCCCACTTTTTCCAGACACTCTGGCATTCAAACTCAATAAAAAGGGCACTTAAAGAAAATGAGAGATTGTTCAAATGTTTTCATAATTTTTATATAGTAACAGCCCTTTTCTACCCAGCTGCTTTTCTTTAATCACCAGGGTCAGCCTTTCAGGTAACAACCTTCATCATGCTCTTAAAGTACCTGAACTATGTGATTGGAATGGCATAGGGAGCATACTCTCATGGGTACCTTCCCTTTGTTTTCAAGTGTCTTGGAGTTGTGCACACAAATTAGGTCATGCCTCTGGTGTCTTTGTCTTCCCTACCCTTTGACAATCAGGTGCTAATGATTATATATTATTGGAACCAGCACACAAGTATTGTCATGTAGTGTCTTCTCCTAGGTTGGAAGCAGTGCTTTGCTTCTATCTCAGTCCTGCTCAAGTGAGTGTCAGTTATATTTTTTTCACCTCTGTTTTGTCAATTAACAGAAATTGGAGGAGAGGGAATTATTAAAACTAAGTTTTGGGTTTGGCACAATTCTCAACCTTGATGATACTCTCCACAACTTACAGTAAATCTGCCCTTACCGTAAGATCCAGCTTCATTTTTTGTTTTCCTCCAGTATAGGACTCCAGTGTTATGTTCACAATCTGTGGGATGGGTTCAGTGTGATAAGACCTTGGTCCCCAAAGAATGTTTTCCTTTTGGTGTTAGACCCTAGGTCTTTTCAAAGAAACCACTGCCTGTAAGACCTATTTTGGCTAATCTGTGCAAACTCTTGATTATACCCACTTGTTTGCATTTTGTCCCACACGACTTTCATTTTTGTTAAGCATTAAGACTTAGAAAGCTAGAGTAATACTTCTACAAAGAATTAAAAGTGTGTGATATTCTGGGGGTGTTTTTTCTTCTTTTTAGAACCCTGTATTTAAACGAGACTTCTTTATAAGTGTTGTTTAAAATTTAAGTTTTAAATCTGGCATCACCAGACTACCAAATCAAAACCCATGGCATAAAACAGGGCAGTGTTTGTGTTCTTGATTAAAAAAAGGAGAAAGCTCTATGTATGTGTGCTCTATAAATACAAATGCATAGACAACACTTTCCCTTGAGTTGCGCATCAACGTATAGCATTGTATATTACAATGAAAATTTGTAACTTAAGGGTATTATATATATAAATAAATATATACCTTTGTAATCTTTATACTGTAAATAAAAAAATTGCTTTTAGACTTGTATTTTTTCTTTTTTTTTATGTTAAAATAGTACCAAACCTACAGGAAAGTTTTAAGAACAGTACAAAGAACTCCTATATCCCCTTTACCCAAATTCCTAGTTGTTAACATATTACCGCATTTGCTTCATTTTTTTTTTCTGACATGATGCTCTATCAGCCTTAAATTCTCTAGTATGTTCCAAACGCAAGGACGCTCTCCTGTGTTGCCACCACACGGCCCTCGCAGTTAGGAAGCCAACGTTGTACAACACACCGCCCTGTCCATAGACCCCATTCGTATGGTACCCGTCGTCCCAACAATGTTTTCCTTTCTTGCACAAGACCCTATCCAGTACCACGTGTGTTTGGTTGTCATGTCGCATTAGTCCCTTCTGGTGCTATTTTTAAACAGATTCAGGGCAAATCCAACCTTTAAAACTTAGTTTTGGTTCTCGTTCCTTCTGTGTGATGGGAGCTTAATCATCTGAATTTTATCATACTTTGAGTCACACAGAGGAGTGAGAGGGGGATGGTGTCTCAGGAGTTGTATTAGGAATCATCAGTGCTCCATTTATTTAAGTGTCTGTCACTCACTTTGTGCGATATCTTAGCATAATTTTGCCCTGGTCCTACCTCTCCAAGATGTTACTCCCCTAAACCTGTTTCTTGGTCTCTGCACTGCTCTCAGGCCCCACCCAAGGCTTTCCTTAACAAATTATTAGGAGTCCATTCCTTGGCCCAAGCCTTAGAATGCTGGAGTTTGTGGAGTCTGGTTTTATTAAGTTGTATTGGCTAAGCAGAGTTGATTCACTGGCCCAAGCTTGGGTTAACAAGTGTCACCCTCAGCATCAGAATCCAGTCTAGAAAGGTACTGTGCAAGAAAGAGCAAATGGAATGGTGCATTTGCAAGTCAATGACATTCTACCTAAAGTTGGAGAGCTGTGAATCTGGTTTCTGCTCTCTTGAGAAAGTTAGAACTTAAAGGTACTGATCTGATTCAGAATCGTCAAGCGTAAACATGCCAGCCCACAAATGACTTAAATTTAGGGCCTTTATGCCCCCTTGCCTTCCTCAACTTATGCCCCCATCCCCATTAATGGCGCTGCCACTGCAGAACTGAGAGATTTCTCAGTCTGTTTTAAAGCTTTCCAAAGAGAAAGTCGTCAATGACTTGAGAGGGGAGGAGATCCCATATCCTGTCTGCAGCAGCAGCAGCTCAGGCCAGATTCCTCTAGAAGGGGGAGCTTCCTCTGGGAAGCTCTACCTCAGAAGCAGGGTCAGTGTCTGGATGGCAGGCTTATGAAAGACAGAAGCTAAGCAGGAGGTCCAAGAAAGCTGAGGAGGCAGAACGGAGAAGATGCACACAGCCAGTAGATCGCAAACCCCGCACTTATGGGCTGAATTGTGTGCTGCCAAAATTTATATGTTGAGCCCTACCTCCCAGCACCTCCACCAGAATGTGACTGTATTTGGAGATACGGCCTTTAAGGAGGTGATTCAGTTAAATTTGAGTCCATTAGGATGGGCCCTAATCCAATCTGACTGGTGTCCTTACAAGAAGAGGAAATTTGGACACAGATACCGACCTGCGCATGTGCACATAGAGCAGAGACCCTGTGAGGATGCAGCAAAAGCATGGTCATGTGCAAGCCAGGGAAGGAGGCCTCAAGAAACCAACACTACCACCTTGATCTTGGACGTCCAGTCTCCAGAACTGTGAGAAAATACATTTCTGTGAGAAAATACATTTCTATTGTTTAAATCAACCCTATTTGTGGTATTTTGTTATGGCAACCCTAGCAAACTAATATAGCCCTTTTCTAATGGTAGGGATTTTTAATTTTAATTCAATCTTTCAACTGACATAGCCCATCTAATACGTGGGGTTAATATGTTCTGAAGCTCTCTGCCTCACTCTCATCTACCAGGTAGAGTCCCTCTCTTTTGTTTGCTCATTAATTCTGAATAAGTTAATTATTAATTTTCCCTGCAGATATTAAGTGAATGTGCCAGGCCCCTGGAAAAGACCAGGCCCTGCCCTCTCAGTGATACAAAAGGACAGTGACTATGCCAGGTGCCATAACAGCAAATGAAAGCTTCTACCCTCAGCTCTGTCAGTATCTAAAAGAGCAGAATGTTCAGGGTAGACGCTGAGAAGCCATGACTTACAGGGTGTGTGCCTCCCCATCTCACCCAGACTCATCAGAGGCCTTGTCCTGCCACTCCAGTCATTATCCTGACAGTCCACAGGGATGCCCAGCACTTTGGCCTTTTGGTTCTTGGCCTTCCCGTGTGTGATGACGGCCCCATCACTTCATCTCGCCATCTTCCTGCTCCCATGATCACCCCCTGGACTGCATTACTGCTGAAACAGCCATTTTCGAAATCAGTATCTGGAGCTTCCCTCTCCAGCATGCTCTCACTGACTCTCCTTCAACCTTTTGGGTCCTCAATTAGCACATGGACTCATACTCCTCCCTATGCACTTCCAACCTTACCTGGCTCTGACTCCACACTCACCAAACCTGTGGATCCAATTGCTGCACTGTCTCCCTAGCAGTCATCTGGATGAATCCTGCCATCTCCCTGCACCTAAATAGCTGATAGCTATTGGGGAGGAAAATCCAAGGCAAATTGGTACCTCTGTATGTTTGTAGAGATTGCCAACCTTTATCAGGTTGGCCCTTAACACTGCTCACTTTTGGTTGACTTTAAATTTCAAGCCATCTTTACTCTCTCAAACCCCAGACCTCCCACCTCTCTCTCAGCAGATTTTCTTTCCTTCCAATTCACCAAGAAAACAGAAGCCACCCAAAGGTACTCACCCAACTTCCTGTTACCTTCTGGCCAACATAGGTAGGCAACCATTTACTTCACTTCTGCTACAATGTCTAAAGCCAGTCCTCCTACATATGCATTGATCCCATTCCCATTCCCATTGATCTTTACTAGATCCTTTCTGTTGGTTTTTCAAACATGCTCAACTCTTCTCACATTAACAGCCATCAAAAACTCCTTCCTGGGCTCCACAATTCCTGCAGCTATCGTTCTGGGCCTCCGTTTCTTTTCCCCAATCCTCTTGAAAGAGTTGTGCCTCCTCATGAACTACATCATGACCCACTCACTCCCAACCCTCTGCAGTATGGCTTCTGCCTCCATCACTTACTGAAACATCTCTGGCTGAGGTCATCAGTATCTTACATATCACTGTCTGCCTTCCCAGCTGCATTAGGTACTGTGTCCCCCTCTCCTTCTTCACAGTCCTCTCATGCCCCTCCCTTGACTTTCAAGACACTCTTCTGGCTATCCTACCTCTCCAGTTGTCTTTCTGAGCTTCTTTTGCAGGTTCATCCTCCTCTGGTTGGCCAAACAAACCTCCAAGCTCTGTCCTAGGCTCTCTCCTCACCCCATCCTATACTCTACCCTTTCCTTGATTTTATTCACACAGATTCCATTCCCACCTATACCCAGGTGTCTCACAGATGTGCATCTCTAGCCCTCATCTTTATTCTGACTTCCAGATGCACATATCTGACACGATATTTCAAAGGCATCTCAAACTTTTCATCCCCTCCACCCCCTTCATGAAACCTATTCTTTGTCCAGTACTCCCCATCTCAGTAGCACCACCAAAGGTCCAGGTGAGAAAACCAGCAACCCAGGAGTCTGCCCTTCACCATACATTATATGTAACCCACTTCTGAGCGCTTATGATTTGTCTTCCAAAACTTCCCTGTTCTGTGTATGTCTCTCCAAGCCCTCCTCCCCCCGGTCCAACCTTCCCTTACTCTTCTGGACCATAGCAATAGCTTCATATAAAATAGCCACCCCATCCCTGCAATCTGTTGTGCATATGAAGGTTAGAGTCCTCTATCACAACAAAACAAAACAAAACAAAACAAAACAAATAACCGACCCCCACCCCCACCCCCAAGCTCTGGCTGGTGTGGCTCAGTGGATGGAGCGTCAGACTGCAAACCAAAGGGTGGCGGGTTGGATTCCCCAGTCAGGGCACATGCCTGGGTTGCAGGCCAGGTCCCCAATAGGGGACGCAGAGAGGCAACCCCACACTAATGTTTCTCTCTTTTGCCCTCCCCCTCTGTCTAAAATTAAAATAAATAAAATCTTTTAAAAAACCAATAATACTAAAAAATACATATATTTAAAATATTAAAATATTAGTATTAATAATATTAAAAGCAACGAAAACTACCACCAACAAAAACTACTTTTAGGCAGAGCCATGGGCATCACAAATTACGAGTGACTGATAACACTGTGGAGTCCACTATATTTACATTAGCTAGCTCATTCATTACCCTCAAAACCCAGAAGACGTAGATATTATTAGTATACCCATTAAACATCAAGAACACAAAGCTCAGGGAACTGAGGTTTACTATGCCAGTAAAACTACCCTAGAGGCGCTGTTTTATTCCAATTGGCGTCTGAGACGTGAATTTCGACCCAGCCCTGCCTCTGGCCCCGCCCCCTCGCCCCGTTCCGCCCCCAAGGCCTCACCCCAGCCCTCCCAGGGCTCGTAGCCCCACCCCCGCCCACCCCGACACGCCTCCGCTGCATTCCAGTCCCGGCCGCAGGTGGCCTCCAAGAGCGGTGCCTGCAGTGCCGGGTGTGGCCTCCAGGGGCAGCCGCGCCGCTCAGGCCCGACCGCTCTGGGCCGCGCTCCTCTCTCGTCCGACGCGGCTCCGGCTGCCAGCAGCCACCCTTCCCCGCGCCGGATCCAGTACCTCGGTTCTCCGAGGCCGGACCGAGGCCGCAAGCAGCGCCGCGGGGTGTGAAGCGGACCCAGGAGATGAAATGACAACGCCAACCCTCCAGGTACCTCGGCGCGGCCTGGCCGGCTTGCGGAGGCCGCAGGAGGCGCGGCCGGGCCTGCTCGCTGGCAGCCGGGGCGGGCGCGGGGCCTCCTCAGAGCCCCGCCGCCCTGTGGCCGCCTGCTCCGGTTTCTGTGTTCAGGCGCTCGGAACCGAGGGCCACCTTCCGCCCAGAACGCTAGGCCCTCCCGGCCTGGCCGAGCCCCGAGGCCGCTACGTGCAGCTGGCGCCCCGGTCCTGCCATGGGTCTCAGCCTCACCCGGGCCTCACAGGGCGCCGCCCGGGAAACTCGGGCCCGCGGTCCGGCTGCTCGCGCTCTCTCCTCCTCCTCCTTACCTTCCAGCAAGCCCCTGCTTCTTCCCTGATCTCCGATTTCCTCTTCTCGGCCAACGACCCTCCATTCATTCCCTAGATTATGCAGGGTGGTGCTGGGGTGGCGCCACCTGGATGCGTGACTGACCCATCCAGGTGCTGTCAGTCCTGCTGGGCCGGAAAATATAAACAAGTGCAGGCCTCAGACCTGAGTTTGAATGTCTACTCTACCACTCACACTAGTATGTGACCTTGGGCTGGTTACGTGATCCTGGAGTCTGGGGTAGGGTTGTTGTGACAGTGACTCTAGATTAGTTCGGGTAAAGCATTTCTAACATGATGTCAGCTACATAGTAAGTGCTCAGTTAAGTGATGATGACAGATAACAGAGCTTGCGAGAGTTCGACAAGACTTGTGGGAGAAGTGGCATTTGGCGGGATCATCAAAGGATGGGTAACATTCAGACTCCGGGAGGTGGAGGAGAGATGGCTGCTCCGGTTGGAGGAAAAAGCAGGTACAGTGGGTAAACTTCCACCTGCAGATCCCAACTGCCTAGCTTTTGTATGGCCTGTGAGCTAAGAATTTTTTTTTAACATTTTTTTTTAAAAAGCGACTTTGTTAAGATGTAACTCACACAATATACAATTCACCCATTTAAACTGTACTATTCAGTTCTTTTGGTATATTCACAGCATTATGCAACCATTACCACAATCACTTTTAGAGGATTTTCATCACCCCAAAAAGAAGCCCTGTATCCTATAGCTGTCACCACCCAATTCCTCTATCCCTCCCAGGCCCTGGCAACCACCAATCTACTTTCTGTCCCCCTGGATTTGCCTATTCTGGGCATTCTGTATAAATGGAAATTATACAATATGAAGCCCTTTATGACTGGCTTCTTTCATGTAACATATATTGTAGGCTTTCACATTTTTAAAAGGCTGAAAGGATACATGAAAATCATGAAATTCAAATCTCAATGTCTATAAATAAAGTTTTATTGGAACACATCCCTGCTCATTTGTTGATGTACTGTCTCAGGGGTAGCTTTAGGGCTACCAAGGCAGGGTTGAGTTTTTGCTACAGAGATTGTATGGCCAGGAAAGTCTAAAATATTTGCTGTTTGTTCATTTACAGGAAGTTTGCCAGATCCTCTGTCAGTACATTTTCACAGCTCTTTTCTTTCATCCTCATCTTTTGCAATACGTGTTACTACAGGTGCGTCAGGGCTGGCAGTTTTGTCACCTTACCCTCCTGTTATGCAAAACTGTTCCCCTCCAAATTGCAACTGAGGTCCCTTGCACATGAAAAACTGTATGTGGTTAGCAGAAGAATCTTAAGTGCATTCATTAATGTAGTATCAAGAAGCCAGGAAGAGATGGGCCTGCTCTGCCACATGGGAGACAGAACATACCTGGAGTATTTTCCCGACCCTCATCTTTCAAAAGGACAAACCTAAGCAAGAAGGTATATAGAGCAAACACGTCCAAAGGAACTGGGGATATTTGCTCTGGAGAAGAGAACCACCAGGAACACCCCTTTCATGTCTTATCTGAAGGGCTGTCGTAGGGGAGAGAGTGACAAGTGAAGCCTGTGTTTAAGCTAATCTATTCAGAAGGTTCAGGGCTCCTAGCCATTCTCTATTTGTAGGTAGTGGAGGGAGCTGAAGCTTGAAAATGGTAGCCTACACTCTTTCACCTTTCCTCATCTCTTCAACCTGGTGAGTTAACGTCAACTTAACCTGACCTACCTCTGTTAGTTTTGTAGAGCGATGTGTTTCTTTCTTTCTGAGACTTCTTGCTTTTAGATGGGGAAGGGCTACACAGATACCGGGGCCCTGCCAAGAGCTGATCAGGAGGGTTATTGTTTGCTGTGGATGGAACTGTATGTATGGCAGTGGGGTCTGCCCTCCTGGTGTCTTGTGCTGTACCAGCTTAAGGATGATAATTCTAGAAATGCTTCCATTGGTGAAGATGTGGTTTCTAAAACTGGATATGTAAGTGTGAGGCAGCTGCCTGAAAGATCCAGCATGCTTCCAGTTCAGCCCAGAGCACAGGCTACAAGATTTATGAGATGCACAAAGACACTCTCATAGAGTTCTTAGAAGGAACCGGAGGGCTGTTCCCTTCCATTGGCAGCACATATATGCCTGTGGGGTTAGCCAGCACTTTTAGTACTAATGATGCTGGTGTATTGACCCATGTGTCTAAGCTTTTCCCTAGGTGTCAGCTTGACAAAACCACCTTCTCTCTTCAGCTTAGACAAGCAGGTTGGGCCAGTAGGTCCCCGTAAGTCCATCTCATAAAATTCAGGTCGATGAAAGACCTTCTAACCGGCTGGCTCTTCTCTGGCCCTTGAGGTCAGGTGCTGTTTCTGGCCTCTCTGCTGAACAACGCAGGAATCCGTGCTGAACAACACAGGAATCGATTGGTTCTGATGTTTCCCGTGTTCCAGGCTTTGAGTTAGGGTCCATTTCTCTTTCCCTTGAGGGACAGAATAGAAACTGAACTTTCCCTGTGAGCGGTAACCTGAGCCATTTCATCAGGCTTCCACTTGCTGAAATCCAGAGCGAGGGCTAAGGAGGAGGTTGCTTTCATTGTATTGAGTGCCTTGTGAAGGGGAATGGCTGTCTTTTAAAACATCCTTTTAAGGCCTTTCCAGTTGATGTTGGAAAAGTAGGCCGGCATAATGATCTGCGACTGACTAATTCCCAGGCCTGGCAGTATCTCTCATCAGTATATTCCTCCTGCAGGTATCCTAAGGGCTTTTGGGATCCCTTGGGAAGCACTGAGCTATTTGCTTTGCTTTTCCAGAAAGCCATTGATCTGGTGACAAAAGCCACAGAAGAGGATAAAGCCAAGAATTATGAGGAAGCGCTCCGGCTCTACCAGCACGCAGTGGAGTATTTCCTGCACGCGATCAAATGTGAGTCACGCTTGGGCCCCCCCAGCCACCGAGCCCCTGTGAGAGGAGGGTGGGCCCCTGGGGGCTCACAGGGCCTCTCTCTGGATCTCCTTGTGCAGATGAGGCCCACAATGACAAGGCCAAGGAGAGCATTCGAGCCAAGTGCAAGCAATACCTAGACCGGGCAGAGAAGCTAAAGGATTATTTACGGAACAAGGAGAAGCACGGCAAGAAGCCCGTCAAGGAGAATCAGAGTGAGGGCAAGGGGTGAGTATGGGGGAGTGCAGGATCTACCAGGACCAGAGCCCCCTCCAGAATGTGCCCTTTTCCTGTGTCGCCGTCATTTCTGGTGCTAATGCAGCCTTGGACTTCCACAGCACCTTTCTTTTGGGGAAGTCTACTCACAGCAGCGCATAGCTGCTTTCATCAGGCACTTACAGAATACACTCTAGTGGACACTTCTACGTCCACTGTCTCATGGATGTGGGATGGGAAGCCAGCGTGGAGGTTACTAGCCTTGGACTCTGCAGCCAGACCCTTTGAGTATGACCTGGCTCTGCTATTTTCTAGCCGTGTGGCCTTTGGACAAGTGCCACGACCCCCCAGCCCTGACCCCCATGCCTCCAGGCTCCTCATTGGTAGGAGGAAGAAGATAATGGGACTTGGCTCCTAGTGTTGCTCTAAGGAGCAAATGAGATGATGGGGTGAAGCCCTAAGAATAGAGCTTGGTGCGCAGTAAGGATTAAATAAATGTCAGTTGTGGTTGCCATCAGTTATCCTCTTTATCTGACTTGTGAGGCAACAGACTCAGAGGTGCAGAGAGTACCAAGGTCACAGAGCTGGAACTTGATGGAGTCTCAACTCACACCCAGGGCCTATGTTTCTGACTCCAGAGCCAGTATTCCCTCTGCAGTTTCTCTCATGTCTGTGGTTTTCCCACTATGGAAATAACGGCTATCGAGCACAAAAGCCAATGGCACCTTGGAGGTGAGGGGAGGATCCTGGGCAGGAAGGTCATGGAGTAGGACAGAGGTGCGTGTTGTGTCAGCTGGCTCACCAGAGGTGAGAGGCTCTGCTCCTGGGTGCAGAGGATTCCCTGGAGTGAGAGACCCACCAAGAAAGGGGCAGGAGGCCAGACGTCTCCAGGAGGGCTGCAGGAGTTTCAAGGATGGCAAAGCACTTCCATCTAGACGGGGACTGGCGTAGGTGGGGAGGGGGAGGGGGAACGACAGCAACTGCGTTTCTTTTCCAGGTGCTCCCCTGTAGACCTAAGAAGACTTACCTCTTCTCCAAGTCAGAGCCACTTGCTGTCTGGTTTTGAGTCCGTATGAGAGGCCAGTGAGAGCTCCAATTGCTTGCCTTGCCTGGCTGCTCTTGAAGTCCAGCCAAAGCACATGTCCCTCACCAGTCTCTAGAAAGGGCACATGTCTGTTCTTATACCCTAAATGAAGAAACGAGGATGGGTTATGAGAGTTTCCTAGAGGATCCACTGTAGGACCTGAGTGTACTCGGGGTAACTGTTTGTGGGTCCGTCACCACTGTTGAGCAGGGAGAGCATCCTTTTACCACCGTGCTGGCAGCCAGAGCCTGGCCTCACTCTGAGAGCCTCCTTGCCAACCTCCTCTTGCTCCAGCCTATCATCTTCTGTCTCCTTTCCCAGCAGTGATAGTGACAGTGAAGGGGATAATCCAGAGAAAAAGAAATTGCAAGAACAACTGATGGGTAAGAGGCTCGAGTTCTGTGGCTATGGTGGGGTACCTGATGCGGCCCCTGGTGGGCCGGGGCTCTGGGTCGAAGGCTCTGCCTTCCTCTGTAGGTGCCGTCGTGATGGAGAAGCCCAATATTCGGTGGAATGATGTGGCCGGGCTGGAGGGGGCCAAGGAGGCCCTCAAAGAAGCTGTCATATTGCCAATTAAATTCCCACACTTGTTCACAGGTAGGAGTTGATGTAGGCCCAGATGTAAAATTGTCAGGCTTCTGAGGGAGCAAGCTCGAGGGTCCCACTCAGAAGGTGTCCGGTAGCAGGTGGCGACGCAGCACCCTTTGCCCTTGGTAGACGAGGCCTGCCCTTCCTGGGGGCTCCACTGGGAAAGGCCGCAGGACCTGCCTGTTGTGGTCACCTAACCCTCGGCTCCTTTCTGATGTCAGAAACACCTTTATGACTAGAACTTGGACTTGACTGTCCCAGTGGGTGGGCAGGGTCAGGAACCAGTGCTGGCCAGTGTCACTTTGCAAGGTCATGGGGGTCAGGGCTAAGACCAGCTCTCAGCAATAATTTGATTCCCTTTACTCCTTTGCTCTTAGAATCAGTGTGTTGTTCTGACTGTATTTACAGTGACTAAGGCCCCTCTGCTTTTCTCTAATCCCCTTCCCCAGTCAGGAGGAAGCTAACTTTAGTTTATTCTTTCTTGTAGGCAAGCGTACCCCCTGGCGAGGGATACTGCTCTTTGGACCCCCTGGCACAGGGAAATCCTACCTGGCCAAAGCGGTGGCAACAGAGGCCAACAATTCCACCTTCTTCTCTGTGTCCTCCTCAGACTTGATGTCTAAGTGGTTGGGGGAGAGTGAGAAGTAAGTCAGCCTCCAGGCTCTGCTTTGCTGCCATCCCTGGCAGCTGCGGGTGGCCCGGTTTCCCTGCCCGTGGGCGCACCTCCAAGAGGAGCTGCCATTGGATGTCAAGGAGAAGGTAGCCAGCAAAGCGGCATATTGCTAGCTTATTGGGTGGGGCACTGTCCTGACGAGGACAGCTGAGACTGAAAGAGAACTTGGGAGAGATGAGTCTTTGGGAAGAGAAGAGAAAGGCACTCCCAATAATTGGGTATCCTGTAAGGATCCTCTGCTGGGGACTTTATGTAGTTAAGTTATTCCCCATGCCAACTCCCATTTTGCAGATGATGAAACTGAGGCTGAGAGGAAGGGAAGTGACTTGTCTTAAATCTGGAGCTATTGAAGGAGGCTGCCAGGATTGAAGCTGACGTCAGGCTTGCTCTTCCTCTTGGTACAGTGCTGCCAAGAGGAAGTACAGAGGACTCCTTATCACTGTTTTTTCTGAAATCCAAGCATGACTAAGAGTCTCAATCTCCTCGTGGGAAGGGACTCTGGCTGGGCCTGTGTGTGGCTGTCCAGGTCCCAACACCATTTTTCACCTTCACAGGCTAGTCAAGAACCTATTTGAGCTGGCCAGGCAGCACAAGCCTTCCATAATCTTCATCGATGAGGTGGATTCCCTCTGCGGATCCCGCAATGAAAATGAGAGCGAGGCTGCCCGAAGAATCAAAACAGAGTTCTTGGTCCAGATGCAGGGTGTGTGCTCTTCCTGGGTTTCCTCCCTGGTTCTGGAAGCAATTCTCAGCTCCATCTCCTCAGGCCTTCGTGTGGACAGGTCCCTGCAGCCTTTGCCCGCCCTCTCTGTTGCCCTCCAGAGGCAGGCAGGGTGTCGGAGCTCTTTGCTCCAGGGAAACCTGACAGGGCTGTGCGCGGCACAGGGGTGGCTTCAGTTGAGCACACACAGCCCCCGAGGTTCTTTCCCGCAGGTTCCGGCCGGTCCTTGCAGGTGCTCCGAGTGAGCGTCTGTGTTTCCCTTTGTCTGCAGGGGTGGGGAATAACAACGATGGGACTCTGGTTCTCGGTGCCACAAACATCCCGTGGGTGTTGGACTCAGCCATTAGAAGGAGGTGAGTCTTCCCCAGTCGGAGCCAGGGGCTGAGCTCTTTCTCTGGCCATGGTCGACATGCTTCTGGCAGCCAGGGATACGGCCTGACCTCATTTTTCTGGAGGCCTCTCTGTGTCTGCCTGATGAGCAGAGCCCTGCATGAAGCTGGCTCCTGAGGGCCCCACTGTGCCTCTGCATTAGGACTCCTCCTCCATCTGCTCAGGTCCGGCCGTGTGCTTGGCTCTCTAGGTTTGAAAAGCGGATTTACATCCCGTTGCCGGAGGAGGCTGCCCGTGCCCAGATGTTCCGTTTGCATCTCGGTAGCACTCCCCATAACCTCACGGACGCCAATATCCACGAGCTGGCTCGGAAGACAGAAGGCTACTCAGGTGCAGACATCAGCATCATTGTGCGGGACTCCCTCATGCAGCCTGTTAGAAAAGTACAGTCAGCAACACACTTCAAAAAGGTGAGTGAGCCAGCAAGGAATTGCTTAGAAAGTGTCCAGGAAAGGGGATATCAGCTTCCTTTGCCAGCTGACACACCTTGGGTCTCCTGGAGAGCCAAGGGCAAGTGCAGAGTGAGCCCATTGGTCCCAGGGGTGGGGGTTGTACCTGCTCTCCCCTCCTCTGCAGTTCCTGCTTGGATGTGACCATCTCAGACCATGTGAACCTAGAGGACGGGGCACTACAGCAGTCACCTCTGCCACACCTGCAGTCAGCACTGTGCTAGTGTGTATGGTGGGCTCTACTCAGTGTTTGAAAAGTTGTGGGTACAAAATCACACGCCATAAGTAGGAACTCCACACAGCAGATCTCTGCCAAGTGTCTGCCAAGGGTCCTACTCTGTATCTGGTCTCGTTCTAGATGCTGGGGAGACATTCGTAACTGACCACAGCAGACAGAAATCTCTGCCTCCAGGAGCCTCCTGTCTAGTGGGGGTGTCAGGCAACAGAACCGACTTGTTTCTCAGAGGGCAGTGAGGGGAAGGAGCAGGGAAGGGAGGTCTGGCATTTCCGAGGGTTTTTTGGGGGGTGGGAGGGAGAAGGGGCAGGTTGCACTCTTAAAGGATACGCCATACTGGGTGACATTCGAGTCAAGAATTGAAGAAGGGGAGGGAATGAGCCTTCGAATATTTTGGAGAATGTTGCCAATGGAGATTTCAGTTGGAAAAACACTCGATGTCACTGCACTCGTGGTGAGATCTGAGTTAATTAGGAAGCGGAAGATACCAGGGCACTTGGGGCCACAAAATGAAATTCTGGAGGACAGTGGCTAGAATAGCATGCTGATCTCGAACCTCTGAAATCAGACTTCAAGCCACTTTGACTACTCAGTCCAAGAGTTTTGAAGGAGCCCATCCCTCCTCAGCAGTGACCTAGAAACCCAGGCATTCATTCACATCCTGCTATTACCCTCTCTTCAGGACCCAGGAATCTGAGGTGTCCTGCCCCTTCCTCCAAAACCAAGGGGCAGCCCCTTCAGCTAATCAAATTCCTGCTTGGTTTCAGGTCTGTGGCCCTTCCCGCACCAACCCTAGCATTATGATTGATGACCTCCTGACCCCATGCTCACCAGGGGACCCAGGGGCCATGGAGATGACTTGGATGGATGTCCCTAGTGACAAACTGTTAGAGCCTGTGGTTTGCATGGTAAGTGCCATCTGGCAGAGAGGACAGCACAGCCCAGGAAATTAGGAGCTTGGGTCCAAGAATAAAGATAAGGTTCTCCCCTTTTCTGTCCTAGGCTGTTGTGGCTCCTCCTAAATGGACAATGGCCTTTGGGGTTCTGAGTAGCTAGGGCTTCTGCTGTTAGACTCGTGAGGGCCCAGGATGGAGGCCACAATATTAGAATTTTATTTTCTTCAGCAAAAAGAGTACAAGGCCAGGTGATGTGACTGCCTCATTTCATGGGGTTGGCTTCTTTTGTACACAGAAGCAACCAGCAAATGGATGTCAGCACCATGTGCTTTGATCTCACCTGGCTAGTCTTAACCTCCCCTTATCCTAGTCTTGCCAATGGTCTTGCCCATTCTGTATGGCAGGCGTCTGCCTTTGTGGCTGGTGTGGTGGGCGTGCAGTTAGAAAGAGCTGCTCATGGGAGGTAAGAGATGATGGGAGCTTAGATTCCCTCAGACCAGAAGTAGGTCCCTCTGGACACGACAGGAGCTGCCTCAGGAGCGAGGAGCATCCCCATCACAGGAGGCATTCGGGCAGAAGCCAGACCAGGGTTCTGCATTTGGGGCCAGGGCAGACCTCGCAGGCAGGCTTCTTCCTGTCCTAGACTGCATGGGTCTGTGACGCTGGGAGGCTGAGGGCCTGGAGTCCGGCTACTCCTTATCCACGTGCTCTTGTCTTTGCAGTCGGACATGCTCCGGTCTTTGGCCACCACTCGGCCCACTGTGAATGCAGATGACCTCCTGAAAGTGAAGAAATTCTCAGAGGACTTTGGACAGGAGGGTTAAAAGCTGCTTCACTCTGGTGATGGTGAAGGTGGGAAGTTGATTGGGGTAAATTCATGCACTCCCCATGTCGGTGGCCAGACAGGGCTCCAGGGCTTGTCCTAAAGTCCCTACAGTGTCCCCTCTGCTGTCTGGCCACCAGCCAAGGAGCAGGAAGGAGGGGGCTCCCAGCCACAGAGACGCAGGAGTACATTCGGCAGCCAATGAGATACTGGCTCTTCCTTCTTCCTCCTCTTCCTCTTGGATGCTCACCAACTCCTTGGCCTGCCCTTCTCTTTTTTTTTAAACCTTTTTTTGTTTCCCTAAATTAATGCTGCTTGGATTTTCATCTTGTTTATAAATAAAGTTAAAATTACCTGGAAGCATCAAGGAGTAGGAGCAGCCCGAGCTGTGGGGTTGGTGCAGCGATCTGCAAAGCCCCCATGGCTTGTTCCTTTTAGACCCAGTTTTGCTCCTTGTGAAGAATGGCTGATGCCCGGGATCCCCAGCCAAAGCTCTGCCTGTAAAGGCCAAGAGTAAAGCTAAGCCACTCACACCCTCCTAGGTTGGCACCCACGCCCTGTGTCCTCCCTGCAGGAAGAGCGCATGGTCTGTGAGCACAGAGCTGTGTGAATCAGAACGAGTGGAGGCAGTCAGGCGGGTTTCACTGCTGCCTTTCTTCCCTCTGAATGTGAGAACACTGAACCCGGCCTCTGGCCCTGAGTCCCTGTCCTGGAAATGGGCTAATAAATCTTTTCCCTTCTTGAGCCACCTGAGTGATCTCATCTTTTGACTCTCGTCTGGGGGCCATGCTTACTTCCAGTAGGAAGACCTCCTTCTGGTTTTCTCTGCTGTTTTCTCTTCAGCAGAGTAGGAAGTAGGAATGTCACCAGCTGCCAGGCTTGTACTCCAGACAGGTTCATGGGTACGTTCTTTTCCCAGGGCCTCAAAAGTATGACCGAGGTGTTTGAGGGACTTGAGCATTTCTTCCTGCTGTCAAGCTTCCAGATTAGAGGGTCAAATTGGGAGGCCTCTGGGCCAGATGTGGCCTGTAGCTTTTCGGTTTGCTCTGCTACCAACATTTAAAAATCAAGAGTAGATATAAAAATTGTTAGGTAGTGCTAGACCTGTGTCTCCATGAGGCAACCTATCCACCGCAGCTAAGCAGGGATGTCCCTATTCTGATGGTGACATGCTCTGCAGTTCATCATTTCCCCGTGGCCTGTTCACACATTTGCGCTGTTTGCCTATTCCCTCTGGCGGTTTGAATTTGTGACCCCTGACTGTGAGATACCCGTGGCTGCAGAGTAGGCAGCCCTGGAAATGCTCTCTGATGGGGAGCAGAAGCAGCATAGGCTGCCCCACATTGACCATGAGCATCTGTGAACACACAGGAAAGGCCTGGCCCCAGTTCTCGCCCTTCTCCCCCTCCCAAAAGTGGTATTTTCAAAACTGAATGGTCCAGAAGTGATTATGTGGCCAGCTCCCAGATTGTTTTGTCCTTGCACTGTGGTGGTTCTTTGACCTGGTTGGGAGTGTCTGCTAAATTGAGCCAACTTTTGTCTAGTTGTTTAAAGGCGCCGGCTCAGGCTCGGAGCTCCTCTCCATTGCTAGTGTGTTAGCCCTGCCTCGTAACCTGGAGCACCAGCCTGCCTGGCCTCCAGGTGACACTTACACAGCAACGGTGACTGGAATTTTTGTCGCTTGCTCTGGAGTTCTCACATACTTCTTGGTTAGTTGTGGGCCCTCAGCCACCAACTATATTTGTAAATGCTGGACTTGAAGCCAGGATAGGACACCGTCCCCTGCCTGTACTGTTTCATTTTAACTAATTGTGTTTACTTTTATTTTCTTTCCTACCTCTAGTTACTTTTACTTCAGTCCGAATGTTCTAAACCTTTTGCCTTCATTGGCTTTCACTGTGGACGTTGACTTCTAACATTCTCATTAGCTCCGGATGCTGATCGTGTATGGTTTTTGTGGCTAATACTTCTGCCTGAGGTGGAAGAGAATTTCTTTATTGGAAATGCAAGTATTTGCCTTTGGGCTGTAGTCTTAACCAGTAGACCAAGTCCTTTGTTCTGTGTGGATTTGGTCACAACAGTAAATCTCATATATTGTCAGCAGCAGAGATAGTGTTGGGCTCCAGGGTCCACTCTGAGCAATCATTTACTCTTGGGCCTCCAGGTCAGGAAGCTGAAGCCAAACGCTAATAAGGACTATTAACCTCAGAGAACTATAAGAAAACGTCAGAATGTTCTGAGGGCAAACCTGATGTTCGGAAGCAAATTCTGGTTTTCCCTATTGAGAGCTTTCTACGGACTTCCCCAGGGGCCAGGTGCCTAACCTTACCTCCAGGCAGCGCGAGGTCCTGCCCCTCTCCAAAGTGTAATGCACAGAGAGCCAGTTCGCTTTTGCTTATCTCACAGGCCCTCCAGACTTGGCTTGTTCAGAGAGAGCCGTAGGGGAGAGTGGGTCTTTCCTAGGCTTGTTTAATTAACTGCTGTTTAAAACATGTTTTCTCTAAACAACTTATTGGACTTCTTACTACACGGGTTCTTGGACTTGGAGAACTTTGGTAAAATACCAATGATACAAAACTCAATGTAAAAAAGGTAAGGCAAGTACCTAAAGAAACATATTCCTTCACCTCTGATAGTATCTTAGGGTTAAACACTGGTCAGTCAGCATGATGCTAATTTATTTTTCCAAAATCAGTGCACTGTCTAGGACACACAGCTCTTGCTTTCTGTTCTGACTGTGACAGGGAGGCTCACCAACTTCCTCTCAACTATTACCCTTCCCCTAGCCCTGCTCCACGGCCTCCGCCCAAAGAACAAGCCAAGCACCAGCTGCCTAAGAAATCTCAGCAGAAAAATCTCTCCCACTGTTAAAGGTGGGAGGCAAAAGGTGGAAACCTAAACTGTATCTGACTAAACCTGTTAAAATGTGTGGGTACTCATTTATGTTAATATTCTCACTAAACACTTCCATGACCTGTCTCCATTTTCTCCTGTGTTTACTTCCACAAGCACACTGGTGTCCAAGGCAAAGAAGGACCCTGTAGGTAGGAAATACACAAATCCCTTGTAAAAATAAGAGTTTGGTTAAAAAAAAAAAAAGAACTTCTGGCTAAGATGGAGGTATAGGTAGATACACTTTTGTCTCCTTGTACAACCGAAAGGACAACAAATTTAAAAACAAAAAACAACCAGAACTGTCAGAAAATCAAACTGTGGAAGTCCAACAACCAAGGAGTTAAAGAAGAAACATCCAGACTGGTAAGAGGGGCGGGCACAGGCTGCTGGGCAGAGAGGACGCATGGCAAGGCAGCGGCTGGTGGACTGGGCAGTCCCACAGTTGTGTGCAGATAAACCAGGAGGAACAACGGGCACGGGAGACCATGCAACCCAGGGTTCCAGTGCAGTAAAAGAAAGGCTCAAAACCTCTGGCTGTTAAAACTATGGAGGCTGCAGCGGTGGGAGAAACTCCCAGCCTCACAGGAGAGTTTCTTTAAGAGACCCACGGGGTCCTAGAACATACACAAACCCACCCACCCGGGAATCAGCACCAGAAGGGCCCAATTTGCTTGTGGGTAGCAGGCGAAGTGACTGAAAATGGGTCCAGAGCTGAGCAAGCAGAATTGTTCCCTATCTGAACCCTCCCCCACATACAGCGCCACAACACAGCTAAGTAGGTTGCCACACCCTGGTGAATACCTAAGGCTCCACCCCTTACAATCTTTAACAGGCTGGCCAAGATAAAGAAATATGGCCCAAATGAAAGAACAGATTAAAGCTCCAAAAACAGAACTAAGCAATGAAGAGAGAGCCAACCTATCAGATGCAGAATTCAAAACACTGGTAATCTGGATGCTCACAGAAATGGTTGAGTATGGTCACAAAATAGAGGAAAAAGGGAAGGCTATGCAAAGTGAAATAAAGCAAAATATACAGGGAACCAACAGTGAAGTGAAGGAAACCAGGACTCAAAACAATGATTTAGAGCAGAAAGAAGAAATAAACATTCAACCAGAACAGAATGAAGAAATAAGAATTCAAAAAAATGAGGAGAGGCTTAAGAACCTCTGGGCCAACTTTAAACACTCCAACATCTGAATCAGAGGGGTGCCAGAAGGAGAAGAGGAAGAGCAAGACATTGAAAACTTATTTGGAAAAATAATGGACAACTTCCCCACTCTGGAAAAGGAAATAGACTTCCAGGGAGTCCAGGAAGCTCAGAGAATCCCAAAGAAGTTGGACCCAAGGAAGCACACACCAAGGCACATCATCATTACATTACCCAAGATTAAAGATAAGGAGAGACTCTTAAAAGCAGCAAGAGAAAGGGAGACAGTTACCTACAAAGGAGTTTCCATAAGACTACCCGCTGATTTCTCAAAAGAAACCTTACAGGCAAGAAGGGGCTGAAAAGAAGTATTTGAAGTCATGAAAGGCATGGACCTACATCTAAGATTACTCTATCCAGCGAAGCTACCATTTAGAATGAAAGGGCAAATAAAGTGCTTTCCAGATAAGGTAAAGTTAATGGAGTTCATCATCACCAAGCCTTTATTATATGAAATGTTAAAGGGACTTATCTAAGAAAAAGATCAAAACTATGAACAGTAAAATGACAACAAACTCACAACCATGAACAACTGAACCTAAAACAAAACAACCTAAGCAAACAACTAGAACTGGAAGAGAATCACAGAAACGGAGGTCACATGGAGGGTTAGCAGGGAGGGGGAAGGGGGAGAATGGAGGAAAAGGTACAGGAAATAAGCCTAAATGGTAGGTACACAATAGGGGAATGTTAAGAATAGTATAGGAAATGGAGAAGCCAAGGAAGTTATATGTACGACCCATGAACATGAAGTAAGAGGGGAATGCCAGTGGGAAGGGGGGTGCAGGACGGAGGGGTATAAAGGGGAGAAAAAAATGGGACAACTATAATAGTATCATCAATAAAATATACTTTAAAGAAAAAAGCCAATCACAGCCTTAACCTACATTTTTAAACATGGCTTTCAGATCTTTTGTGACTACATTTATTATCAAATCTTGGCTTGGGACTAGATAGCACAGGTCTTATGAAGTCATGTCTGGTTATTGCCCCACTCATCTCCACACAAACTTACTAGGAAATGTCCACTCCTTTAGGGAATTATTTTTCTTAAGTTGAAGGCAATATTTCATAGATCATTTTGGGACAATCATTTTTAACATCTTCTCCCAACTCAGTTCAGCAGGCTTTGTAAGTCCATTGTTTTCTGTCAGAGTGAAGTCGATGCCAAGTAAGATCTGCCCAGCTCCAAGCCGAAGTGTCTGTGTCCTGATTTTCAGAATCCTCAGATGCAGCAGGAAATCTTTAGTCATTCACCTCCATCCAGTGGATGTTTGTAAATGTCTTGCTATCCATTTTGTCGATGAACAGGCAGCCCTGCAAGTGGTCCATCTCGTGCTGGATGATGCGTGCTGCCCACCCACTGGCCTGCCATACCACCTGTTCTCCTCTGGGGTCCAGCCCTGCAAAGGAAGTTACGGTCTGGATGAGGACATGCTGAACTTCATTGTTCTCAACCTCCTGGTCCTTTCCCTGCCCCTGGATGTTCCTATTTACAGGAAGCAACATCAGAAGGGAACTCAGATAGCACCTCTTATCCTCCCGAGGAAAGATGACGCAACTCTGTCTACATTACCAAATAGTCAACCTGGTTCCCAACTCTAACAATTAGATTGCTGGGCTTACTATGGAGATGAGATGAGAAATAATCTTCTCAATTATTACTTCTCTTCTGAACACTCCTGTTTCTGAAGTATTGCTGTTTGCTTTAAATTCCTAACAAAAGTATTTCAATTTGGTACAATAGGAAATAAGGAATACCACTGACTTTCTGACCCTCATGGACCAAATGGTTTGCTCAGGAAGAACAACCATCCCAACCAGGAAAGAACCACATTCCACAAAACGTCCTGGTATGACAGGAATGGCTTGTCACCTTTGGCTGGGCAAAGCAAGTCCTACTTCTCCCATTCCACCATGACAGATATCACTGGGGCAGAAATGTGTGTGTGTGTGTGACAGACACAGTGAGGAAAGGCATAGAGCAGAGACCCAGATGTGAGGAAACTACAAACCCAGGCCACCCTAATAACCCCCACTCTGTATCTCCCACCCCAGTCCCCCACTTGAGCTTGGGCTTCATTCTCAGCCCAAACTGTCAGTCCCAATTCCCGTCCATTCCCAGGTCCTGTCCTTTGTTCCTGCCAAGAGGTCCTGCTGATCAACCATCAACGAGTCTGTATTTGAACTGGAGCTTTATGAAACTTTTATGGGATCAGAGGCAGAAGAGACGCACGCGCTTACCAAGCTGCCCCCAGGGACCCTGCCATACCGCACCTGAGATCTGCACGGCCTGGAAGCGGGGCACAAAGGCCAGGAAGCCGGCGACGCTCTCGCAACCCTCGGGGAAAGTGACCAGGCGGCTGTCCAGCACCCGCAGGCTGGGGTTCACGAACACGCGCAGGGGGAAGGGCTCCATCTGGCGGGCCTCGCGCAGGCGCGGCGCGCAGGCGCAGAAGAGAGCCTCGGGGAACTCCAGGGCCAACACTTGCAGCGGCACCCCCAGCTGTGGCGCGCTCAGGCCCACGCAGCGCCGGCGTCGCATCACTTGCACCAGCCGCTGCACCAGCCGCTGTATCTCTGGTCCCGCCAGCTGTGCCGGCTGTACTGGGGCCGCAATGGCCCGCAGGACCGGGTCCCCCACCTGGCACACGTGTGTGTACGGCGGCTTGGGTGCTCCCTGCACCAGACGGCGCAGGTAGCGCCAGTAGGAGCGTCGGCGCACGGGTCCCTCTGGGCCATCCCCGGCGGGCGTGGAGCTACAGGCCCGGACTCCGCCGCTTGCCACCCTCTCTCCCCACGGCGCGGACGGCCCCGCCAGGCGACACGCCTGCACCAGCAGTGATCCGGCCCCCAGGCGGCCCATGGTGCAGTTGAGTAGAGCCGCCCGCCAGGTCGCGTTTCTCTAGGTCTCGCAGCCAAGCGCTCCCGCCCCGGGGGATGCCGGGAAGTGTAGTTCCTGCGGCCTTCCCGCCCACAAAATGTTGTCCACTTCTCCGGGCGTAATAAGCTTTATTATTTAATTACATTTACTATAAGAGGGCTGACCAAGAGACTCCCTCTTTAATTTTCTCTCATGCATGCCTTCGCAGCCTCTTCGCTGGGGCTAGCCTGTGTTTTCTGAGGCAGGCAACTCTCCTTCCCACTGGGCGCTGCAGTAAAGCTCCAAGCCGCTCAGGTCCTGGCTGCGCCTGGTTCTGGGAGCGGGAACCCCTGTAAAGTGCTCGTATCGGGCACATCGGCCTGAAGTAGCTCCGCTGATTCAGCCTGCCCTTGCTCCTCCTCGGGGAAAGCCGGAGTGAAGGGCTCAAGGCTTGACTCCTCCACTGGGAGTTCTGATGCTGGAGCTGTGGGCTCCGGCACTGGCTCCTTTTCATCTAGACAGAAGACCATCTCTCTCTTCGGCAGGATAAAGGCGAAAGGCTCCTGGATGACGCTGATGTTCACATGCCCAAGGTTTCCGTACTTGGAGAGCTGAGTGGGTGGAATGCCTGACCCAGATGGTAGGCAAAATGAAATGGAAAAAAAGTAACAAATGTAAATACTTATGTGTCACAGGAAAGAAGAAACACTTAGGGGAAGTAACGCACACAATTGCCATATTTCAATATAGTAAGTGATATGGGACAGGCTGCTATACTGTAAAGCAAGACTGAACGTAATCCGAACAGCACTGCGCAGGGTGGATGGAGTAAGTGGAGTAAGAGCCCAGAGAACCTCAGTAGGCACAGGAGTCCCTGTGTCAGGCCCAAGAGAAATGCTAGGTGGGGGGCAGGAGTGGGGAGCAGCCACTCTTTGATTGTGGGATCACTGGTCCATTGTCTTTTGGGAAGTTCCGTCTCCCCCATCCCTCACACCCCACCCCAGGGTCAGAGAGAGTGAGTATAGGAAAGTGAAGGCAAATTGGGAAATCATACAATATGTGGTTCTTTTGTGTTTAGCTTCTTCTAGTCAGCCAGATATACACATATTGCATAATTCCATGTATATGTAATGTCCAGAAAAAGCAAATCTATTGCATCAGAAAGTAGGTAAGTGATTGCCAGGGGCTAAAAGTGGGGAATGACTACCTTGGTCATGAGGGATTTGGGGGTGATGTGATGGAACTGTTCTAAAATTGGATGGTAGTAATGGCTGTACACCTCTGTTCATTTACAAAACATACTGGATTTTACAAATGGGTGAATTAATTAGCATATGAATTATATCAATAAAGTAGCTTTAAAAGTCTTTTCTCCTTTCTCTTACCTAATGCCTGTGCTATCTGAGCAGGTGGAAAAAGGACCTGGAGACAGCGATTCAAATAAGGAACCAGGTCCTCAAGGAAGACAGTGCAGAACTGGACGAAGAGCTCTCGTTCCCCACTGGTGAAGGCAGTCTCTTCAGCACGATGGAAGGCCAGGATTACTTTGGTTACCTAAGAGACAAAGGTGCCGTAAATTATTGCAGTAGTGTATCACTATCAGCCTTGCATGAAACTAAGCACAAATGTGCAACCCTCAAGTTTTCATGATGAAAGTTGTTCCGAACAGCACATTATATTATTATCTTTTTTAAATTCAGAATTGTGATCACTCTCCACAATTCTGTCACTTCACTGATGTATTTCTGACCCAACTTGTTTCATTATTGGTGCTTTTTCCAGTGGCAGAATATCTTGAAATTATACAGAGAATACATAGTTCTTGACTCCCTGGGAGACCATCTAGAACTCTATTGTATCCAGGAAAATGAAACAAAAGCTACAAAAGGTTTTTACTGAGTAAGGCCTTAAGGTTCCAGGAAGCTAGATCACTGGAAAATTGTAAAGGAAAAACGAAACAGCTGGAAAAGAAGTTCCAAATACAAAGAACAGAACAGCCCAGTTGACCTTGTAGACAGGTGTCCTGCTAACAGGGTTAATAACTGACTCCAGTGTTAGACTTCCTGGCTCAAGTCCTAGCTATGCCGCTTACTGGTTCTGTGACTTCCAAGTGATTACTTAAGCCCTCCATGCCCTCTATGCCTCAGTTTCCTCATCTACAAAGTCGGGTCAGCAACAGGACCTACCTCATAGGGCTGTGAAGATCAAGTCTTAATATGTGTAAAGTATGAAAACTACTTGGCATGGAGTAAGTTCTATGTAAATATTAGCTAATTACTATTACTTGAATTTCATTGACTCTGAAAAGCTTCAGTGCTCATGCTTGCTTGCTCTTACATGAGAATATCAATAGACATATTTTATACAAGTATGTCACAACAGCCACCTGACTGACCGTGATTATGAGATGTCATCAACCATGAAGCGTCCCAAAATCTAAAGGTTTAAGTGTGTAAAAAATGTGCGCTGTATTAGGATATTAGCAGCAGTAATAGCATTGCTTTTACTTGCAGCACCCACTTGCAGCACTTGCAGGGACTGTGACACTTTCTGCAATACCCAGCCATGGAAGATAGCACTCTCATTCACGGTGTGCTCACCCAAGGGCAGAATTCTAAAATGCCCTTGTCATTTCCACCCCCTGGTATCTACTCCTTTGTGTAATTCCCCTGCCCTTGGTTCAGGCCGAATCTGTGGCTTGTTTCTAAACAACAGATTATGGCAAAAGTGAAGGATTTTGAGGTTGTAATGAAAGATCCTAAAAAAGTGACTTTGAATTAATCGAAAGGGAGATTATCCTGAGCGGGCCTAGCAATCCAATGAGCCTTTTAAAAGAGGATTGAGGACTTCCCTAAAAAAGATTTGTGCAGGACAGATACTCTTCCATTAGCCTTGAATAATCACAAAGCCACAGTATGAACTGCCTAGGGAGTGACGTGGCCTCTAGGAGCTGAGGGCCGCATTCCCACACTGCAAGGAACAGAATTCTGCTAATGAGGGAGCTTGAAAGGGGACCCCGAGCTCCAGATGAGACCATAGCTTGGCCAGCACCTTGACTGCAACCTTGTGAGATCCGGGGCAGAAGAGCCAGTTATGCTGTGCCCGGACTCCTAATCCACAGGAACTGAGAGACGATGTCTGTGGGAGTTTGTTATGCAACAGTAGAAAACTATCACATCACTGAAACAGTACTATAGGAGAGCCACATCATGGACTGTTTTAGATTCCACGAAGGGGGACTGACTGGTTAAGAGCTGCTCAGCCATTAAAAACTTTCAAAACCATACTAAACCTCTCTAATTCAGCAGTTACCACTGTCATATGGACTGGTTTATTACCTAAGTCTGGCCTCCTGTAACCAAAGAAGGTTCCAATAGAGAGCCAACAGTACGTGCTCACCTTAGCAAGGGCGTCCTCCAGGACCCTAGTCACATCCTGTGCCAAAGCTGTGGGGCAGCAAAGGCGCAGATCATTGAAGGCAACCAGAATATTGTTGAGGAAGCAGGCAAGGGGTGGGAAGTCTAAGAGCACCATGGGCGGCTGCAGAGTCCCTGGCTGAGTGACTGGCACAGCAGCAGGCAGGTTACTGCTGCCCAGGATGGCTGGAACCAAGATGAGGGTGTAAGAGTTCATTTCATCTTGAAACTTCTCCACTGCTTCCTGACTTGCTTTCTGGAAAGTGCTGATGGCTACCCGCTGGAAAACAGGAGCCAACTGGCCCCGGAAGTCAGCCCCCACGCGGCTGAAGGACAGCCCAAAATACATGCACTGGCCCAGCAGAGAGTCCAGGCGGCCGCCTATCCCCCGATGAAGGTCGGTTTCCAGCACTTGCAGGAACTGTGACACTTTCTGCAATACCCAGCCATGGAAGATAGCACTCTCATTCACGGTGTGCTCACCCATGGCAGGGGACAGCAGTGGGTCCTCGTCTGAGAAGATGGCACGGTACTGAGTGATGATATCAAACAGATGGACACGGCAGGCCTCGATGGTTTTTGTGATGTGGAAATAGGGATCATCATTGGGGATGGCAGTCAGAATGGAACGAAGCCAAGCATCCCGGGCCTGAAGAAACTTCACCCTCAGCTCAGCCTCTGTGAAGATATCCATGCGCCTCAGGAAGCCAATGACGCGGAGGCAGGCGGGGAGCTGGATATTGGTCCTCAGTTGCTGGATCAGCTGGCTCAGCATCAGCTGCATGGACTGGCGCACTTCGTTCACAATGCCCTGACAATACAGAGGGTGAGTCACACTACGCTTGTGAAAAACACTCTCTGGGTGTTTTCACAAACACCCACAGACCAACACTCCCACTGCTTCCCTGACATACAAAGTAGATTTGCTGAATCTGACACATACAGAGATGCAAGATGGCAGCAGACTAGGTGGAAGCTACACTAACCTCCCAAGACCAAACTGGAATTACAACTAAATTACAGAACTTCGCCAGCTTCCCCATGCTCTCCCTTTGCTCACTGCAGGCCAGTCCCACTGGCTGTCTTTCTGTTTCTTAACCCGCCAACTTTCCTCCTCAGCCTGCTGTACTCGTTCTTTCCACCTTCCGGTTTGCTCTCTCCCCTCGCACCTAAGTGTGGCTGGGTCTTTCCCATCATCTGGTCTCAGCTTAAAAGTTCTCTCTCCAGAAGAGCCTTACCTGACTGCTCTCCCTAGAGTAATTCACCCTGGTCTCCTTCTGCCCTATTCCCTGATTTGTTTTCTCCATACTTAACTACTGTCTGAAAGGATCACATTGTTTATCTGTTTACAGACAACTATCATCTTACATTGACGAGAGCCAGGGCCCAGTCTGCTTTGTTCACATGTACACCCAGCACCTAGATCAGTGCCTGGCACACAAGGCTACTATTTCTCAGTTGAATAAATGAAGGAATATATGTTTAATGCCCAAGCCTGTCTGGCTGGCTGAAACTGATGCAAAACATGCAAAGAGTTTCCCTGCAGTTTCAGCCTAAAGGTTCAGTGATGACCACAGAATTACTGATCCCAAGGACAGCAGTCTGAGTTCTCTTTGGGGAAGTTGGCTACCTGGATGACAGGGATGGAGGAGTATTTCCTTTCCAATCGACGTACGTAGGCTGCAAGCTCCAGGGCCTCTTCATAATAGCTGTTCCGGACACAGGTGTCCATGAGCTGAGGAATCTCTAGGATTTCCAGGATTTCCGTGTGCCGGTTGAGAGTCAGGGTGTTCATCCGGCGGTTAGAGCTAATCTCCTCAGCCTCTTTCACGAAGTTCCTAGTACAGTCAGGATAATGTTGGTTGATCACTGCTCTGCACCCAAACCTTAACTATAATTACCAAGCATTTACTATGAACTGGGCACTGGGCTGGATGGTATATCTGATTTAATCTTCACACCAAACCTGTAAGTACCCTGAGGAAAGTTTAATCTCAGAGAGGTTAAGCAACCTGTTCCAGGTCACATCACTAATAAATGATAAAAAGATTTGAACCCAGACATGCCACTTAACTAGCTGTGGCAAGGTACTTAGACTTTCATAACTGTTTCCTTGTTGGTAAAGTAATAGGACCCACCTCATAAGGATGTGAAGATTAAATGAGATGATGTGTGTAAAGCACTTAACACAGAACCTGACTCGAGTAAATGTTCCTTTAATAATAGCTATGCTTATTATTTTCATAATAACCAACTAACTAGCCTGGAGGCTACAACCTTACCCCCAAGTTCCCTCAGCCTCTTAATCTATTCCTGTGCTATCGTTCAACCTTAGTTCCCACCAGTTTCCATTTCTTCTCCATAAAGGCAGAGACCTGCTTAATGAAGTCCCCTACCAATTCTGGGGTGACTGGAAGGGTACAAAAGCTATTGTCAAATATCCAAAGACTCAAAAGAAAGCTTACAACTTTTATCGTGAAAGGCTGGAAGTCGGAATTAGGGATAAGGGACGGCGGATCTAGGGAAGCAGAATATATGACTCTAAAGGGAGGGATTTTTGGGGATAATTTTTGCTACCCCCAAATGGAAGGATTGCCTTGTCAGCTTCCAATCAATGAAAGTTTTGGAGCTGTTAACTTCTAGTCTGAGCTGCTGTATGTGTTGTGTCTACCTGTGTGTTTATATATATTTACATAAATATGCATATATATTAAGCTGCCAATCGTAGCTGCCAAAGTATGTCGGGCCAAATTCTTAGTGCTTTGCACGAATTCTCTTTATTTTGTGCTCACACAGCCCTCTGTGGGGAAGCCAGGTTCAGCTAGGTTCCAATTCTAACTGAAACTTACTAGCTGTGCCCTTGGACAGTCACTAATCTCTCCGTTTCTCAACTTCCTCATATTTTCATAAAATGGGAAAAACAGTATCTACCTCGAAAGCTGTTGTGAAGTTTAAATGCAGTAATAAAGTGCTCAGAGGAGAGCCTGGCACATGGTAAGCGCTATGTAAGCGTTAGCTATCTCTATTATGGTCAATGCCACTTATTACAGTTGTTAAAAACCCCTCTAGCACCGGGCCTGCCGCACCTGCAGCTCTGCTGGAAGCTGGGCAAGCGGTCGAGCAGGCGGCCGAGCGACGCTTCCACGTCACCAAACAGGCGGTGGATGCGCTCGGTGCACTCGGCGCCGCGGATGAAAGTCTTGTAGTTGGCGAAAGCCAAGTCGCGCGTCTGCTGCAGCAGCTGGGCCCGTTCCTCCGCCAGGCGCTCGGGCTCGCGCCGCAGACGCTCCAGCCCGGAGCCACTCAACTCCCGGAGGTAGCGACCCACGTCGGGCCGTTCCCGCCACTGGGCCTCCGGGAAGCGATCCCGGAACAGCGATGCCAGGAGCCCTTCATCCTCCACTTCCCCGAGAGCGGCTGCAGTGGCTGAAGCGGATGATGAAGTGGAGGATGCAGAGGCCATGGCAGATGCAGGCGTGGAGGATGGAATTGTCGCCATCGCCGCCATCTTTCACGCAGCGGCGTCACTTCCTCCTCGGGCCCCGAGAGGGCGCTGGCTCCAAATCTAGGACCGGAAGCAACGGGGGTACGCTTCCCATCTCTATGGTTTCTCATCCGGTTGCTTTGGAAAGCGATAGAGAGGCGGGCTTTTGGGGTTGCCAGGGAGAGGCTGGCGGCTGACTTCCGCTTCCCGCGACTGAGGCACGAGGAACTGGTGGTGCGACAGCGGGAAAATGAGGCCATTGACTGAAGAGGAGACGCGTGTCATGTTTGAAAAGATAGCAAAATAGTAAGAGCGCGCCGGGTAGAAGAGAGCGTGTATGTGGTGGGAAGGGGCGGGGGTAGAGTGGGGCGCGGGGCCGGGACCAGTCGGTTCGCACGCGGCCTCCAGTCCTGCTTTTGCCTACAGCATCGGGGAGAACCTTCAGCTGCTGGTCGACAGGCCTGACGGCACCTACTGTTTCAGGCTGCACAACGACCGGGTGTACTATGTGAGGTGAGGTGGAGCCGGGTGGGCCGCAGGGACCCGGGTGGGGGCCTGGGTCCCACCATCGCCCGTACGGGACACCTCTTACTTATCCTTTCAGTGAAAAGATCTTGAAGTTGGCCGCTAACATCTCCGGTGACAAGCTGATGTCTCTGGGGACCTGCTTCGGAAAATTCACCAAGACCCACAAATTCCGGTTGCACATCACAGCTCTGGATTACCTTGCACCCTATGCCAAGGTTTGTGAGGTGGTTTCCAGTCGTCCACGGGCGATGCAGGAAGTCAGGGATGAGGGCCGGCTCTGAACGCAGATGAGCGGGCCGCTTCTCTGCCGCGGAGTCCCTGACAGTGCTTGGGGTCAGTGCCAGCACGTGGAGATGCTTGTAGGTCTTACTCTTTCGGTGGGTTAGGGCTCTGGGGCAGGAGTGCTGTGATTATCTCTAGCAAAGGAGAAAAGCCTGTGCCGGCCCAGCTAAAGATCGAAAAGCAGATAGGTGGCTGTGAGGAGGAGCCTAGTGGGTCCAGAAAAAGAGCTGTTTAACTGTCCGTGGGAAAAGTTGTTTGTAGCGTGGAGGAAAGAAGCTGGCAGTTCAGTTCAGGGGGTGAACAATTTGAGGGAAATATGCATCGCTCTCTTTCCTGAAATGCTTTCAAGAAATCAGTCACAGATCCAGCAGCTAGCTTATCTGCAGGGATATAACAATTAGCATTTTTACGTTTCTTGGATTTAACTCTCTTTCTTGTAGTATAAAGTGTGGATAAAGCCTGGAGCAGAGCAGTCCTTCCTGTATGGGAACCATGTGTTAAAATCTGGACTGGGTCGAATCACTGAAAACACTTCTCAGTACCAGGGAGTGGTGGTGTACTCCATGGCAGACATCCCTTTGGTGAGTACAGATGGTAGCTGTTATAAAAATTAAGGATCTTTTTATTCAAGAGGGATGTATTTTCAGTCTGTGGGCTTGAGAAACTAAATTCTCAATACCTTTTGAATTTCTCAAAGAACTGTACTTTTTCGTCTTTGTTATTTCCAGCCCTCAATGCGTGCTTACTGAATGACTTGAGTGAATCAGTGTCTCTTCTTTTGAATCCCAGGGTTTTGGGGTGGCAGCAAAGTCTACACAAGACTGCAGGAAAGTAGACCCCATGGCGATTGTGGTATTTCATCAAGCAGACATTGGGGAATATGTGCGACATGAAGAGACATTGACTTAAAACGAAATCATCGCAAGGACTTATGGCTGTGTGGAAGGGCCTAGCTTTGTTTCCTGTGTTTCCTGTGTCTGTGGTAGGCTCTACCATCATGTTGAATTTTGTCAACACTGTGACCTCTCCAGGGACTTCTTAGTTTTATATTCTCTCTGTTATGGACAAATGCAGGCCGGATTCTTACTAAGCAGAAATGGTTCAAAAATGGAGTTTCGGATCTTTGTGTTTGTTACTAAATAGAATGTTGTGTTTTATATTTCAATCAGAGGGCTTCTTGTTTTCAGTAAAAGGTTCTAAATCATTGAAATTGAGGACAAGAATAGCTTTATATTGTTATCTGTGATAACACTGTTTTCCAAACTCATGATAAGAACACAACAGGTTCTTTTATTTATTAATACTATTAAAGATAGATATTGCCATATCCAAATAGTAGGCCATGCCTGGGATTTTACAAGTGAAATTTGGATAAAATACTAAGAGCAGTTTATTCTGATGATTTTCCTTATGGTAGGTTCTGCGTGGTGTGGAAGAAAACTTGGATTCAAAACCTCTTTCTGATACCTACCAGCTATATGATGCTTTATCTGAATCATTAAACTTTAATGAGCTTTATTTTTTTCTGTTTCAAAAAACAGCTTTAGCCATCTACCTAAGAATGGTTTTTAGAATTAGAAATCATGACTGTAAAGTACCTAGCACAGCGCCTGGCAAATGATAGGTGTTAAGTAAATGCTGAGAATTATTTTTATGTGTTGTACACTGAGTGTTGCTGCTACTAAGAGTAGGAGCTAATGAGCATGATTTGATTATATTATTTTGGTTTTTCCAAGCTGTTTTCTCAATCTTTCTTTTCTGTGGATGGTGTGGTCTCAGGCTGAATTTTATTTTCATCAACTTGGTTTCCTAAAACATTTTCCTTATGAACCTTTACTTACCTTACTGGATTTGACAAAAAGCACTAATCAGAGACCCTAAAATAATTTATCTCCTCTTCTTCCTCATGCTTTCCAAAGTCATTTTTAGAATTATTAAAATATTTTTAAAATGAAAAACATATCACGAATATTTTTTTAAAACTACCCGTATTGTAAAACAATTCCTCTAATGAATATACTGCTTATTTTAAATTCCAATGGTGACATCTCTAAAAATAAAGCATTTTTTTAACCACAAAAAAGCACTCTACCAACTCCTGTTTTTGTCCCATTTTTTTCAACTATTCTCCCTTCCAAGGTTCTCTGTTAACCTCTAAATAGACTTTATGAAGGTTAAGGAACCACTATATGATGAGCAGTATTTTGATGACAGCATTTAATGCATTAAACTTTAGAAATAGCCAACATCAAAAGTTAAACATTTTTATTTCTTTATTGCCATTTTGCCTCTAGAGATGAGAGCAATAGACTAAAACTTTCTAAGAGGAGAAATAGATTTTTCCCAGTAACTTTAAAAAGCTGGTTAAACCAAAGCTTTCACAAGCTTTTGACCCAGAAGAAGAGAGCCAGGGCACTGTAGTTATTTTAACTTAGCATCTTGGCTTCTTTGTGTCTGTAGTCACTGGGACATTGAAGAGACGCTTCAAGAAATACAGCTGCAGGACCCCAGAAAGAACAATAACGAGGCTCTGGGCTATCGACCACCAGTTCACATAGTTATAGTTTGATTGGAGAAGGAAAAAGTCAGCCATTTTCCTCATGCGGGCAAAGTTGTAGTATCGCCACATGTGAAAGATATTTCTCTGTACCTTTCGTGAACTTTCCTGTGGGACAGACAATGAAATGAGGAAAGGGCTCCTCCTTACTCCCCCACCCCCCCACTCCATCTTTCCTCACCTGGGTGCTCACCAGCACTACGTTATCTGGAAGTTGAGTAACTTAAATGAATTTATGATGTGTAATAAGTTGGTGGCTGTTGTAGTTAATAAATGGTAATTTTGCTGTATAGGAAAATGGCCTGGACTTTATGTTAAACTTTTTTAATGAAAAACTTCAGTGTTGAAACTAGAGAGCTCTTCCAGAGATGTCTAGATTTAGATGCGCACTCAACACATCATTGTCCTGGGTGGCGTCTTCAGCTCTTGCATATGGTAGAAGACAAGGGCCTGCAAACTTACTATAGAGCCAGATAGTATAGTAAAGGCCATACAGTCTCTTGCAGCTACTGAACTCTGCCATTGCAGCACAAAAAAGCCATAGACAATATGTAATTGTCAATTGAGCATATCTGTGTTCCAGTAAAACTTCATTTACAAAACTAGGCAGGGGACTTTAGTGCATGCAGGAGACTATCATGAAAGTGCAAAGACATCCCACAAAATGGGAGAAAATAGCTGTAAATCATGTATCTCAGTAAGGGAACTATATCCAGAATATATAAAAAACACAGCTCAACGAAAGACAACCCAATTTTAAAGTGGGCAAAGTATTTAAATAGACATTTCTCCAAAGGCATATAAATGACTGAAAAGCACATGAAAAGTTGCTCAGTGTTATTAGGGAGACAACTCAAAATCAGAAGATACCATTTCACACCCACTAGGGTGGCCAATAAGAAAGACAACATGTTGTTGAGGATGTGGAGGAAGTGCAACCCTCATTCACTGCTGGTAGGAGTGCAAAATGGTCTAGCCCCTGTGGAAAACAGCAGGTCCTCAGAGTTAAACAGTTACTCTATGACCCAGTGGCGTCCAGTACCTCTATATATACAAGAAATGAAAACACATTTACACAAAAACTTGTATGCAAATATTCATAGCATTATTCATGATGTCAAAAAAGTGGAAATAACCCAAATGTCTGTCAGTCGATGAGTGGGTAAATAAAGTGGTATATCCTTACAGTAGAACATTATTCAGCCATAAAAAGGAATGAGATACTAACAAATGCTGTGATGTGAATGAGCCTTGAAAACATACTAAATGAAAGAAGCCAGACACAAAAGGCCACATTGTATGATTTCGCTCCTATTAAATATACAGAATAGGCAAATTTGTAGACAGGAGACTGGTCAGTGATTGACCAGAGTGGGGAGGCATGGGGAATGGATAGTGACTAATGGGTATGGAGTTTCTTTTGGGAGCAATGAAACTGTTCTGGAATTAGACCCTGGTGATTGTTCCAGGACCTCGGGAATATACTGGAAACCACTGAATTGTACATTTTAAAAATGAATTCTATCTAAAAAATAATAATAATAAAGGCAGTGGGCCAGCTTTTGCCTGTGAGCCATAATTTGCCACTCCCTATATAAAATATAGGAAGAATTTCAAAGAGGTCCAAGTCATGAAAATTAGAGTCTTCAAATACCCTTGCATGTTTGGTTTCTACACAAATGAGTGCTTGGATCAAATGGTAACGCTCCCATATTTTTAATTTTTCCTCCAAATTTAAAGTCAGGTTCCATGGATGTTTCTCTCCCAAAAAGCAATTACCTCAATCGCATCCAGAGTGTCATTCAGTTGTTTTCTTTCAGTATTCTGTTTGTGGTCCATCTCAGGCCCCTCATAGAAGACTCCGAAATTGAGGTACACTTGCACAGAACCAAAGTGATTTTGCTGATTTTTTAGACAGAGTTGATAAAAACCTGTAAGGATCCCTAGGTCATTACCAAATCTTGGTCTCCCACCTGTTGTTGATCTTTCATCCTCTAGATTTGGAAGATGTCTGTACTTCAGTGGTCAGTGTGTTACATGCACCTTCTTTTTACTTAGCAAGTACAAAGATCCAATTTTTGATGTTAAATATACAGATTTTACTTGAAACTTATTTTACTCTGTGTTTTGCCAGATATTACTAACTAGTTCTATACTGAAAACAGTGTTTCCTTCTTCTTTTTCAACATTTTATTTAAGAAATTTTTCAAATTGATTTGAAATTAAGAGTGGTGTTTGCTTCTTATATACCATTAGAGCTGGGGGATACCATCTTGAACTTGAAACTAGGGGAAAATTGATGTGCTGTGAATGAAAGAAACTATCCTGCTGGAGTAACTAACTGCAAGGTGGTTTGTTCCAGGACTGATGGTTTTAGGTATGTACTGGTGCTGGTTCTCAGCGGGGGTCGCCTTCTCTTGTATGGGTGGGAGTGGGGAGGAACAGGATTTGAAAGGTGTGGCAGTGTGTTTGTTGAAACGATTAGGAGGCACTACTGGCATGTAGGGGCCAAAGATGCTAAATATCCTATAATGCTGAGTATCCTGTGCTACACATGAAGGATTGTCTTATGTCCCTGTTGTGAAACATCTTTTTTTGTACACCTAGTTGATAGAGAGTGCATCTGACTGGTGCTGTCCAGGGTGGGGACAGGTTCGATCTATATGGAGACTGGCTATAGGAATTTTCTGGTGACTAGAGACATGTTTTGTTGTGGAATGTGGATATTTTTCATGGCTCTGCATTTCCTTTTGTTCTGAGTCTGCTGTTTGGAACTGGCTCATGTATTCCCATGACTGGAAAGAGATGTTATCTCATAATAAATTTGTTAATTGGAATTCTGTATCTTAAATGGGTCCCATTTTGGTCACTTCCTCGTATTCTGGTCAGTAGGAGATGATGACATAAAATTGAGCTTCTGGACTTTGGAGTTACAATTAGTCACCTGGATACTGTACTCAAACTATCAGTGGACTGCCTCTTTGCCATTGGCAGTCTTCAGGAAAACTGGTTTTTGGTGTTCTAAGCTAATTTTTTTTCCTACTGTTTCACCATCCCTATCTGAAAAAGCCAGGGTTTTTTATCTACAGCCATAACACCCTGAACGTGCCCAATCTTGTCTGAAAAAGCCAGGGTTTTTACATCTCAGGTACTTAATTAATTTCAGTACTTCCTCATTATTTTTCCATTTTCAAAGAAACCTATGATTATTATAATAGCTGTGGTAATGAAAACAGACCTGTCTCTTGGGTATTGAAGTTAATCTGGCCCCGAACATTCTGAGAGGTTTCTATGAGAAAACCTTGTGGGGTATGTGCTGTGGCGGCAATCTGCCGGTCATGTGACATTCCCAGTGTCCGCTGAACCTGCCAAGACATTAAAGAGGGAGAAGAGCCCCTGATTCATCATCAAGAAGCTAGCTAATTAAGTGGTAAGATTGACATCCCACAATTATCAGCACAGTGGTTCTCAATTGTGGATGGTACTGCCCAACCCCTCTGGGGCTTTGGATTGAGAGAACAATGTTGCTAGGTGGGGTGGGGAGGGACTGCAAAGCTGAACATCCTGCCATGTTAGGAACAGTATTGCAGCACAAAGAATTGCACCAAATACTGGTATCACTCTTGTTGAGGACGTGTCACAGACCGTACAGCTGTCCTGTATCAGTTGGTGTGTAAGATTCTAGTTGTAGAGTTCTTGACTGAACTAGCTTGGTTTTGAGCTGCATGGTGTTGTCATTGAACACTCGGGCTTATTTCATGCTTGACAACAGATAAGGCACTGGATGGACACTTGTTGTCAAGCTGGGCCTTTTTTTTTTTTTAAGATTTATATTTATTTATTTTTTAGAAAGAGGGGAAGGGAGAGAGGAAGAGAAACATCAACGTGTGGTTGCCTCTCGTGCATCCCCTACTGGGGACCTGGCCTGCAATCCAGGCATGTGCCCTGACTGGGAATCAAACCGGCAACCCTTTGCTTCGCAGTCCAGTGCTCAATCCACTGAACCACACCAGCCAGGGCCAAGCTGGGTCTTGATAGCTAAAGTGAGCTGACTATAGCTATTCCCCTATCATAAATTTAGAGATAAGAAAAAGCTCTAAGTTAATTTAAAATAAATGTAAGTTACAGTGGAGTGGAGTAAGGTCATATGTAAATCTATTACTCTTAAAGATTTGAAGGTTAACAGGTTTCTAAGGTAAAGAACAAAGGAAATGAACAGCCTCTAACTTTACTGTTGAGTAGACTTACCTTGGGCAGTGGTGTCAAGAGGGCATGATGTATGAAAGTACCTGGCCTGTGAACAGTCACCTTGAAAACATTTACCTTCCTAACTTACAAAGAGGACTGTCTGGCTGAATAGAGAAATCTTGAGCCAGTGATTCTCCAGTTTGCCAGAATTACCTGTAAAGTCACGAGAGTAAATGTTGCTCTCCCAACTCCATAAACTCTTTTTTTGAAATGTCCGGGTCTCTATAAAGTTCATGGGACTTTTCATTTCATATTACTTTAATATGTTGAAAATATATTCTCTCCCCTCTCATTTCCACATCCAAGTAGATGTGGTTATTTCTCCAGGAAGAGGCACCCCGTTTGTCCTGTGGCTCTTAGCACACTTCCACAGCCCCCAGTTTGAGAAGCCAAGCCATATGTTTTAGTGATTATTCATCCATCAAGAGTTTTCATCTCCCTACAGGTTCATTTCATTAATAGGTGGAGAATCATAGCTTAAGAAAGACAACCAGAACCTTGTGTTAGTCTAAAACCTGACCCACTTTACAAAAGGAAACAAATAAAAACAAGTCCCCCATATGGCAGCAGGAGCCCAGGTACCTACCTCATAACTGAAATAAAAGTATCCAGTCTGGTGGGCAAATTGCCAAAAGCATTCTGTGCCTCCTGGAGGGATCATGATGGCAAAGTCATATCGATCCGCTCCGCGGAAGAGTGGCTGGTCCCCAGAGTCACTAAGGGGTTCCGTCTTCTGGCTCTTAGCAGAGGTCACCAGGTTCAGAACCACCAGTCCCACCCCAACAAGCAAAGGGAACATGCTGGTTCCTGGAGACTCCTCTGCAGGTGGACTGCCTGTAGCCCAGGGGAACCAAGTAGTTTAGATAACTGCTGGGGTAATCATTAACTCTACAGGTCACACTGAGGCCAGCTTCAGAGCCACATGTAGATATTCCATAATAGAACTGACATGATACCCCCCCTGTTTGGTTCACAGGAAGTTTTTGCTTTGTTTTCACCCAAAAAACTCAGTGGCTTACCAAAGCCACTTCAGGGGTGCTACATAGAATCTACTACTTCTGAAGAGGTATTTCCATCCTTCCTTTTGGCTGTGATTTTTTCAGTTCTCGCTTCTTGGGCATAAATATTGAGTAAGTTTATTTACAACCATCTGAATATACAGACAGAAGTTGCCCAGGGAGACTTTTCTTTTATTCATATCAAATTACTAGATGATACTTATTGCTCTACTAAGACACATGAGGTAACACCTGTTTCAATGGACTCCCTTCTGCCCAGTGCTACAGTTCAGAGAACAGAGCTCAACATGAAAGTGTGTGCAAAAATTTAAATGGATGAAGAGTGAGCAAAAGACAGAAATGGACATTCAGAGATTACAGTGGATGGTTCACCATCCCACAAGCACAGCTAGCACAGTGGGGGCCATGAGTGGGCCTCACATTCTTTTGGCCACCAGGACAGTGTTTCTGTCAGTCTCTGAGTCCTGCCAATGTCTAAATGTTTTTATTTCAGCCATAATCTTAAAGAAACAAAACGGCATTAACAGCTTCTAACCAAGTCTTGCTTCAGAATTCATTGCACTGACTCCGAGTGGTAATACTTGAATTATCACAAGCTAATAAGCAAAGAACAGACTATAACGGTGTTCAGTTCTAACAGAGGCCAAATGATAGTGCTCTGGAGCCACAGTGGCTCTGCAGCAGTCCTGCTAAGGTGGAGGTGGGAGACCGGGATCATTTCTCAGCACACAGTGGCACGGGCACCCCCACCCAAGTCCCGCCGCTGCCGCAGTTTTTACACTGCTAGTGTCCGTAGCAGTGACTTAGATTCAACAAAAGAGTCAACAGTACACTGTAAGTTTTATAGTTCTATAGAAGCTGGAGGCTTAGTTTTTTTGTTTGTACACATTTCAGTAACACTACAACAACACTGAAGTTAAGTTTAAAAATGTTAATGGACCTGTGCAGTTTTTCAAATTTGAGAAATGCTGATTAGGATATTTTGTTTCCCTAAATGAAACACAGTTTCACTCTTCTACCCAGAGAGTGCCATCCTAATGAGGTGAGTTGAGGGGAGAAAAGCTTCTGGATCCGAATCCAGTTCAGAGGGAGACCACAAGCTGCAACCAGATCAAGAGGAGGTGGCTGTATTGAGAGGAGAGAAGTTCTCACTGTAGTTTCATTTGGGGTTCATTGGCAGAAAAACAGTAGTACTAAATCCCAAACACATAGTTAACAGGTAATAGAACGGTACAAAATTTCCAACTTGTAACTACAGGATAAATTTTAAAACTTTAGCATTTCTTTACATCTTTCACTCACTCCACAGTGAGAAAGGGTTCGACACAGCTTCCAAGGATTAGAGTATCCAATACAGTCTGATATCAGCTTCTTAACAGTCAACATGGTTCAGCAAAACTTAACATGTGTTCATACATGCTGTGCTGCAATTAAACAGCTACTTAAATTTGAGAGAAGCAAGACTTTAATGAAGAATGCTGCAAGTTATGGACAATAATTAGTTCTCAAATTTTAAAAAATAATTACAGAAAACACTGTACTGATTTTTTTTTTTTTTTTTTTTTTGCTAAAAAGACGGTCATTTAGGATGTCCAAGAGAGACGGCAAGCACAACACAGTACAAAAGGAGAAGGAAATGTTGAATTCCAGTGCAAGACACTAACACAGCACAATTAGGGAATCAGGTGGAAGCAACCATTTCACAAAGAATGGAATTAAGCATTTATATTCAATCAGGATTTTTTTAAGCTTTAAAAGTCCAGCGTAGGGAAGGGAATTGGGAAGAGAGAATGGGGGAGGGGCTAAGCTTATCTACAATCACCAAAAAACACACTGGTTCAACCACGAGACGTGGAGGTTAAACCTGCTTGTGTAGTCCAGCAAATATTAAGAGCAAATGCCAAGACTAGGTCTAGGTGTTGATGTCACCACAGGCTAAACAGTTTTTAAAGGGACCCTGATTCCACCACAACTGGTCTCTCATTAGCCAGGGCTCATGACAGACAGTTCCTTTGCATTTGCATCAGAAGGCCAAAGCTTTACCTGGAACAAGTTCACTCCAAATAATGCTCAGGTTGCTGGTTTTAACAGGTCATGGAGTCATAAGTGCTCCTAACAGACTCCACCATATCCTAGGAGAAGGTTCTACTGATTACTGGGGATTTAAATTCAAGCAAACCACTGAAGAAGGGAAATACTAGTGACATTCTGGCACTGTACAAGCTGTCTGCCTGTCATCTCTGCCAAGGACATAGAGTAGACTTGGCTTTGTCTTTCAGGTCCATGATCTCCAATAGTGATGAAGTGGAACTGGGACCTCCCCCACATCGGAGGAGGATGCCCAAAATTTTCATCCCAGCCCAGCTTCTGAAAGAAAGAGCAGACTATCAGGGCTATTAATTAGGAACCATACTCCTGTGAATCCTGTGGAAATGAAAGCTTGTTTCAATTCATGCCCAGTCTTTTCATGGTCCGCCAGCGATCCTTAATCATCACAGCTGTTCGGTTAACAAATGGGTAATTTTTAGAAATGGCAGCCCAGTTTCCTTCCCCGAATTTCTGCACTCCAGCCTTGATCCACTCGCTTTCTTCTACAGTCCATTTCTGCAAAACAAAACCAAAAGGTTTATTACCTGTCTCTCCACTTACTCACTTTTTAATACAGTGAAGTGGTAAACTCAAGAATTCTGAGAGAATAATCTGAACCCAACAGAAGGGTCTGATACAGATAATAAGTTAACACTGGATTTGGACATTTAATAATTTTCAGTGTCCTGCCATTTCATCTTCAACTGATAATCACTTCTGCATTCAAACTTCAAACATTTGTTGTTCACGGTCAGGAAAATGTGTACGGTTTCTGTCCAACTAGAGTTTTCTTCCAGAGGGTAACTACTGTAAGTCCTCACTTAACATCATTGATAGGTTCTGCGACTTTAAGCAAAATGACATATAACAAAACCAATTTTACCATAGGCTAATTGATATAAATGAGTTAAGTTTTTATAGCATCTAATCAACATTATAACAAAAAGACATTGAACAAAAGGACATCATTCAAGGACCTGCTGTATTTAACTTAGTTTGGATCATCAGAAATATGCAAACAATATTTTGCCAGGTGCATGGGTCGTCTATCTGTGATATGTGGGTACTTATTTTACCTCTGTTCTACCAACACAATCAAAAGATTAGAAAAAAGAATTTTAAATTACCTGCTTTTTTGTTACACTGGTTGTACTCTCTTCATCTGGTGCTGCTGGAAAACATTAAAAGTAGACTCATTTCAGAGCTCACCTTTCTCTGCACAAACCACCAGAAAAAGACACAGAGTGTTCCTAAAGGGAAAGCCCGATTCAAATTTGACAATCTTTGAGAAAAGAAAGGACATCACTAAAGGATAGTTTTTGTCCTTTGGAAATCTGTACAAAGCAAATGTTTACATAAAAGCATTCAATAAACATTGGTTAATGATGGATTCTTTAGTAAAACTAACATTTTCTAAAGTTACCAAGGGACAGTGGTATTTAAAATCCTAATACATATACTTGTTTATACATACATAATTTCTGCTTTATAACCCCTTGCTAACCACTGTTTTGAAATAACACAGTTTTACTAACACAGTGCCAGAATTTTCAAATCTCTGATCACTATGTTTTAAAGATTTTATTTACTCTTAGAGGGGAAGGGAGGGACAAAGAGAGGAAGAGAAACATCAATATGTGACTGCCTCTCACACGCCCCCTACTGGGGACCTGGCCTGCAACACAGACATGTGCCCTGACTAGGAATCGGACTGGCGACCCTTTGGTTCATAGGCCGGCACTCAATCCACTGAGCCACAGCAGGCAGGGCCTAATCATTTTTATATAAGTAAAAGTAGGTTCAATTCCTTAAACAAAAGAACGGGGTAACAATTATGGCTTCCCACACCGAGAGACCATGTGAGATCTGCTCAAGCTTCACCCTCTCATCATATGGAAAGAGATCAGGCCTCAAGAAACGTGGACCAAGGTAATTTTTTAAAGGGCCAGAGGGCTACAGGAGGCTATACAAGTATAAAAGACACGCCATTTTAAGATGAGAGCCAGTTAAAAAACTGCAAGAAAAGGCAGAGTTGCATAAACATGAAACTTGCTTGAATGTCTGCCTTCGCAGATGCCACTGTCCCAGCAGTGCTTCCTACACAATGGAGGAAGGTGGCTCGGGAGCAGATTTATTCTTAAATTATGAAATATTTCACACTGTAGTGGAAGCAGATTTCTAAAGCTGACAAGTCTGGACTACATTAAAAGTAGGTGTTTCCTAGAACTTTTATATCTTGATTTTTAAATATTTAATGGCATTTTTATTGATTTTTCTGTTACTTCCCCTGTTTTCCGTGTAATCTGGATCTTGCCAACTATGTCTTTGCCACTGAAGCTACTTTTTAAAGACGAAACCTAGGGACTGGCAATGGATTACTGTTGTTGTGTTACAAAATTGCTCAGAATCTTCAAAATTAAGGTTTAGCACTTACATATTTCCATTAGAATAAAAAATATGTGGTGGAAGAGATTCTAATGCAAATGCTCTGAAGTTCAGTAATAATTATGGAAAAGCAAAGTTTCTCATCTTAAAACATATAGAAACTGGTAAGAGCTATTTTACTTAAAAATGAAAGGAATGTCCTTTTCTAATTAAATGACTTTAGGAAGAACATCAACTATAATTAAATACAGGATTTATTAAAACAAAACCAGGAATTTTCTTTCAATACAAAGTGCTGCTTTGACAGTCTGGTTAATGGGAAAGGACAAAAAACTGACTCCTCAGGAATCACATTGAGGAACTTATTAAACTTTCTGGTTGGGAGACAAGCAGTTTCTGGAACATTTATGTGATAAGTTACATGCATTTTACACTTCAGCAAGTGTCAAGGAGAGACCAAGAAGGGTCTCCTAGCTTACCCTGAACATCAAACAGTTCATCCTCTTCCACCCAAGTCTCTTTTTCTTCAACCCCATTAGAACTGTTCCACTTGCCTTTGGGTAACCTGAAGAGAGATCAATGAGAGGACAAGTTGTAAAACAGTCATCCCGGGCCATCTCATATTCTGTCCTTGGCTCACATGCAGCCCTATATTTCTCGTTGTTTTGCTGTGACCCATTTGAAGTTCATCTACATACAACCCCCCAATCCTGGACAGGTATCTCCATGTCATCATCCCGCAGGCTGGAGGACCACTCCTCAAACTCTACATTGAATACATCACCATCCCCCTCAAAATATTCATTTTTAAGGCTGTCTGGTTTTTTTGCAAGTGAGTGATGAGAGCAATTTGAATTTGCTTAATATGTGCATAGGCTTGAAAAAAATTCCTTGAGTTCCCTGAGTTTTCTATGCAATTACCTAATTAAGTGGCTGTACTATTTACTTCCCTTTGTTTTTTAATTGGATCACATCCCCCAAATGTTATTTCTAAGAAAACCTTATTTGTTTGAGACAAGGTAAAAGGCGTTTTTTCATTTTTAGGATATTAAAGTCAGTTTAAGTTTTCTATCTACTTATCCTAGTGCTAGGATAAAATTGATTTTAACAGCTAGGTCTGTCATTTTGACCCAAGGAATTGTTCAGTCTTCCTGCAGACAACCTTTGTAGATGAGTAGTAACTTCCTACTCCTCCTCTGAACTTGGCATTTATTACGTGTACAAATGTTTTGGTACTTTCCAATTTCTCATGTTGTGGAAGAGGCTGAGATCTGGGTCCTCATCCTGTTAATGGCTGTGCAGCCAGGCAAGTCAGGTCACTTCCTGGTGCTTGCACTCCTCGCTGGTGAACTTAGAATTTGAGCAGTGGTCTAGAGGAGTCAGCAAACTAAAGCCTGTGGCTCCTGGCTTTTGAACAGCCCTTCAACTCTAAGTATGGGTTTTATATTTTCAAAGGGTTGTAAGGAAACAAAACAAGAATATGCAACAGATACACAAGTGGTTCACAAAATCTAAAATGTTAAACTTTTGCTGGCGTTTTATAGAAATTTTGCTTGTGATCTCTTAAATTACAAAAACCAAAAATCATTTTACTTGGTTAATAAATATCTAGTAAGCACTTGTTCATGCCAAGTGCTGCGGGGGGATATAAAAATCTGGTAAGTTGTGGCCCTGCCCTCCAGGCAATATACCCTCACAGCCTTCGCCGCCTCTTCCACTAGCCCAGCTTCCCCCAAGTCCTGACTGCTCACCTGGCAGCAGTGTCTAGCCACCCTCCTCCTCTCCTTTTCCTCAGCTCCTATTCAGAAGCCCTAGTGGTATCTCATCAGACCTTCTGATTAGTTGGGTTAGAATTATTCAGGGCATAGTTAGAAAAGCAGATTACAGAGCATTCCCCTGACCCTTCTCATTCAGTAGTCAGGAGAGTGGGAATGTGTATTTTAAATGTGCTATAGGTAATTGTGATATGAAGCCCAGTTTGAGAACCTCTGCCTGATAGAACACGATGGGAACTCAAGTTCTGGCCCATTTACCCATCCAAACTTTTCTCCCTTCATCTTCTCTGCATTGTATTCTATAACATTTTTCAGAGCATACCAGGCTTTTTCGTGCCTTTATGCAAGGGGCTCCTGCTGCCTAGAACCCCCAGGCCCCCCAGTATGCTTCACAACCTCTTACTCATCCTTCAATGCCAACTCAGTATTTGCTCCTTTGCAAGGTTTGCTCCACCAACTCTTGCTGAGCAGGCTCAGCTCTTCTTCCCTGGAGCTCCCAGGGCCCCTCACACACTTCCTTTAGAGCCTGGATCATGGGATCCCTCTTCTGCAAAGGGCCAGGTAGGATCTTCGGCTTCGCAAGCCTCACTGCCTCTGTTGCAACTACTCAACTCAATGTAGCATCAAAAGTAGCTACAGACAATACAGCCAGACAATACATAAATGATAGATGTGGCTGTGTTCTAAAAAAAACTTTATTTACAAAAACAGGCAGCAGACGGATTGGACTTGGGCTATAGTGTGCCAACCTCTGCTTTAGGGTACTCATCATACTTCATACCCTTGACGCATGACAGAGGTGGTTTTGTCTGAAACCTTCACAAATCCTCCCATTAATAAAACCACTGTAATCATGCACACTATCTGGTTTCCTCATTTGTTCATGGGGCCATACCTATACTTCACAGGATCGCTGTAAGGAGTAAAGGAAATCATGTATAAAAGGAGAATAAGAGTGTTGAGCTGCATCTGCTTGCCCAGCCGTAACTCACTCACTTCCAAATGCATGTAGTGGTGCATGTAGTGCAGATTAGTATCTGAGTATGAGTCATTTAGCAGATGCCACGGCCCCACAGGGCACCTAGCACATGCTGCCAGAGCACAGGTCCCCATACCACAAGAGCAGCAGTACAGATGACAGTGGCTTTGGGAGACCACCAAGGTGTTACAGCAGGGCAACCAAGGGAGATTCAAGGAGGAGGCAGAATTTTTAAGAGGTGGCCTGTGCTAAGTGGTGTACAGGCAGGCCATGGGCCTTTGGGTCCAGGCTGACCTGGATTAAAAGTCCCAAAGCCCAACTTTGCCACTTTTCAGCTCTGTGACTTAGAGCAAGTTAATGACTTTTCTGAACCCTCCTCATCTATAAAATGGAGCTAATAATATATCTCTGAGGACTGCAAAGATTCAGTAATACATGAATGTACATGGCCCACAAAAAGTGCTTCTCTTCCTTTTGAAGGACGGATAGGATTCTGACAAACAATGATGGAAGGATGACAGTCCTGTGGGGAATGACAGGGGGCAAGAATACAGCAGTAGAAACAAACACAGCGTGTTCCAGAGAGCAAGCGGACCAGCTGGCCTGAAGGAAGGATCCACGAGAGGGCACAAAGGGTAGCAACACTCGAGAGCCCGGTCAGGGGTCAGGATGGGGAGCAAAATGAAAGCATTCTAACTGCTGCTCCACAGAACCTAGCGGAATGTGACAGATTAGTAAGTATTTGCTGAATTTGGCAAGTCTCAAAACCTCATAGAAGATATAAAACTGTAAATATTCATAAATCTATAGTTTAGTAGTCAAGGTACTCAGAAGTCTGCTAAAAATGAAAGCAGCCATAAGTAGGAGGCTCCGAAACCCTTCCATCCTCACTTATGCCCTAGTGCAATGCCTGGAAGCCCACATGTGGGGCTTTGGAACTGGTAGGAATGGCTATGTCGTCACACCCCACTCCTGAGTCACATTCTAGCAGTCTGAGCAAGCCTTGGTGGTGAATAACTTAGTTGAAAGTTACTTCATTCACAGAAGCAATACCAGGCCCAACCAGGACCACCAACCAGCCCCCAAACTCCTACAAAGAAGGTCTTCATACTTGGGATTCTTCTCCCTGGGGAGCGGTTGGTTGAGAACGGCAGGCTTGGATGGTGACGGTGGAATGACTTCCTGAGAGGAGTCGAGGCCTGGGCTCAGCTCAGTACTCTGACTATCCTCCTCCAAAACCAATCTGCTTATTGTCATACGCTTGGTCTTGGGCTGCAGTTCAGAGCCACCCTCTCCCTCAGCAGAGGCTGAACTTTCGTTTTCATCTTTTCTCGGTCTCTTGTTTTTGAGGGCTGGCGATGATGGGGACGTTTTATTAGGAAGTACCAAATCTTTCTGGTCCAGTTTTGAGAAGACTGCCTCAGAATCTTGTGAACCAGACAGAGTCTTGAAAGCTGCTTTCAGAGTCATAATTCCAAAGGTGGTTGGAGTATTCCGTAGCTGCCTACAGACAAGACAAACATGCAAAGATCAGTTTCATCACTGTTGATGCTCATCCAAACAGCCACGTTTTCAAAGTGTGAAGATTCATTATTAGCAGAGGATTCCTCAAGGTGAGAACTTTTCATTAAAAAAGAGAGAAAGAGAGAGGTTGCTTGATACAACCTTTCTTTATAAAATCTTCCACTTAAGTTGAACTGTGGAGTTATAATTCCAAATCAGAGAACCTTAGTGGAACTAAGGCCAAGGATACTCCCTCCAGAGACCTCTTTAATCTGTATGCAGTTGAACCCATTGGTCTGTATGGACTAAAACAGTGTTTTCCATTATGTAAGAATTCTGCACAGGGACTAACAAATACAAATACATCTGGACAACCTACTGATAATCCAGCAATTTCACCTTGAAGTCTAAACTCTTCTTCCAGCTGTCCCAGTCCAACCCTCATGTGACAGAAGTGAAAGACCAGTCTCCATTCTACCATTTTCTCCTACAATACACTTGTGAATGGGATCTTGAGAATTTGCAGAGTAAGAAGTGTGCCACATAGTCTTGGAACAATGAGAAAGTGACTTTTCCAAATGAAGTTCATCTACCATTTGGAATAGCTAGCATGCTTTGAGTCAAAACTGTTATGAGAGGGCAAACTGGCAACCTGTAGGCCAAACCCAGCAGGAAGATGTCTTCTTGCCTAACCTATGCAAGTGTTTTTAAAAACTGGATAGCTGCCAACATTTAAAAAATTGAGAAAGCTAAAAATAAAAAAATTAGACATCTTACACAAAAATTTGAACTGAAGCTCGGGCATCCTTGGGCCATCTCACATAGCAGCAATTACATGAGGCTGAAAAGCATCCCCTCCCTGGTTCACATGCTCTCACTAAGCTAGGCCCACTTTGTTCCTTTACATTTCCTACCAGGCCCCAAAGACATCTAAATTTTTGATCCCTTCTTTCACAACTGGTCTTGGGAATCTGATTCACAAGTCTGAACACCACATTAGGTCAGATATCAACAAAATACTGAGTAGGTGCGGGCAAGGCAAAGAGAAACAGGAGGAAAGAAGCTTTGAGGGATAGCGAGTCAGGAACTTCTGCCAGGGATCTGACATCCAGTCTTCAATACTCTCATTTTCCAAGGGTATGCTCTGTAACTCCCCCTGCGCCTTGTATGAGTAACCCAGTAACATGTTAGGAGGTCAAATCACCAGGAGAAACTAACTGATCTTACTCTAAGGAAGAGACTACGCTTTGAAAAGACCACCCCACTGTTTCACCTAAGATCACAAAAGGGCATCGCTCTCACCTCACAGGTTCTCTGGGTGGCTTTTCCACAGGCTCTGGTGCTGGCTGTTTATCTTCCTTCACTGTAGCTGACACAGCAGATTCAGACTTCAAAGCCTTTTTGGCCATCTGGGAAAGGAAGGATATCATCAGGAAGAGGAAGCCACAGAATTTCATTAATTTTCTGCTTCTATAACCATGAACAAACTCAATATGCAAACTAATTCACCTACAAATCCAATCTAGGCATAAACTAGAGGGGGTCATAAAAAGTGAGAGAACTTACAAGAATGATCTCAATTTCTTCCTCCTTTTCTTTTTCAAAAAATGGCTCACAGTTTCTATGCTAAAGAACTCAATTTGAGTATGCTAACCATCTTGACATTCCAGAAATTCTTTGTGATTTTACTTCACATTTCCTTTTCCATCCTTCCAATCTCATCCCTAATCTAGTTTCTGAATCCCAAATACACCTTACGGGTCATGTATAAAGGTCAAACATTTTTTTTTCAAACTTACGATAACTAAAGTTTATATTAATATCTTTTAGTTCGTGTATAGAATTTTTTACAACTGTATGTCCACAAATATGTTTTGCCTTTTAACAGCTGTTTGAAAATCCTTACTGATACCACATAAAGCCCAGAGCAGGCCCATTTGCTCTAACTCCAACTGCTCATCTGTCTCCCTCTGACTGAAGTTTGACACATTTCCAATCAGTCCAGCATATTCCACTTCCAATACATGTATCTGTAATGAGTGATGTCTTAAGAGCTGAGAGTTCTACCCTCACACAGAAACAGTGGCAGGTTATTTTCCAGTTACCTGGAATACAAAGGAAAGATTCCTAGGCCAAGCTCAAGTATCCTGACACTTGCTCTGTGATTATTCCAAACTGTTTGCTTTACAAATAATTTCAGATTTACCAAGTGACTGCTAGGATCATTTACATTATAATAATATAGGCCTTGCACATCTACTGTTATGAACCCTTTAATACTCTCAAAATCCTGGCTTAAAAAAAAAACCCCTCTCACTCAATTTTCCCTTATCACAGTCCACCTAGGACAGACTGGGCTCTAGTTCTCCTACAAACTGTCTTGAGCCTCATTGTTTCCCTTCTTCATTTTTATCTCTTTGATCCAGTTAAAGAATGTCTTCATTTGGCCTCTTTTGCCTTATCATACTTCTAGGGACACTTTCTCCAGTTAGGCCTTCTTCCTATTCACAACCCCACCATGCCACGTCTAATAAACCACTCTTCCCAAATTTAACTCGAATTTCATCTCCTCTGGGAACCACCGTCAACTGTAAGATGAATGCTCTGCTTTAACCACAACAGATTAATCACATGTAGAGGAGGTAAAAATGGGAGGTAAGGGAGACCCACTTTTGTTCCATTTGCCTCTGTCAGGATCTCTGCTTCTGTATACTGAGGGCATTTATTAAAGGAAAAGAGTGCGTATAATTGAGAGTCTTTTCCACACATTTACTCTTTCACTCCTAAAAAGATCTGCCCTTCTCTCATTGTCTGCACATCCCCCAAGCCAGATCATGGTTATGAGAAGAGGAGGCCAAGGCCCACCGTTAGGAGGTAGGGCTCTGTATTATCCAGGTGACTCTCCAGGAAGCGCAGCATCTTCTGCTGGAAGGTCTCATAGGAAAAGTTCTGGATAACAGGGTGCGCCAAGTTCTTTTCACGGATAATGTTCAGGAGATCATTTCTCAGCTTCTACACAAAGGACCAATATTGGCAAAATGAGAAAGGAGAGCTACAGTAAAAATTCAATGTAGATAAATTGAGACAACACTATCAAAGATTTCAAAACACTCAATGAAAATCACTGGCACACACATGAAAGGAAGCTTACCACGAAGAACAAGTCAATAAATTAAGGATCAGCTACCATAGGTTACTATGCAGCTATAAAATAAAGATGAAAAACTTAGGATCTAAAATGCCTTTATACATTGACATAAAGATTTATTTATTTATTTCAACTGGCAATAATTGTGCCTCAGGTAAACCTCATTGGCTACAATAGTGCCACTGTGCAAAGCTCAAAAAGATGGTAAAACTTTCCAACTCCCGCCCCCACCAAAACACAAAAAGGATAAAGAAGCTCTGTATGTGCTGATATAGAATGATCTCCAAGATATAGTGGGTGAAGCAATTTACAAAAATGCTCAAATTAGTGTGTACAGTATGCTCACATATGCATGTATGTGTATGTCTGTATATACCCTTACTTGCACAAGTTTTTGCTTGCATATACATAGAATGTCTGAAAAGATCAAAGCAAAAAATACTGGTTGTCTCTGAAGAGAGGAACAAGATGGCTGAGTCAGAGATTAAAAAATTTTCACTAAGCTCTTGTTGTACTTTTGAATATTTTTTTAGGTACATATCTTTCCTTTTCAAAAACTAAAATTAAAGGAAAAAAACCGAGGAGGATACCAACAGAGGTTCTGACACCAGAAAATAGAGGAGTTAAGTCCTTACAAAGGCAGATCCTCAAGTCTGCAGGATCAGCATGTGTGTAAGTAAAGTTAGTGGTGTTACAAAACTTGATAGCTTGATACTTGCTTTGGTGTTGATCACTGAAATAAAGTTCTGTCATAAACCAGACAGAAATGGGCAAGTAAACAAATATATAAATTTGTCTAATAAAAAATAAATTTTTGAAAGCTAAATATAACAGTAAGTTATCCTGGATATAAAGACAACATGCTAAAGGTGATGAATATTCAGATAACACTCGTAATGAAGAACCCTTTCCCTGTTTTCCCACAAAAAGCAATGAAATGGATTTAAGTCTTAGGAGCAAAATAACAAATTTACCTGAGTTGTGGGGTCCTTGGACATATGTTTTTTCAAAATCTTTGAAGCTTTTTCAAATTCTTTATTTTTGATACAAATAATGACAGCCTACGAAAAGGGGGAAAAGTTTTTTGTAACTAATGTGATGACAGGTGTAATGAGAATATCAAATATCAAAATAAGCTCTACTAAAAAGTAAAACTGAGTATTATATACACAAGAACTTCTTCACATTCTATCAGATTCCTGTACTCAAAAACTAACAATTGTGGTTCAGATGTTATGAACTGTAAGCTCTCTTTCAGTATATCGGGTAGTAGTTTTTCAGCAATACATTGTATTTTTTTAAAAAGAAGGCTGATACAGCAAAATCCCCTAGATTACAGACCATTTACTCAATTTGAATAGGGCCTCCTAAGTAAAGGCAAAATGGGCACGCACGAGTCATTCCAGGTCCCCAGAACAACTGGTTCTGTTCTTTTTAGATGCAAAAGCTTTGATGTAATTGAATGAAGGAAAGAAGGGAGTATATATTGCAAAAAAAAAAAAAAAAAAGAAGTGATTTGCTGACTAGAGTTCTGCTAGTTCTATTCAGGAAAGGCCTGAGGCCAGTTCTGTAGAACTAACAAAGCCTCTCACTACTGGTAACCTCAGATGGCAACACCAGTTACAGTGTGCAGGGAATTACTGAGACAGACAAACCCAGCTCATCCACAGGCAGCACCTGTGGATGAGGACAAAGTTCCAGTTAGGATGTCTCATTGGCCACAGAGAAAAAGAGTCCTTCAGTAAAAACAAACCTATATGTAGAGGATATTTTAAAAACATACACATTTTTTAAAAAATTAGAAAGGCCAGGGGAAAACTGGGAGTACTTGGAGTTATTTAACAGGATAAAGTAGCTACCTTACATCCTGCCTCAAGAGAGGTAGCAGACATACTTCACATACAAAAGGAAAGAAAATTGGTTCATAGATATTTTCAATCTTCACAGAGAATTTGGGGAGAAACAGACCAAGAGCAGGAGGAATAGCAAGGGAATTCAGTAAGTACTAATCTCTGGTGATCCTGTTAACATGATGAGCACAACCCTACAGGGCAAAGGAAACTGGTGTCAAATGCTCCTGAATGCACGACCTGAAATGCTTGCTGCCCAGGGGAGGTATGAAGTCAGTCTTTTCATTTTAATCAGATGACCATATCCACTTTTACATCATTTTCAGCAGAGAAACTATGTTAAAACTATATTTTCTTTCTTGAACACAAAGGTTTTACTTTTTATAAGTCAGTTATGTCCCATCATGTTTCTAAATTTTATTTACCTTGCATACAGTAAAATTAACTTTTTTTTGTTTACTGTTGAGTTTTAACACACATACTGCCTCTTGTAACCACAATGAGGATAAAAAACCAGACAAAAAAACTTCCCTTGTGCTGCCTCTCTGTAGTCATGCCATCCTCCATCCCTAACCTTTTCATTGTTTTTTCTCTTCAAGAATGTTATATAAGTGGGTTCATACAGTACCAAGCACTTATTTTTTTTAAGGGGACATAGCCTTGAGACTGGCTTCTTTCACTCGGTTTATCTTTGAAGTCTATGTTGTTGCCTTATCAATAATTCCTTCTTTTTTATGGCTGAGCAGTATATCCCATCATGTGGAAATCTGTTTACCCATTTGCCTACTGAAGAACACTTGGGTTGTCTGCAATTCTGGGTGATTATGAATAAAGATGACAAAATATTTATGTACAGATTTTGGTGTGAACATAACTTCATTTCTTTAAGGTAAATACCCAGAAGTGGGATTGCTGGGTCATATGGAAAATACAGGTTTAACTTCTTAAGAAATGGCCAAACTGTTTTCCTGAGTGGTTATATACCATTTTGCATTCCCATCAGCAATGTATGAGACTTCCAGTTGCTCTACATCCTCACTAACACTTTAGTGTTAGTTTGGTTTTTTTAAAATATCTTATTTTTAGAGAGTGGTGAAAGGAGGCAGTGAGGGAGAGAAGCAGCAACTGGTTGCCTCTTGCACGCCCCCAGCTGGGGACCCGGCCACAACTCAGGCATGTGCCCTGACTGGGAATCAAACTAGAACCTTTTGGTCTGCAGGTTGGTACTCAATCCACTGAGCCACACCCACCAGGGCTCATATTAGTATTTTTTAAAGTTTAGTCACTGTAATAGGTATGTCCTAGTATTCACTGTGTTTTCACTTTGTATTTCCCCATTGACTGATGTCGAGCATCTTTTCATATGCTTGTCATCTGTATATTCCCTTTACAAGTCTTTTGCCCATTATTAAAATAGGGTTGTTTCTTTTCTTTTGAGAGTTCTTTGTATACTTTGGATACAAGTCCTTTGTCAGATATAAAATTTGCAAATGTTTTCTCCTAATCTGTAGCATGTCTTTTCTTTCTCTTAGTTTTCTCAGAACACAAGTTTTAAATTTTGATGAAGTCCAGTTACCAATTTTTCCTCTTATGGATCATACTTATAGTGTCATATCTAAGAACTTTTTGCCTAAATCCAGGACATGAAGATTTTCTTTCATGTTTTCGTCTAAAAGTTTTATAGCTTTACACTTTACATTTAGATTACAATCCATTTTGAATGAATTTTTGTATGAGTTTTAGGTCAAGGTTCATTTTTACATATGGTCATCCGATTGTTTCAGTACTCTTTGTTGAAGACTATCCTGTTTCCACTGAATTGCCTTCATATTTTTTGTCAAAAATCAATTAGTCGTATTTGTGTGGGTCTACTTCCAGACTCTCTTCTGTTTGACACTAATCTATGTGTCTCTAATCATGAGTACCGTAGCTTTACAGTAATTCTTAAAATTGGGTAGTGAGTCCTCCAACTTTGTTCTATAAAACTTTTATTTTTGTACCTCTCCCCTAATATTTAGAATCAGTCTGTATCTACAGAAAATTCTACTGAAATTGTAATTGGAATTATGTTAAACCTACAGGTCAACTGGAGAAAAATGACATCTTAACTATATACTATAAAGTTGTCCAGTCCACAGACATGGTATGTCCATTTATTAGGTCTTGATTTCTTTCATCAGCATTTTGTATTTTTCCACATACAGATCTTACATGTTTTCTCGGACTTTTGACTAAGTATTTTTCTTTCCTGGAGCTACCGTAGTCTCCTCGTGGTCAACTGCGGTCCAAAAATATTAAATGGAAAATTCCAAAAATAAACAATTCATAGGTTTTAAATCATGCAGTGCTCTGAGTAGCATGATGAAATCTTAAACTGTTGTCCTTCATCCCGCCTGGAACGTGAATCATCCCTTTGTCCAATGTATCCATGCTGTACATGCTACCTGCCTGTCAGTCACTTAGTAGTCATCTTGGTTGAGATTGATGGTTGCAGTATCACAATGCTTGCATTCATGTAATCCTTATTTTACTTAATAATGGCCCCAAAAGAAAAAGTACCTATGGTGGAAATAAGGATATGCCAAAACGATGCCATTAGTGAACTTACAGGAAAAAACATAGCATATAGTTTGGTATTTTCCATGGTTTCAGGCATCCACTGGGTATCTTGGAATGTATGCCCTGCAGATAAGGGAGGAGGTCTGCTATATTGTAAATGGCATGGTCTTGGTAATTTCCTTTCAAATCCTTTACTGCTAGTACATGGAAATGATTGATTTTTGTGTTGATCTTATATCCTGCTGTCTTGCTAAACTTAGTATCACTTTTTTTTTTGGTATATTCCATGAAATTTTTTTAAATACAGGGTGGGGTAAAAATAGGTTTACAGTTGTGTGTATGCAAAAGTTTATTCTTGTATTATTATTATTTTTAAATAATTATCATTTTCCATACAAACAACTGTAAACCTACTTTTGCCGCCCCCCCACCCCCGCCGTATACACAGTGCTATCGCCTGCAAGTAGGGACAATTTTATTCCTTCCTTTCTAGTCTGTCGTCTTTTATTTCCTTTTCTTAACTTATTGTACTAGCTAGGTCTTCTGATGCAGAGTGGAAGTAGTGTGAATAGACTCCTTGCCTTGTTTCAGATCTTAAGGACAAAGCATTCACTCTTCACCATTAAGTGTGATGTTAGCTGCAGGTTTTCTGTAGATGCCTTTTATCAGGTTGAGGAAGTTACCTTTTATTCCTAGTTTCTAAGTCTTTTTATCATGAACTAATGTTGAGTTTTGTCAAATGCTTTTTTGGTACCAACTGGTATGATCATAAGGATTTTCTGCTTTAGATCAATAGGGTAGATTACATTGACTGATTTTCAAATATTGAACCAGCTTTGCATTTCTGGGCTTTAGTTTCCCTACTATGCCACACACTAATTGCGTCTGTATCCAGGGCCAAGCAGCAGGATGTATGGTAGAAACAGCAATGGAATTTGCTCCAAGTTCTGGGGATCAGAGCTCCACTGCCAAAGAGAAAAAGGGTTCTCTTCCTTCATTTTTAGGTTTCTGCCCTGCTGCCATGTCATCAATGGGCCACTGCTGCCACCACTGTAGTACTGCCTAGGGACTGGGACAAAAGAGAAGGGAGAAAAGGGGGAAAAAAAGCAAAACACAACTGGAATTTCTCCCATGCTTTCTGACCCTGAGGAGATCTCTTCCTTGCTCCTCAGACCAGAGAGAACCTCTCTTGGAGTTCTTTCTGTTCAAGCCTGGAGTGCACTTCCAGGTTTCAGAAGCCTTCAAGTCCAGGCTGGAAGATACCAGACAGGGAAAAAATGGTAAACTACTCATCACCAGTTTGGAAGACTTTGAAATTCTGGTGTTCTTCCCCATCTGCTTACTACCATTTACATTTCTAAGTCCTCAGAGAGCTGTTCCATGCATTCTATGCAGGACTTATACTTGCAGCATTAAGGGAAGCAGAAGAAAGTATGCTTTATCTACCCTATAACTGGAACATAGATCCTATTACATTTACAAAGGAAATGTGAATGCTTTCAAAATCTAAAAGTCTGCCTCCAAAGTTTGTGCTGTAAGCTTATTTTTAAAAACTAAGTATTAATTTCCTGTATAGATTTCTGTTAAAGAGATTAACTGTTGCTTTTTCATTTGAGAGTGTTCAGAAATAAGTGTAATTTCATCTCTTTATGTGTCTGTTAAAGTTCTTGGGGTGCAAGCAATAGCAATGGTCTCTTGCTAACTTAAAAGGAAATTCCAAGCACAGATTTTCAATAGAGATGAGGTAGGTTTATGTTTTGAGGGAAAAGACAGAAAATGCAGAGGAAGAAAAAACCGAACTCACAGAAGTAAAGAAAGGCTAAAGAATTAAACTCAGAAAGACACCCAGCTGTTATGGGAAGCAGAAATGCTCAAAGCTTTGACAAAACTCTTTGTTTCAAGAATTAAGGTTCTAGGAGATCGTGTCAGATAACACTAGCCCCCCAAATGAGGTAAAGCGCCAAAAGGAAATCAATGTGCTGTCACCAAGGTTCAGGGGAGAATGCTGCACAGCAAAAAGCAACAAATAAATGCCTCTCTGGGAATATACCATACATATTACTCTCCTATTTTTGACAGAAATCCTAAGAGGAATGTCTCTTTTATGAGAAAACCAATGTAGTCTCAGTATCATTAACAGTTTACAGAAGCAGTTCTCAAACTTTTTGGTCTTGAGATTACTTTATACCCCTAAATGTTAATGAGGATCCCAAAGAGCTTTTATTTAGGTTACATCTGTTAATAATCGCTGTATTAGAAATATAAAACTGAGGAAATTTAAACATATTTATTAAGTCGTTAAAAATAACAATGAGCTCATTACAAGTTAACAAATATATCGTTATGAAAATTATAGTTTCTAAGACAAAAGTTTAATGAGAAAGGTGGCATTGTTTTACATTTTTGCTAATCCCCTTAATATCTGACTTAATAGAAGATGGATTCTATATCTGCTTCTGCAATCATTGTGTTGTTTTGGTTGAAATATAAATATATAAATATGTATACATATATAAAAAAACATAAAATCCGGCCTCACACAAATATAAAGTTTGAAAATGGAGGAATATTTTAATAGTGCTTTCAGAAAGTTATGGCTATACTTTAAAAAAAAAAGGATTTTATTTATTTATTTTTAGAGAGACAGGAAGGGAGAAAAAGGGAGAGAAACATCAATGTGTGGTTGCCTCTTGCACGCCCCCTACCGGGGATCTGGCCCGCAACCTAGGCATGTGCCCTGACTGGGAATCAGACTGGTGACCCTTTGGTTTGCAGCTTGACACTGAATCCACTGAATTGCTATACTTCTTTGACTCTACACCAAACTTTGGCAATTGAACTTTTCATCATCGGCTACATTAAACTGGTTGCGCTATCTTGTACTTTAAATGGATCTTTTACCCACCAATGATTTTTGTAATATAATGCAGTGATCATTTGGAAAATACTGGTTCACCAAATTATATATATCTTCCACATATTGACACATTTATTTAAAAAATTTTTTAAATCACAGTTGTTAATACCACCATCAGTCTTATCAGAAAAGTCGAAAAACTGGGAAGCGAGTACATGAATACAAGTTCCCCAAAATTCTGATTTTCACTTGAAAGCTTGAATTTTATCATTGGCAACAAATAATGTCAATTGTTTTCCCTGAAGTGACAAGTTCATTTTGTTCTTTCTCAAGGAAATGACTGCCAAATACCCACAGCTGAATAACCAAAGTTTATCATTCTTTCAAGTAAAAATGGTGTTCCATCAGAGCAGCTAGGTCAGCATGCAGCTCAATCACACATGCGCTTTCCTGAAGACAACCGTTATGCTTGCTGCAGAAATGCTTTAGGCAAACCTCCTATTTTGTCACACAAAATAGTGAAAAGATGTTTGCTCAAGGGTCTAGATTTAATAAAATTAGTAATTCTTACTGCTTCCTCAAAAACATTCTTAATCAAAATTGGCTTTAAAAAAATGCAAGCATTTCATTGTATTCATGTGGCAATGAATACAATGACTGCAGTACAATTTATACAACTACCTTGATCATGCTAAGGCACCAATTTTACCCATCATTGCTTTTGCACCACCAGTGCAAATGTCAATACACTGAAAAGGTCAACTAACATTTGGCATTGTTATGAAAATTGTTTTTGACTGTTCGTTAAGGATCCTGGAGACCTGCAAAAGATCCCTAGACCATACGTTGAGGTCTAACTTAAAAAAAAAAACTCACCCGATAAACTTCTTAAAAAAATACAATATACTTTTAAATAAATTGTGTGACACTTTTAAAAAGCTAAAAATGCACCAAATAGCCTCATTGAGCCTAGACATCCTGAGGTATTTTCCCAATAACCATTAACGGATTTTATGGTTCTAAATGAGAAACATGGGATTTAAAAAAAAAAGACTAAACAGACAGGTGATATAGTATCATTTAATAACTAAGAGATCAAGGTAATCTTGGTAGCCAGCCTCTAAGATGGCCCCCAGTGATGCCTACTTCCTGTGGGACTAGTGGTAGTCCCATGCCATACGCTAATCCAGATCTGGTCTGGTCTGTGTGATGGGTAGCATGTGGCTGAAGTTGATGATACGTTACTTCTGAGATTAAGTTATGAAAGACTGAAGCTTCTGTCTTGGGCTCTTGTTTTCTTGGATCACTTGCTCTAGGGGAAGCAAGCTACCATGTTGTAGGTAGCCCTATTGCAAGTAGAGAACTTAAGTCCACAGCCAACAGCCATCAAGGGAGCGAGTCCTGCTAATAACTGTGCGGGTGATTAAGGAGGCAGATCATGCGGCCCTCGCTGAATCTTGAGATGACTTCAACCCTAACAGCCAGCTTGACTATAATCTAACAGGAGACTTTGGGCCAGAAATACTCAGCTAAACCACTGCCACATTCCTGACTCTTGGAGACTGAGAGAAAACATGTAATGTTTTAAGCTGCTAAGTTTTGGGGCAATTTGTTACATAGCAATAATAGTAATACATTAAGTATAACAAGAGATGTAACACCTGGTGGAAAATGGAAAAGCAAAAGGGAGTCAACATAAGAAAATGCTTAACTATTTTAAGGGAATTTGGATTTTACAAATAGATTTTTCCTAATGAAGCTCCTAAACAAGATCTACGAACTTAAAATAATAATGAAATAATAATCAGCTGAAAGTGAAGATGAAGACAAATCTATAGCTCTTATTTTCTGAAGGAGTTGAATTTCTGAATCATCAGCTAGTTACTTAACTGGAGTTAAAAGAATTATTTTGCGCTTCCCATTCAAAAGCTATCCTGAAAATAGGCATATATTTCTCCTCCCTGGCTCATATGTCCTTTCTGGCATTTTCCCTCCAATACAAACCTGACTTGCCTATACTAAAATTCTATTCTTGGAATTGGAATTATCTAAGTATTCTTTGCAAGACCAAAAGTAGCTCCTGCCAAGATCCTTAACTGAATAAGTATCTGCACCTCACACACACTATTTTTTAACAGGGTACCCGAGTACTCAGCACACAGCCAAGGGATGATCTTCATTACTAAGTAAGGCTTTATCCGCAGGCCCCCACTGTCATCCCATCCTTTTAGGGGGTGATCTTTGCTCCTTTTTTCCTCTTTCTTACCAGTATCTTTACTTTCCACCATCAAAGCAGTGCTGAGCTGTTGTTCCTCAAGTCCCCATCTCTGAATCTGCTTCCACATTCCTAGCCTGTGTTATTGCAGCACAGAAAGCTTTTCCTGACTGGTTCTCATGACCACTTTTATGTTTTAAGTAAAAGTAAGTTCTACTACTTGAAGCTACGCAAGCTGTGACACAGTCAACAGTCCCTAATTCCTAGACACACCACTAGCTTTTTTCTTGTCAAGAATACTACTTGTGCCAGCTTTCTACCATTACTGTTTCTGTAACTGGCTATCATAGCACCTCTGAAATCCTGTCTATTCAAGGGGAATGTTCCCTAAGCCTTTTGCTCTGCAGACAATTGCATAAAACAGCTCAAAGTCCCACATTTCCCAAGGCCCCAGCTCTTCTTGTTTTATCGTAAATAAGAGTGACCAAACCAGTTACATCTAGCCCTTCCACAGTTCTCCTGAATGGTGCATAATAACCTCCAGTCTTCAATGCCAACCCATTTCCTGTGTACTGCTGCCCCTCTTGCCTGGGCCACCAGTAAGACTACTAACATCACAAAAGCTGAGCACCTATCATTAATGGTTCTTTCCAAATCTTGGCTGAGAAGGGGTTGCCTAAAGAGATTACATCTCTGTGTATGTTCATGTGTTTGAGTGTGCTAACTTGCTCTCTCTCCACCCTTTTTCACAAAAAGGTAAGCACTGTATCTCAAAGATCTCTGATTTTTGTTAAAAGGAAAAAGAAAAAAAGCCTTACAGCCTCCTTGACCAGTTTTCTACTGGATTCCACCACTGCCTCTGTCAGTGTAAATTCCGTTTTAATCATCTCCAGCACATTGATAGCTGATTCCAGGGGTGTGAGCTCAGCCTCCATATCAAAGGAACAGTCTAGAACAAAGAGCACAGCTTTCATGTTAAGCTATTTTCTACAGAGCAGAAAAGTTATGTCCAAAAATACATACATTTAGAGAAAAAAAACATGCAAATATAGTTAAGATTTGCATTTAACTGCTTACTCACTATGGGCTTAAAAACATGTTAAGAGTCCAAAATCAAATCAATGAATTTGAAATGACTTAATAATTTTCAAGATAGGTAAAAATTATTTTTTAAGATACATTTGCATCTCAAATTTCAGGATACAACACGTCCTACTCAGGTGCAAAAGGCCAGAAACTGTAGACCGGTTTGCTAAACAGCTGTCAAGTTCAATTCACAAAAAAAAAAATGTGCTCCTATTCTGAAAAACATTCTACTATGGGGGAAAAGATGTGGCCATCTTAACATAACTCACTTCGAACAGCAGCAAAGTTGGGGCGAGCCAGAAACAGGTGGGAGGAAATTAAAAAAAAAACAACAGAAAAGCAGGCAAGAGAATCAACTGGAGAAAACTAGAGCCAGAGCATAATCATTCTAGAAGGAAAAAGACCACACTGTGATCAAAACACAATAGCGCACCTTAATCCCGAATCCTTCAGCTCTGGATGTAAATTTGATAACAGAGTAACTCTTAAGCCCAGAGAAGAACACAAAAACAACCATACCTAAATTTTCCCCTTCTTCAATGCGCGACAGGCACTGCATAACCCGCAGTAGCCGGGACACGGTATGCTCCTTCCCCAAGGGCCTGACAAGCAAGGCTGGGAAAGAAGACATCATTGGTTTGGCGATCCCCCACCCCCACCCCCATCCCCAACACCGGGGCCCCAGAGATCCCCTTCCCAGACGCCCCAGCCTCCTTTCCCCCGCCTGGCCCTCACCCTGCATGATGTCCCGGATCTGCCTGAAGTCCCCGTACCGGCTGCTTCGAAAGGCCCGCAGCGCCTCGTAGAAGTAGAACTTGAGCACCCAGCGGTTCACCGCCTCCTCCAGCCGTGCCTCCCCCGCGCCCCGCTCCGCTGCGCCCCCCAACCCGGGATCGTGTCGCCCCCGCCGAGCCCGCCCACTGCTGCGGGACGCCCGGCGGCTTGCCGCCCTCCTGCTGCCGTCGCTGCTCCCGCCTCCTCCCGCCATCGCGTCCGTCCGCCGCGCACCCTCCCCGCCCTCCCGACCGGGCCGCTTCCTCGACTGTGACGCCGCCGGATCACGCACGACGTCCGGGCCGGAAGCGGGACCCCCCGTCCCGGCTCCCGCGGCCATGATACAGACAGCGTTCCGAGCTGCCCGCGGGCTTCTGGGTGGGAAAGGACCGTCGAGCCCCGGCCCCCTCTCGGACTCCGTAGTTCCGGTATGTGGGCGCAATGCCTATCGGGGCTTGAAGTCCATGATGCCCAGACACGTAAACCAACCGATGTTAGCAGCTAAGTGTCAACTTTGCTCCGAAATTATGGAACGCTGTAGTAGGGATGCGGGTCTGTGTATACAATATTGAAAAATAAATACGTGTAGTTTATTAAACGCTTTTAAAATTGTGAAATGTAACATACATGGAGGAAACTTTATTAAACATATTTACACTAACAGTTTAAAGCAAAGGCCAGTGTTAACCCAGTCGAGATCAAGAAATAGAACATGGCCGATACCCCCGAATCTCTAGACATATAAAACATAATTTTTTTTAATTACAAAAATAACACATATTTTGGTAGAACAGTTGGGGAAAAGAAGGTTAACATTTAAATCATCCATAATCCCACATGAAAAAAAGTACGTTGATTTTTAGGTTTATAGCCTTCCAATGTCTTGTATATCTATTGTGTGTGCGTTTGCAAAAATGGGATGCTGTATATATCTTATATAACTTTCATTTTTCATTTAACACATAATAAATATCTTTCCATGTCATTAAATGTTTTTTTCTGCAGTATCTTTAGCAGGTATTGTAATATATGGATGAATCAGACTTTTATTTAGACTCCTGCTGTAACATGTTTAGGTTTTTCAAAATTTTGTAATTCTAGACAATCTCCATATTAGAAACATCCTTTAAACTTTATTGTTGCACAAATTCATAATTGTTTCCTTAGGATAATTTCCTTAAAGTGGAATGGCTGAGTCAAAGAATACACGGTAGAACACAGATCAGAACATTTCCCTTATTGCTCATCAACCTTTCGCTTTTGAACCAGGTGCAGACATCTTAACATAACTCTTAAAGCCTGCAGAGGCTGCTTGTTTGCCAACCTCATTTTGGGCTCATACCTGTACAACTTCTATTATTTCCTTCTCACCTGCTACTCAGTCTGCCTGGAGCCTTCGTCTTGTCCATTATAGCCTAATTAAATACTTCTTGTCCTTCAAGCCTCATTTAAAAGACATTTCATTCTTTCATGACTTCCTGGGCTAGGTTAAGTCTCCCTTGCTCCTCCTCCTTAGCACCTTATATTTCACCTTTCCTGAAATGCAGTCTCCAAAATTAGATCCTTGGGGGCAGACATCCTCTTTGCTTGTTCACCCTACATCCCAGAACCTCGCCCAGGACCCAATATATTTCTCGAGGTTGAATTGAATTGACTAGGCACATGAATAAGACTTCTAATAGACATTGAAAAACTGTACCACCAAAGAACTATATTTATTCAAATTTAATTCCTTGCCTAACAGCAACCTGACATGGGGACATTCTTAGGGCCTCCCATTTCTTATGTATTTGTGTCATGATTTGCTAGATACAGAACGGCCGACTACATAGCCTTATGACTACACAGTATATCTTCACTTCCTTGAGTTCTTTTCTCCTTTTCCATCCTTGTAGATAGGCCTGGAGAGGACTTTTTTTAAATATCATGATCCCTCTCTTTCTCCAGCTCTCCAGTTCTAAAACCACTTTCACCCCCATCTTACTGGATACATTCCTGAACCTTCCTTCTTTGCGTTTCTGTGATGGGTTTGCCACACTGACCTTGGGGAGTCCATTCCCCAATCCTTCTTTGGGTTCATCATTGCCCATATCTTCCACAGGCAGGCGAGTGAGTTAGGGACATTTCCAGAGGACTAGGTGGGCTTGGAGTGGGTGTTGTAAGGAAGTGGGGGCATAGGGTGTGAGTCACCTACAGATGTCTCTGATGCTCTTGGAACTCACCACACAGTACCCAGACCAAATAGAGACATCCTGTTTTTGGTAGGTGGGTGTGCCCCCTCCCTGAGATGCCCAGTAACTGGTTTATCTTCAAAGGCTGTAGTTCTACCAGGCCCACTGGACTAGAACCACGAAAGATCCACATTGGGGCCACTAAAGGACAACTCAGGAGGGCAAGTGGCAGAATCATGGAAGGTGTGAAATCACATGCTGGACCCTTGAATTAATTAGACATGGACTTTAATCTGTGTAGTATCCTGGTGTGACAGAATCTCCACGTGGTGGACACCCCAGAATAGGGGAAGAGGCCTCTCAGTCAGGCCTTTGGTGACTGTGGCTGCTTTGCGATCCAAGTCCGCCTGCCTAAAGGAGGAGCTAAGTTACCTGCCTCAAACCCTGTCTCTTCCGCCTGCCGGTCGTATGACCTTGAGCAGGTTACTTAACCATTTCTGTCTCTGTTTCCTTAGCCATCAAGCACAAATAATGGAGGTACCTTGTGGGGACTGTATGAAAATTAAATGAATTACTATTCCCAGTGCACTCAGTACAGGCCTTGGCTCGCTGTAAGGACTCAGTAAGTGTAAGCTATTTTTATTAATTCATCCAGAGTCTGCCTGAAAAGTCTTTTCTTCTCTGTCAAAATTCCCCTAATTTTAATTGTTTTAAACTTAAGGTATAACTTACATAAAGTACATAAATATTAAGTGTAAAGCTTGGTAAGTTTTCTCCCCATTGTTTAAAAAAATTTTATTTATTTTTAGAGAGAGGGGAAGGGAGACAGAAAAATAATGTGTTATTGCCCCTTGCACACCTCCTACTGAGGACCTGGCCTGCAACCCAGGCATGTGCTGTGACTGGGAATCAAACTGGTGACCCTTTGGTTCACAGGCCGACACTCAATCCACTGAACCACACCAGCCAGCGCTCTCCCCATTTTTCAAAGTCCCAGTATCATATGGTTGTCCCAGCATCGCTTTCTTCCTTACTCAGGACAAATACCCAACTCTTATCCAAGGAATCTGTTTTGAGAACTTCAGCGCTTCATGCCTTCTCCTTGGGCAACAGCAGAAGGCAGTGTGGTACAGGGGAAAAGCCACAGTCACCATGTTAAGGACCAACGACAGGCTTATTATCCTGGCCCAACAACTTAGTGGTTTGAGGGATCATTTTGTAAATCATATAATTGTCTAACTACTGTGCTGTACACATGAAAACTAATATAAAATAATATCGAATGTCAACTGTAATTTTTTAAAAAAAGAACCTCTCAGAGCCTTGTTTTCCCATCTACTAAAGAGGAACAGATTATCAAATGGACACTTTATAGGGCTGTAGTGAAGATGAAATGAGATTAGGCCTGTAAACAATGCCTGACATATGTCAATTCAATTAGCAAGGCATTAAAAATAATAATACCCAGTATCACGGAGGATATTGTGAAACAGGCGCTTTCAGCCAGAGAGCAACTGAGAAACGAAACAAAACAAATAGCTAGAGCCATAAAAATTCCATATTTTACAAATTCATCCTATGGAAATAATTATAAATGAGCACCAAGATTTAAGTATAGGGATTTTTATCATAGCATTACTTGTAATGTATAAAAAATTAAAGCTGAGAAGATCTGGTAGTAAAATTATTAAATAAATCATGGTGTGTTCCTAGTAAGGAATTTTATGCTGTGATAAAAGTATTCCCCTATAAAAATAAATAATTATACACACAAGGATTAGCTAATGCTCAAGATATAATAAGAGAAAAAGGAAAGAAACATTAATGTTACCACAAATTTATGGAAATAATAATACTAGAATTTGAGCATTTATCGGTTATCACTTACTATGCTAGGGTGCTTTACATCTGTCATTTTAATTTTCACAAAAACCCTACAAAAGATGCATTTATTTTGCTTGTTTCACCAATGAGTAGACTGAGACTCCGGGAGGTTAAGTGACTTGCCCAAGATGTCAAGATGAATAGATGTCTGAATCCGATTTTAGATCCAGATCTGTTTGATATCAACCAAGACAGAATGACAAGAGATTTCCGTTTTTTTCTTAGACTTTTCTATGTTTTTCTAATTTTCTGCAGTAAATAGGGGAAAATGATCTCCAATGGATATCATTCTTTATGAAGGCTTAGCATGGTGCCTGACTCACAAGAATACGCTCAGGAGATCTTCAAAATCTAACTCCTTCCTGTCTAGAACAGCATTTCCTGGCATCTGTTATGTGAGATTATCTGACATGCTGCAACAACTAACATTTTAAACCTTCAGTTCAAATCTGTTTCCCTTATGCATGCAGGTCAGAGACTCAAAAATGGTGTTGTCCTCCATTGGGCATTTGTTCTACAGTTACTGAGGTCCTGCTTTGAGAATTGAAGCTCTGTAGGCCTTAGCTGCACCACTGTAGATAAAACACTAATATTGCCTTCAAGTAGTTCAAGGTTTAGATGGGAGAATCAACATGTAAAAGTAATGACATTATATTTTAATTTTGAGAAATGATTATATGTTGCTTATATAGCCCTTCTCTCCAGCCCTGCAAATAAATACCCGTAAAATGGTCTTTTCAAGCCAAAGTGATAAGGAATACGTTAGGGTTATGTGGGACAGTTGACAGAATCTAGGCTGGGAGTCAGGCATTATCTGGGTTAGAATTCCACCTCCCCAGCATTCTGAACTGGAGGTCTTCAAACTGGAATTACATGTATCTGTGGGCATGAAGCCTTTTTAGGGGGAAATCAATCTTCATGTGTTCTTAAAACAAATCTACCTGAGAACACACCACCAGAGATCCTACCAGTTTCCGTTCCAATCATCTTTTTCCCACTTTGCTTAAGATAACGCAGACCATCTGAATCTTACTGTGATGTATACATATATTGTGACAGGAGGAACCAAGTTTGGATGCAAATAAAGGCATAATCCAAAGGCTAATTAAAGTCCCAGTAACTACTCCCTCATTTATTTTCGTAAAAGATGAATTTTCAATGGAAATAGTTGTATGCTGCTTTGACCAATATTATTAATGTATAACTAATTGTAAGGTTAACTTAAGCCTCCCCCAAAATTTTTGATATTTAGAACCTTATGATCATAGTATATTTTTAAAGATTTTGAAAAGTCATGTATTATTCCAAAATACTAGGGTGATGATTAAGAGACTTTCAAACATAAAAGTGTATTACATGAGAGTAATATTTGGTAGGAGGCAAAGATTTCAAGGAGAAAAAGAATGATTTAAAATGTATGACTATCCAAGAACGGTTTGTCCATACTTTTATTTTTCAATGGGTGATAGTAGATATCAAATCACTATAGTATTTATATTTCTTTGGATATATTTATGACAGTGATATAACAGTTTTATTTTTAATGTTAAGATCTGTAGTGTACCAGAGAATACATCTTTTGCCTTTACTTAAATACATGACAAGTCACCCCAGAAAGTTCTCAGTATGCCACTTTTAAGTCAATCTCCATCCCCCAACTGCTGTTTGGGTTTCTAACATCTTAGTCCTGTCTGTCCTTGAATTTCATATAAACAGAATCATAGATATGTACTTTTTGTGTCTGACATCTTTTGCGTAACAGTGTTTTTGAGATTCACCCATGTTGTTTCTTTTTCTTGCTGAGTACTGCTCCATTGTATGAAAACCCACCATTTATTGATCTATTCTCCATAAATATTTCAGCTGTTTCCAGTTTGGGCAATTACAAATAAGGCTGCTATGAGCATTCTTGTTCAAGTAAAAAAAAACAAACGACCAAACAACAACAACGAAAACCCAGTAGCCTCCCCTTACCCACAGTTTTGTTTTCCCTGGTTTGTTACCTATGGTCAATGGCAGTCCAAAAATATTAAATGGAAAATTACAGAACTACTTCATGTTTTAAATCACGCGCCATTCTGAGTAGTGTGATGAAATCCTGTGTCAACCCACTCTATCCCACCCCACACGTGGATCATCCCTTTGTCCAGTGTATCCACACTGTATACACTACCCACCTGTTAATCATTTACTAGCCATCTTGGTTATCGGTTCAACTGTCAGTGTATCACAGTGCTTGTGTTCAAAAGCCCTTATTTTATTTAGTAATGGCCCCAAAGTACAGCAGTGGTCATGTTGACAATTCAGACATGCTGAAGAGGAGCTGTGAAGGGCTTCCTTTAAGTAAAAGGTGGGTACAATACAAGAAGATATTTTGAGAGAGGATGACCACATTCATATAACTTTTATTACAGTATATTGTTGTAATTATTCTATTTTTATTAGTTAGTGTTGTTAATCTTTTACTGTATCTAAATGATAGATTAAATGTTATCATAGGTATGTATGTATATAGGAAAAAAACATAGTATAAATAGGGTTTGGTACTATTTGCAATTTCAGGCATCCAGTGGGGGCCTTGGCTCTCACACACCCGCTACTGGGGACCTGGCCCGCAACCCAGGCATGTACCCTGACTGGGAATTGAACTGGCGACCCTTTGGTTCACTGGGTGGCATTCAATCCACTGAGCCACACCAGTCAGGGCCAGTGGGGTCCTTGGAACATAACCCCGCAGATAAAGAGATACTCGTATAAGATGAAAACTTTTAGATGTCAGCTTTAAAATGTGCCAGGGGATGCATATTATTAGGCGGTGGTTTCTTTTTCTTTTTCCTGTGCAATATAACATACATATAAAAGAATGTCAAACTCTTTTCCAAAGTACTTGTACCATTTAACACTGCCACCTTAGCCTAATATTGCAACAATCCGATGAGCATATAGTTATGTTTATTGCAAATATCTTTTCTCACCCTGAGGTTTATCTTTATGGAGTATATTTATGAACCAAAGTGGGCAACTTTAGTTTAATTGAATCTATCATTCTTTTCCTTTATTGTGGGAACTGTTAGTGACTTGTTTAATAAATCCTTTCCTATTCATAAGTCATGAAGATAGTTTCAGGTAATACTTTCTGAAAATTTGTAGATGTTTGCCTTTTGCAGTTGTCTTTTTTCCATCTGGATTTGATGTTTGTGTATGAGTGAAGCCGAATCCAATTTCTTTTTTTTTTTCCATATGGGTATCCAGCTATCCCAGCACTGTTTGTTAAAAAGACCTTTTCCTACTCTCTGCAGTGCTTCCTTTGTTGTAAATTATGTGGGCTTAGGTGTGTGTCTGTTTGTAGGGATATACAGTTTTCAAAATTATTTTGATGGAATGTACAAGCAAAACATTATGAAGACCGCTCTACTAAACAAACTGTGTGGCCTTTATCTAGTTATTTAACTTCTGAGTTTCCTGCACATTGAGAGAATAAAATGGAGCCATGCAGTAAAGCAGCTAGAAGCTCAGACTTAATAAAACCTCAGGGAGCAGTAGTAGTTTTTTTGTGTGTATTTTTTTTTTTTCTGTTGTTGTTTCAAGTGCTATGGAATACATGGAAACGCCACCTGCTTTTCGGGCGGGAACTGCCAGAGGACGTGACATTTGGGTGGGTTGTGAATGACAGTGGAATCTGTCATCTCTTTTTATGACTGTGATCTGTTGGCTGTCCATGGCGCATTTCCCATGTGTGTTTCGTTCATATTGTATTTTATCTGCATTAGAAGGGCGCAGGGGAAAGGACTGTGCTATGCCCCACGTGTTGGCTTGTGGTGACCCCCCAGTAGCAGTCGCCTAAGAAGACCTAGAATTCTGCCCACTCCTTGTTTGTTACACACGTAGATATGTCACCGAGGACAGGGCTGGGTCTTTGTAAAATTCCTGCCACTGTAGTGCTACAGGATTCTTGAGTTTCACCCACGCACTGCTCCCTCCCCAAACCCCGGCCACCGGCCAACAGGCCAACACATGCACACCAACAAACTCACCCACTCGCCCCCAGCACCGCCACCCATGGGAGTGGCGAAATCCATAACCACTCCTTCCGTACAGGCTTGCCTCTGGGGGAAAGAGAGCATAGGGTCTTGTACACAGAGTAGGCACTTGATAAGCATCTGGTGAATAACAAGTGAGTAACCACATTAAGATTAGGGTATGGGAGCACGTTTCCATCTGCTGCAGCGTAGTAGGAAATGGGTAGGTTATGTGGCTATTCTCAGGCGTGTGTATACATCAGAATCACAGGGGTCGGGGTGGGGGTGGGGTGCAGTCACCTGCCTCCCTCCCCTACTGAACTAGAACAGAGAGGAGATGGGCAGAAAGGAACTATTTTTAATTAACTGTCTGGGAGATTCTGGTTTTGATGCCCAGGCAGGTATGGGAACTATAGAATTGCCAAACATCTGAATCCATTCTTCCTGAAAAGTACTTTGGCAGTATTTATCAACACTTTAAATTCACATGCCTTTGCACCTACACTTCTTTCTAGACTTTATCCTATGCCCAAAAATATAGACACAAAGATATTCAGGGCAGCGTTTTTGAAATTGAGAAATATTTGAAACTAGGAAAATGTCCGTTCATTCATTAAACTTATTTTATTGAGCATTACAGCCATACTCCAGACATACTGTGGGCTTGGTTCCAGAGCACTGTAAAAAAGCCAGTATCACAATAAAGTGATCTGTATTCTTTCTGCTGGTGGAGGGTCTTGCTTTTACTTTGTAAAGAAATGCAACAACATCTGTGAGGCGCAATAAAACGAGATATGCCTGTATTCTCACTACCAGAGACGGCAGTGAGCAGCAACAACAAAATAATAAAATCCCTACTCTTTAGAGATTTACATTTTAGCCCATCAAAGAAGGGCTGAATGACTAAATTATGATGGAATGGAATAAATTATTCCATTGGAATATTATTCTGCCACATCAAAAAGAACACGATTCATCAATATATACTGCTTTAAAAAGATGTTCAAGATATTTCTTTAAAAATGTAGGAAGCTTTTGAATGTATTACCTATTCAAAAGCAATAAAATAAATTGAAGAAAAAAGAGAAAAACAAGTTACAAAACAGTGTGTACAGCATTGTCCTGTTTGTGTATAAAATATATATACATATGCATAGACTTGTGCATATATACATCAGTGAAAAAATGGGGGCAGAATGTCCTAAAAATTAAAGTGTGCTAAAGGCTTATTTTGCTATTGTTTTTCAGGACAAAAATAAAATTACTGGGCATTTGGGAATGCTTAGAAAAATATATGGTTTACTGTGTATGTTAAAAACTAAAGGTAAGCAGTCAAAAAATGAAAACACTGTCAGTAGTTTCTTAGCCGGTGGGGGCGGGGAGGGATGCAGAAAGCTTCCCTAGTTCAATGGGATGCAGGAAAGGAGGGCGCAAACAAAGACAAATGAAAGTGAACAGGAAATCAAAACTAAACAAGTAAAAATAATTTAAAATTGATGAATAATCCAAAAAATTGAAAATGGAATACACTCACTGTAAAAATAAGAGATTATATGTTTAAATTGAATTTTTAAAACCTTGGCATAGTCTTCTTACAGAAGATACACACAAAATAAAGCCACTCTGATAGGCTGAAACAAAAGGGGTGGTAAAATTTGTCCCATTAAAATGACAAATATAATTATCTTAAGAATATAATTATTAAGAATATCAATTCCACATAAAATATAATTTATAGCAAAAATTTTTTATGGTTAAAAAAGAAAGGAACTTATAATAAGAGGAATATATAGTACTCATGAACTTGTATGTACCTACAAAGTAGCTTGAAATTTAGAAGGCAAAAATTAACTTATGTAAGGAGAAAGCTGTGCCCAGATGAGGGGATTTTAACACATCTCTATGAAATACTAGTTGGTACATAATTTTTTAAAAAAGTGTAAGGGTATAGAAATAACAAAATTAACAAATTTGATGTGATGGATTATTTTTTAAAATAACAATATAGTAGGTAATAGAGTCTGCACATTAAAAAAATACATAACAGACCACATTCATTCTCAGGCTACAGTGAAATTTGATGAGAACTCAAGAAGAAAATAATAGCTAAATAAATAGATAAATAAAATATTAATAAAATAATAAATAATATGCACGCACATTTAGAAACCACGATGTTCTCCTCAATAATTTGTGAATTAATTTAAAAGGAGATCACAGTGAAATTGCATCACCTAAAACGAGAATGATAATAAATTTATATTACATAATCAAAATTTGTGGGATGCAGCAAAAAGTCATTAGGAACATATTTTGTAGGCTTAAATGTTGTTTTGAAGAAGAAACTTTGAAAGCAAATGAGTAAATCACTCGACTCAAGTTATTATGAGAAAAGAGTGAATATAAAAAGAGTAGAAGGAAGGAATTTTAAAGAATAGGAAGAGAAAGTAGTGAAGTATAAAAGAAAGAAATACAAGAAAATTAACAACAGTTATCACTGGGAAGTATTATTGAAGAGAGGGAATTTTGCTTTTATCTTTATTCCATTTCGTGCTGTTTAAACTTTTTAACGTACGGAAATATTACTTTTACAACTTTGGCTGTTAAAAAGAATTCCATAGAAACTTGGGAGCCTGTGAGATTTTGAATTTCCAGCAGGGGGCAGCAGTGATTCTCAAATATTTCTGACGTCGACCCAAAACTGAGGCTTAGTGTTTACAGATTTTTAATTTTCAGGCCCAGATACTATACTTGGGATCACCAGATTATAAAGGAAACAAAAAGCAATATCTCAGTTTAAAATATTGTAGGTATTGTTGTGACAAAATATTTTCTCTACAGATCTTTATTAACAACTATATGAGTCTAAAATACTTTTTTCTCCTCTGGGGCTCACCGTTTTCTTACTCATTAAAATTATACTGTCTGATGAGACAATCTTAAAAGATTTCTCTCCAGCTCTAAAATTCTACGGCTGTAAGAATCTCAGTCAGCATCAGGAAGAAACAAGCCCTAGTGCCCTCTGATATTAATTGGCTTATCAAAATATCTGCTTTACAACCCTTAGCTGATCAGGATGAATTATTACCAGTTTATCTTTAGTGTAGATCAAAGAATACTTTTTTGGAGGGGAGAGGAGGATGTTGGTATTTATTCAATTTGCTGATGGAGAAAAAAGGAGAACTCTCCCACTCTATAAATGTTTAGCGTGTGTGTAAAGGTCGTAGGTCTGGTGTTTAGAAATTACACACAGGCTTACGAAAGAATCTTTACTCGGTTGGCCAAATTAAACAGCAGGCAGTTGTAGAGAAATAAACACAAGTTAACATTTAACCACAAGTCCCTGTATTTGCTGCTTGGTCTTTCTCAATAGGAGGGGCCTGGTAGGGTCGGCGGGCTGCTGGCTACTCTAGTGAGACCCTGGGCTCCTCTGAGAACCCACCCACTACCACATTTCTAAAATATATATTTAAGCATCTGAGTCATAAACTTTTCCAGCTATTACTTCATGCCCCAACAGCAGTTCTCTTTTTACAGATAACCTTTACAAATTGCAAAATATCTCATATTTTTCTTTCACCATTGGCACATGGTTACACAACTAATAAGTGACTGAAACAGGATTCAAACCTGTGACTGGCTCCAAGACCCTTGCACTTGACCATGGCACTACGTGAAATGAGAGGACTCCTTTCACCTGCTTACTATCTGGAAGCAGTTGAATGTCTGCAGAGTAACTAGGATAAGTGTATAAAGCAAATGATTATTGTGTCACAAAGCTCTGTTTAGCTCACATATGAGCGCTCGCTGTGTGCTAGTCTTTGTCAGGTGTTGGGGGTAAGGGTGTCAAAAGATGAAGTAGACTTGATCATCACACTTGAAGAGACTTCTGGTGCTCTCTCTCTCGAGCACACCCACACCTTCCTCCCCCCCCCCCCACTACTTTCCTTAGGCGTGTATCTTGGCTTTTTTTCTCCCAAGATCTAAAGGTCCCCAGGAGATGTGTAACCAGGGGAGTAGTGGGCAGTGGCAGTTTGTCCTGGGCTCACCCCCTGAACCTGTCTCCAAGGGTCCTCCTTTTGCCTCTGTAACTTGTCTCCTGAGTCCACACACCCCAGCTGACTCTCTCCTTCTGCCTCTGTGACTTTCTTTCTAAATGACCAAGGCAGCCTTGCCTCCGCTCAGTCCTTGCCTCTTTTATCTTAAACCCTTGCTTTGTTTCACTGTCCCTAGCTTTAATAAACACACTCAAAATAAAAATTTTTTAAAATACTTCTAGGTTTTGGAGGAGTGAGGGGCCGCGAAATAAGCAAACATAACATATAAAAAATAACAGGGAAACACAGATAAGGAAGGAGAAATCAAGGCAGCATGGCAGGATGACTAAATCCTGGGCTGTGAGTCCAGCTCTTGGCTGTGGGACCTCTAAGCCTCAGTTTCCTCATCTGTAAAGTGGGGATAGCCTTTAGTATAGGTAATTACCGTGAGGGTTAAATGATTTAATGGACTATTAAGTTGCTTAGCATTGAACCTGGCAGATGGGAAGACTTGTTAAAAATGTTAGCTGATGATATTGTTTGATAAAGTGTAAGCAAAATCTGAGTCATGTATACAACCACATTTCTGGGATGTTGATACCCCTTTGTCCAATTCTTCTGAATTTCTCAGCACCAAAGACCCATTTCCTTCAGACTTGTTCCTCTTCCTGACATATTTATCTTTCGATCCTATAAGAATGTCTCCAGGAAGGAATGATGTGCCGAAGGGGTTCCAGCTCCCAGACCAGAAGCTCGGGCTACAGCTCAGAGAAGGGGAGCTGAAACAGGAGCAGACCTCGCAACAGACACAGAAGGAGAACCAGCCTGGTGTGTTTGTTAGGAAATTTCTAGGACCCACTCCCTGAGATTTCCGTTCTGCTCCAAACTGAATTACGATACATACTTTACTAATATTTTAATGTAACTATAATTACGGGAAGGCTTTTGCATGATTTTATTCTGCAATCAATTCCCTTCCCAACCAGTTTATTTATTGTTTTCTCTCAAGCACTGACTCACCTCTTGTATCCTCAGTCAAGGGCATTGCTTTGATATGCTACAGTGACTGCCCCCTTCAACTTCTGAGCCTTGGTATGAGGGCATGTGAGATCTTTCATCTGAAACCCTCTGCCTTCTGAGAGCCATACCTAAGCTAACACTTCTCTCTTCTGAAAACCAACTGAAAACTCACCTCCTTTTGGCAGCTTTCCCTGCCGAGTTCTTTACTTTTACGCTCTGTTCCTGCCACAGATTGGCAACTGGGATTGTCGGAATGTAACCAGGGAAGTGCCCTGACATCTTTGTTATGTGTGTGTAAGTTCTGGTTCTTCCCGCGGGGGCAGCATGGATTTGTGGAGAGGGCAGGGACCCTGGAACCTGGCATGAATTCACACAGCAGCACCACCCCTGAGTTCTCAAATTCATTTGGCTGTCCTTTGTCACCTTGGGACTGCTGCTTTATTCTTGTGGGCTGTCACCTTCCACCCCAGCCTCTCTAGGCCGCTGTCCCTTCCCTGCTTCACTTCACTTCTCTCCAAGAGTGGACAGAGGGCCTTCATTTAATGTCTTAAAGCACAACTAAGACCCGCCTATGTGCCCCACCACTTACTGTAGCGTCCTCATCTGTCAAATGGGGGCCACTACAGACCTTTCTGACGGAATTCTTGTACGAATGAAATATGAGCTCAGGCCTGTTGACGGAACTTGGCATACAGTACGTGGTGGCAGATTCTTTAGATGGTTCTCTCAAAATCCATTCCAACCCCTTTTCCAGCTCGCTTCCTGGACTGCAGAGGCTGGAAAACTAAACACCACATTTTTCAAACTCCCTTGCAGCTGCAGTTGTGTTTGTGATTTAGATTCCACTGTGTCAGACTTTAGAACTATGAGTTATGCGGAGGGAGAAGCAGGTGTGAAACATCCATTTTGCTCGTGCTGATTATGGCAAAGGCAATGTGATTCCCGAGCCAGCAGCTGCGGTGGCAGCTTAGCAGCTCTGAAGTTTCTGGATGGCGGCAGAGACTGCAGCTTGCTTGTCAACCAGCTCTGCGGCATAATTTTAGAAGTGTAACTTCATTCCTGCACGTTTAACCTAGAGTCTATTTCTTAACTTTCCTAATGACTCTGTGAGCGACGCATACCCTTTAATGAATCCCTTTGTGCTTAAGTTAGCAAGAGAGGAACCCGTGGGCTGCAGCCACGAAAACGGACCAATACCTGAGTGATCAATAAATATGAGCTGTTATTATTCTTTTAAGACTTTTGTCAAAGGCTTGGTAATAAAGCAAGTAATTATACTTCAAGTAGAAAAATTTTAAACTAGCTACTAGATAATAGTTTCTAGAGTAGCACTGTCCCATACCTAGAACTTTCTTTAATGATGGATATGGTCTATATTTGCACACAGTGTGGGAGCCACTTGTGATAAGTGGCTTTGAGCCCTTGAAGTGTGGCTATTATGACAGGGTGGAGTGAATTTTAAATTTGATTTCATTTTAATTCACTTACATTTAAAATTAAATGATCACATGTAGTTGGTGCTCCTGTGTTGGACAGGACAGTCCTCGGGTGCCTGAGCCTCACCCTTCCAGAGGGTCTTTTATTTATTCATTTTGCCTCACCCGAGGGCATTTTTTTCCCTTGCTTTCAGAGAGAGAGGAAGGGAGAGAGAGAGACGCTGATGCGAGAGAGAAGTGTTCGTAGGTGCCCAAACTGGGATTGAACTGCAACCTCGGTCCATGCCCGGACCAGGAACTGAATCTGCGACCCCTCGGTTACTAGATGATGCCCCAGCCTACTGAGCCGCACCAGCCGGGCCACGAGGGTCTTTTACAGCCATGTCTCTCTCTGGGCAAGAAACTTCAGTCAGTTTGTTCTCAATCCCTAGTCTCAGTCCACATCTTAATAATCTACAGAAGTGGAACATGCCCACATCAGTGACAACTTTTATATGATAAGTTTAGGGTTTCCTTGTCTTCAACTTCCGTTCTAGGATTCCATATTGACTTTTTGTTTGCAGAGTTCACTGAAGTGTTTTGCGGAAATGCAATCCATCTCCAAAGACAACTCTCACCCTTCACTTACAGAAAGAAAATCTTTTTTTTTTTAATTGAAATATACATATTTCCCATCATTTCTAGGTAGTAAGTTTTAAAAAATATTGGGGTTCTATATCAGTTAGACAAGTGGTTCTCACAGTTTGCTGCATATTAGAATCACTCTAATAAAGTAATTTATTGTCAGCCACTCCAGCCCAATTAAATTAGCATTGTGGGAAATGATTAAAGGGAACCAAAACTTTATTAGCAATGCTAATGTTTTTACAAAGGAAGAATGTATTCTTTTACTAACGAGAAATTAAAAGTTAATAAAGACAGGAGACAATAATGGTAGGATTTTAAAAGGGGTAATTTATTGTGAGATAAGAAAAATAATTATAAACTTGTTATCGAAAGCCAAACTTTTTTCTTTCCCCATTTTGGTTGACTAGCGACTACTTTGGTTGACTATGATTGCTTCTGGTAACCATAGAACAACTGTCCAACGACTCTGGGAAGCTTCTGGAATACAAACATTCACAAAGAGTGCAGATTTCAGTTAGGCTTCTTTTCCATATTGTCACTTTCACATGTTCTATGAACAAACCCAAATAATAGGTCATAAATGTTTTATGGACCTTCCTTCCCCTACTAGCAAACAAATGGACGAGCCAGGGGAAGCTGGGGAAAAAAGACAAGAGGTTTCCAAGTTCAGTGTCAGACGGCCTCTTTATTATGCTCCCTGTCCTTCCACCTCCACACACACAGATGTTCCCTGTGAATGAACTTGGCTCTCTGCGATTCACACCAGAATGGGATGGTCTCAAAAAGTTTGAAGAGAGGAACTTGCACTTCCTGAAATGATTTTTCTTTTGACATTAATTCAAATTTAGGAAGGAGCTGCTTAAGTCTTTTATAAATACCCGTGAAACATATGTCACTCAAGACTGATTTTATTTCCTTCTGTTCTCTCCATGCCTCTTTTATCTTCCCCTAGTGCTGCTGTGACTTCGGTTCATGACTGCCCTGAGTGACAGCTGGGAGCTGGCCCTTTCCTCCTGCCCTGATTAAAGAATGGTAGGGCGCTTCCCACCACTCCAGGGCCCAGGTGCTTGAAAATACTGCCAAATACTTCTTCCAACTTAAAAAAAAATATTGTAATTATATCCACTGATTCTGGATTAGGTAGCGCATTTCAATAATTTAAAAATGCAGAAGACACAAAGAGCATAAAGCAACATTTGTTCTTCTATCCGTATCCCCCGTCCCCCTGGTTCCCTTCCCCAATGCTATCAGTTGCTGGTGTATCTGCTCCAACGTGGATATTTTATATGTATTTCAAAGAACACTTTTATGTTATCTTACTCCGCTTTCCTCTTTTATTTTACAGATGATGACACATCATACAAACATATTTTTCACTTGTTTGTTTTTTCTCTCATGCCTCCCATTAGAATGGGAGCTCCCTAAGGGAAGGGATTGTATCTCGTACAATGTTGTTTTCTCAGTGTGCAGAGCAGTGTTGGGCACATCGTTGTTGCTCTACATGGCTTTGTTGAAAGAGTGAATGAACACACACTGTGCTGTGTCTTTCTTTCTTCACTTTGGAGATCATATCATTTCAGTATATAAGAAACCTCCTCATTTTTTTTCAAGACTGTATAGTGTTCCATTGTCTAGATTCATTACAGTTTATTTAATCAGATCCCTACTGATGGGTATTGGTTTGTTTCTAATCCTTGGCTATGAAAAATAATCCCGCTATTTGTATTCTTGTTCAAACATGTCACACATGTGTGAGTATATCTATCTGCAAGAGAAACTCTTAAATGCAGAATGGCTGGGCCAAAGGATGAGGCATGAGATATATTTTGCCAACTTCTTTTTAATCAAAAGCGCCTTGCTGTGTTTAAATAGCATTACCGCAGTCTATGGCAGCTGCCTTAAGCCTATTCTAGGGAAATCGATCATTAATGAAATTGTTCTGGTTAGACCTCAATTTACTAACCTCAACTTCTTCCTCCCATATCCAACAGGAAAACCCATACAGGTTGGAACAACACAGATGAATCTCAAAAGCATAACATAGAAAGAAAGAAACACGCACAAAAAAGTTCACACTGTGTCATTCCATTTATGTGCTGGTAAATCAAGAATAAATAAGGCGAGTCAATAGTTGCAGAAATTAGAACAGCACTCCCGGAGGCTGGTGGGGTGGCGGGGGCCTTGACTGGAAAGGGAAACCATGGAACTTTCTGAAGAGACAGAAAAGTTTATGTCCTGGTTTGGGTGGTGAGTGTTGCAATTGTCAAAACTTGTTGACTGACCTGTTGAGTAAAATGTAGACATTTTATTTTATGTAAATTATACCTCCATTTTAAAAACTTAGAAGAACTGTGCCGGGAGGGCATAATGTGTTATTATCTGTAGATTCCAGTCACACTGGCCTTTTAAAAATCCCTCAAACACATCCTGCTTTTCCCTATCTGACAGCTTGCACATGTGCTGTTCCCACTGTCTGGAGTACTCTTTCTTCCCTCCTCTCAACACACAGGCACATCCATTCACCCACCCACACACATACACACATGCAGCTATCTTTTTGTAATTCACTGTGTGTCAAACTACACATAGCATACAAAATGGCTGGAAGGATACACATATTGTTATAACCTGTATTACTTTGTAAAACTCAGGTATAAGGAATTGTACATTTCTCAGTTTGGGGAAACTCAAACTTAAATGCAACTGTATATCTTTCTAGATGGTGAGAGTGATATAATCATAATTCCTGGCCACGCTGCCCACTTGGCCTCCTGAGATTAGAGAAATATCTGGGGTTTAGGGAATTCAGAAAAATCGGAGAAGGGCCTTTTGTTCACATGGCGTCACTGAGATGCTCGTTGTGTGTGATTTACTAGAAGGTGAAAGGCACAGATTCAGTGTCAATCTCAGTCATCAAGACTTTCTTGGAGGGTTCTCAAACCTAAGAGGCACTTAGCAATCAATCTTCCTGGGGCCATCAGCCATTCTGCCACCTTCTGGGCTCTGCGTGGGTTGGAGTGGGAGTCTCTGTCACTCTGGAACTTTCCCTCTCCATCCTGCCAGTGTATTTACACCATAAAAACCCACCTGTTGAAAACAGGTGAGAGAAGTCTAGAGGGGATGTGGGGAGACCCATTAAAGCTAGTAGGTCTCCAGGTTGAACTCTGCCTCAGCTTCTATTAAATAGCAAATTGGAAATTGGGAAAGGGGAAAGAAATGCGTGTTGTTTTTTTTTCTCCCAAGCTTCTAAGAGTTTTGCAAACAATTAGAGTAATTAAAAGTTCTCAGAAGTAGCCGATGGTGCCCTTTTCACCGACGGAATGTGGGCCAAGCATGATATATTAAAAGAGAAGGAGCTGTTCTATTGAAGTTAAAAATAATCTTCTGTCACATGGCTAATTTGTTGGAATGCAGCAATTAAAGGGCTGTGAGCAGAAGGAGAGCTGGAAGCAGCTGGCGAGCTCATAGGCGGAGTGCATGCCCTGGGGACTGTGTTTGCAGAAAGAAAAAACACTGTCACAGATGACTTAGGGCACCTTATCAGAAAACCCACAAAAGGGCCAGGAAGAAGAAAAAGTGGGGTCATTTAGAGCTGTGACCTTTGGGCTTATCAGACAGTGACGGGATGGGTCAGGACTTGTCACCTGTGCTCCGGGATGCTGATTCACTCGGCAAGGATGAAGGCCTTCCAGTCCCCGCCACCCCCCGCCACCCCCCGCCACCCCCCGCCCCGCACTTTGAAAACCATGCCTTTGAATCCATTTCAAAGGAACACATAACCGAAAGGAGCCCTTTGATCCTAAATTCATGGGAAAACCAATGTATACGGTCTTGAGGGGGGAAAGCTCAGAGCAGGAATACAAATCCTAGTTTGGTGAGTTAGGGATTAAGTTTTGTAAAAATTTTTTTGCGGGGGATTTTTGAGTTGAAAGAGTTTTTTAAATTGTTGTTCAATTACAGTCCCTATTCCCCTCACCATTACTCTCCCCTGCCCCTACCCATCTTCCAAGATTTTTTTGTAAGTTATCTAACATAATATCTGAATTTTCCAGGTAAGGCAACAAGCTCAGAGAGGTTGATCTGCTCTAGGTCATTCAACCAGCAAGTGATAGAAGCTAGAGTCCCACCCAGGTCTTTGGACAGAGAGGAAAGACATGGCGGTTAGGAACTGCAGGAATCAGACTGCCCTGCTGGTGGAATCCTGGCTCTGTGAGTTGTAGGACCATCTCTCCAAGTTCCTAACCTCTCTCAGCCTCAGTTTTTCCATCTGTAAAATGGGGAAAACAATAGTACCCACCACCTAAAATTGTTATAATGCATGTAAAGTGTTCAGTGTAACATCTAGCCTAGAGTAAATGCTTAGAATGTTAGCTCTTGCCATCCTATAGCTTTTCCTACACCGCCCTGCATCAGGTTAGTGCCTTTGCAGGCCAACCCGCCCACACATCCTCTTTGGTTTGGGTGGAATTCTTTCTCTCCTTTCCCTCTCCAGCTCTCATTCATGATATATAAAGGAAAAGAGGACTAGTCACTTCCTCTTAGCATTTCCTGCGTTTTACCACACCCGTGTTACTTGTTTTCTCTCCAGTTTTGTGCTCTCCGGCCTGTGCTTTCAGTATGGTTTCCAAGTTGCCAGCAAGCAGAGATGGCACTAACGTGAAGAAGCAAGTCTTACTGCCCCAAATGTGGTGGCCAGTTCTATCTGAATCTTTTAGAATACTTGCTCAATTTTCAAATTTATAATGGGCACCACTAACAGAAGGGACTCAGCGTCCAGTGGAGGTTTGGGCTTCATAGTCTGAGCGCCGCTGCAAGTGGAGGCCAACTTCTGTGTGTGCACATATGTTGCAAGGGACAAAAACTACCTTGCACTAGCTTGAGATTAAAAAAAAAAAACAACGGACAAATTTAGTGGCTCATGTCACAAGTCTAGATTTCATTATGACTATATGCAAGGGTTCAGCAGTGTCCCCAGGGCATCTTCCTGCTTTGCTGGGCACCATTCTTTAGACTCTTTCCACTTGGCAGACAAAACAGCTGTGGAGAGCCGCCAACTTTACTTTTCTGTGGTTTCGTATTCTTCAAGTAAAGAAGTAGCCTTACCCACTTAGGTCTCCTTCCCTGATTGGCTGCCTTGAATCCAGTTCCATTTCTGAAACAATGGGGCCAGGGAAATGAGCTTCTCTGATTGGGCAGATTGGATCACATCGTCCACCTGCAAGCAAAGCAGCAGAGCGTATTGATTGGCAGCCGCACTAGCTTCACACAGGCCGGCACAGGACGGTTCCTCCGAGGAAGATGGCGGCACTGAGACCAGAAGAAAGGGAAAGGCAGGCAGATACAAACCCCTAATGCTGAAGTACAGCACTTACGCACTTTTCTGAGATGGTGGTTTATAGCTTGTTTTATACTCTTAAAGGTTCTGTAATCCAAGAAGTGGTAAGAATTTTGGAGAGGAAAGTGCTTTCTCTCCACTCCACGTATTTCCTTCCTGTAGTGGGTCATCAGTTAACGTTAAAGCTCCAGTCTCCTCTTCGTGCCTTTCATCTGCGGCACGTAGGGAGGGGAGAGCATTAGGAGAAACTGGGTATGAGTTACCCCGTGTCTTTCTCTTTCCCATCTCTTAGGATCAAGACCCTGGGCGGGAGCACAGGTTCTCTCCCTCCACACGGGGCGGCCACTCTGGCCTCCGATCCACTGCTGCCGGGACTGGTGGGAAAGTCTGTTTAACTGAGGTATAAGGAAGATTATTGGCCACACACACTCAGCCACATTCTACAACCTGTATCCTTATCAGAGCATCCATCTCCTGACTACCCAGACCCACAACTGATTCAGAGCCTGAGAGGGTGTGCTATTTATTGAGCCCCTTCTCAAAAGTCAACAAAAGCCACCAACTTACAACGTGGGGGGGGACCCACGGGTTTATTCTCTCACTCTCCCCTCCCTCGCTGGGTCCCCTGTGGGAGGAGCGGGTCACCTTGGGAATCCACAGGGATGGCGGAGTGTACTAGCAGTAGGCTCAAAGGGAGGCAACGAAAATGACCCAAGGCAAGGAAGCTGGATTTACAGCAGCAGGTGAGAGGCACTGGGATTGTCTCACTCGGAGGGGGAGCAAAAACAATGGCAGGGCGACTTAACAGTGGCCTTCACCAGAACCATGCCCAGGGTGTGGCACCGCTGGTAGTTTTCCACAGCCTCACCCTGACGTGGATCGGAGTCAGATCTGTCCCCCACCTCTCCCATCCCGCTTGTGTCCTCCTACGCCCACCTCTTGGAAAATAAATTGTTCCACTTCCACAGAAAGGTACAGGAGGTTGGGGCACATAAACCTACTTAAATAAAGTACCATTTTATTGTTGTTTCTTTTTAATTACAAAACTAATACATAATCTGTGAAAAGAACTACAAAGTACACAAAAGTATAAGGATGAAAATGAAAACCCGGTCTAAGCCCTCACCCTGAGAGAGCCATTGGTGTTTTGGTCTATTATTGTGCAGCCTTTTTCTATACATGTTTTTCATTGTATTATTTCTTTCTTTAAAAATATTAAAATATTCCAAATAAAATAGCAGTGTATAGGATAAAAGGTGAAAATAGTATATTCTGCTGTTTCTCTTAATGCTGTGATCCCCGTGTGCTAGTAAATTGAATTTTTTTATTGTTACCACTTCCTTTTCTGTGTTCAGGCCTTAGGAATAGTTGACACTAATGTCCCACATTTAAGAGGAAAGTACTGGTGTTATGACACCCATCTTAGAAATGGGGAGCCGAGGTTCTCAGACTTACCCACGGCCACACTCATCTCCCTCTAGGGTCCCTGGGGGCAGGAACAGTTTCCTAACAAAATAGACAGCTTTGTTAAGAAAAGGGGGTAAAAATAAGGGGCTTCCACAAGCCCGGGTTGTTGGCGTTCCTTCTCTATCAGAAATGCCCATCACATCACCCTGAGCCCCACTGGCCTCCACGCTCCAAGATTTTGATTCTGGGAACATAGAACTGCAAGTGAACAAAAGAGTCAAGAGAAGGTTCTTTATCGGCAGGAGAATTATTTTATTCAATGTGTTTCCTTGCATGAGTTGGGACAATAAGGGGAAAGAATGAGAAGAAATAAAAGGCCAGTTACTCAGGCCACTTTTAATGAATCACCCCCCACCCCCACCTCCAGTGTCATTACCCATCCCCAGTCAGGAAAAGCTTGAGTTTTTCCTTGCCAAGAAAAACAGAGGGCAGGAAGAAACAAATTATGACCTTGTTTGTGTTTTGTGTCTTAACTATTTGATTTATAGGCCTTGATCCAGTGATTATGGATGAAAGAAAATATCCCAGGGTCCCAAACTTAACCTGAACTTAACCGAGGGTGGGTCTCATGTCCACTGCTCAAAGTTAGCACGAAGCTAAAATGCTTTAAGAATGAAGTTTTAGCGTTAGGGGCTGCCTGTAGGCATTCTTAGCCCAAGGACAAGGCCAAATTCCTTTCCCACACTCCACTTTCAAAAAAACCCTGTTTAGAAAATGTTTAGAAACTTAACCCCTTTTATCTTATTCCAGAAGTTGGGAATTTATCTATTCAATAGATAGTTATTAAACTCCTACTGTGTGCCAAGCACCATGTCAGATGCTGGGGATACAATGGTGTGCATCCAGGTCAATCAAGACGGAAACCAGAAAACAATCAGGTAGCTGTGAGTTCTACAGAGAGAAAGAAAACAGGACGATGCATCAGAGACACTGGGTAGCTACACAGGATGAGGTGGCCCACCTAGGTCTGACCAAGGGAGTAACATTTAATGTGAGATGAGAATGATACAATCTGAATGTGAAGTTGGGGTGAGAGACCATTCCAGGCAGAAGGACTATCCCTTAAGGTAGGTGCATCCTTGGCATATAGAAATAAAGCCCTCTCAACTCAAAAGAAATTCTTGGCTATTAGGGTTATTTTTCCAGGAGCTGATCTAGATAGAAGGTTGATAATTCCTTTATTATTCTTACCTATAGAAATCAATGTTCCACCTCATATATAAGGAGAGAAACGCAAATCAAGACTACAGCGTGATACAATTTTTGAAAACTTTCAGGTTGGTATAAATCAAAACCTTTGATAACACACTCTATTTGTGTGTCTGTGAGGAAACAGGCATTCGCACACCTCACCAGTGAGAAGATAAATTGGTTCAGTCGTTAACACTACAAATGCCTGTGCTTTTGACCTAGAAATCCCATTTCTTCTTGTTCATAGGTATGATGTAAGATGAAGGTTATTAATGACAGCATTGTTTGTAATTCCAAAAGATCAAGACTAGTGGAAATCACGATAGGTTCATATCAACTGAATACTAAACTATAAAAAACTATAGTTGCAGTTATAAAAGAGGAGGCTCTTTATGTCTTACTATCTAAACATTTCTAAGAAATCATTAAGTTAAAAAGCCAAGATGCAGAATTGTGCATTGTTTGCTACCTTTTATATTGAAAGCAAATAAATCTAAGCATAAATATTTATATTTATTTATATTTGCATAGAAAATCTTAAGAAAGATACACAAAAATTATGAAGTGATTATTTGGGGTAGGTGAGTGGAAGGAGACGGAAAGTGGGTACAAAAGGTTGGCAAAAACTTTTTGTTGAGCTGTTGAACTTTTGTTTTGTTTTGTTTTGAACAATGTCAACACATTAAAGACTTAAAAAATTAAATTTAAAAGTTGTCCCCTCTACTATCCCTTAATTTATTAATTTATCACTTAATCCATAGCCATTGTTTACTCCTCCAGCCACACCCCTGAGAAAGTTTCCACTTAAATAATGGTTAATAAAAAGCACATTACTGCAAGTAAATTATATCTACTAAAGCTTATTTTTAAAATGCACTAGAGATGAATCTAATCACGAAGGCTCCTTCTGTGCCTAGCTATGCAGTCTCAACGGACTAGACAAAGGCCTTCGAACAAAGACAATTGCATATTCTGCCTAAGGGAAATTGTGTTAATGGAAACAATTATGATTTTTTTCCTTTGATTTATTTTTTAATTGGGGTGACATTGGTCAATAAAATTATACAGATTTCAGGTTACAATTCTATAATGCATCATCTGTATATTGTGTTATGTGTTCACCACCCCAAGTCAAATTTCCTTCCATCACCATTGAACCACCTTTACCCTCATCCACTTCCCCAACCCCCTTTGCCCCTGGTAATCACCATACTGTGGTCTGTCTGTGAGTTTTGTTTAATTGAATTTATTGGGGTGACATTGGTTAATAAAAATTATATAGGTTTCAGGGGTACAGTTCTGTCAAACCTTTATTTTTGCTTAATCCCTTCACCTTTTTCACCTAGCCCCCCATCGTCCCTCCCCTCTTGACAGCTGTCAGTCTGTTCTCTGTATCTATGTGCCTGTCTTTGTTTGTTAGTTTATTTTGTTCATTAGATTCCACATATACCAGTAAGTGAAATCATATGGTATTTCTCTTTCTCTGACTGGCTTATTTCACTTTTTCAAAGGAGCCTTTTGCATAGCAGATTATAATAAAAAACAGTGACATTATCCAGTCTCTGTCCTAGATTATCTTTATTAAAAAACAACCGAACAAACAAAAAACTCCTTACACTCTAAAGAACTTCAGCATTTTAATATTTTTTCACATTCATTCTTTTCTTGGATCCTCAACTGGGATGTATTGTAGCCTTTTATGTTTTTTAGTTCCTCTTTTTCCTGCTCTGCATGCCCTTCCCCTAACCACTAATCCAGACTCCTAACACTATGCCTAAGTTTTCTGTTTTTCCTTCAACCGCTCTGTTAAGATATAACTCGCATAGCATACAATTCACCTACTGAAAGTGCACAGTTCAGTAGCTTTAGTGTAGACATAGGGTTCTGCAGCCATCGTTGCAATCTGATCTTGGAATATTTTACTCTGCCCTCAGAGAAACCTCATACCCATTCCCCCCAAAGTTGTCAAGCCCTGTGCAACCACTAAATTTACTTTCTCTATAGATGTGCCTCCTTTGGAAATTTCACATAGATGAAATCTTTCAGTACGTGGTCTGTCATAACAGGCTTCTTTCACTGAGCATGTTTTCAAAGTACACCCATGTTTTAGCATGTTATTTTTACTGCAGAATAGTATTTCACTGTAAGGACACACCACACTCTATTCATTTATCAGTTGAAGGACATTTGAGTTGTTTCCACATTTTGGCTATTATGAGTAATGCTGGTATGAACACTGGTGACCAAGTTTTTGTGTGGACATATGTTTTCATTTCTCTTGGGCATCTAGCAGTGTAATTGCAAAGTCATGTGGTAACCCGGTGTTTAACTTTGTGAGGAACTGCCAGAAAATTTACACAGTGGATGCTCCATTTTACATTCACACTAGCAATGTATGAGTGCACCAGTTTCTCTGAATACATTTGTTATTGTCTGTCTTTTTCATTGTGGCCATCCTAGGGGGTGTGAAGTGGCATCTCATGGTTTTGAGTTGCATTTCCCTGACAGCTAATGATGTTGAGAATCTTTTCATAAGCTTATTGGCCATTTGTATAGCTTCTTTGGCAAAATGCCTACTTAAATCCCTCGCGCATTTTTAAATTGGGTTGTCTTTGTATTGTTGTAAGGGCTTTTTATGCATTCTGGATACAAGTCCCTTCTCAGATACAGGCATACCACCTTTTATTGTGCTTTACTTTATTGTGCCTCACAGGTGTTGTACTTCTATACAAATGAAAGTCAAGAACCTCCACCAGCAAAAAGATTGCAACTGTCTTTATTTCAGTGCGCAGCCTCATTGCAGAGGTCTGGACCTGAGCCTGCACTGTCTCTAAGGTATGCTTGTAACAATTTGGAAATGTTTTCTCCTATTCTGTGGATTGTCATTTCAGTCTTTAATGGTATTGTTTATAGCACAAAAGTTTTAAATTTTGATGAAGTTCAGCTTTTCTGTTTATTCTTTTGTTACTTGTGTTTTTGCTGTATTTATTTTGTTTTTGAGTTTTGAATAGATGGAATAATAGTCTTTATTTTTTCAGTTCTTATGTTTCAATCTTTGATCAAGCTGGGGTCTCTTTTGGTATTTGGATATGTAGCCAAATATATTTCTTTCCAGAAAAAAAATTTCTGGCAAAGCTATAGTTATTATGACTTTGTTTCAACTGCCCCTTTTCTCACTGATTTGAGATAACATTTTTACCACATCTTCTATCCCTGATAGTATATTTTAGGACTTTCTGTTTTGTTTCATTGCTCTGTCTATTGATCACACACTGTTGCTAAGACTTTATGAGAGCAGGCATTCTCCCATATTGTAGGTGGGAGTGTAAGTCAATGTACCTGCATGAACGGCAATTTGCTAATATCTACCACAATTATAGGCACAATCTCTTTGGTCCAGCTATTTCCACTTCTGGGAATATATCCCATAGATAAAATTGCGGATGAGCAAAATGACAAATGTACATCCATTGACATATTGAGGATAATGATAAAAGACTGGGAATGATCCAAATATGTATTATTATATAAAATAAACTTTAGTTAAACTAAAAATGAAATACCATGTGGCTGTAAAAGAGAATGAGGGGTCTCTCACTAAATGATATGGAATGACTTTGAGAAATTGTTAAGTAAATAAAGTAGCATCCACAAAGTGTGTACAATAAGCTACACTTTGTATTAAAAGGGAGGGGGTGTGGAGAGGATAAATAAGAAAATAAAAGCTACGTGGTGGCTATTTTGTGGGAATAAATATATATAAAGTCTGTCCAGGAAGTATCCAGCCATGCACTATGAAAAAGAGAGACAATTATTGGAGAAGGTATTAAGAGACAAGAAACACTGCACACAGGACAATGATGCCTCAGTCCCCTTCACATTCGGCACCTTGGGACCTTACACAGTTCTTCCAATCACCATCAGCTGGCCTGTTGTATTTTCCTGAATCTCATTAACGGTCTGAATTCTCTCACCTTTCAAAGGTTATTTTAATTTCAGGAAAAGCCAGAAGTAATAGGTCGCCAACTCTGGGCTGTAGGGAGGCTGAGTCACCTGGGTGATTTGATATTTCTGCCAAGAAACTATGCACAAGATGTAATGCATGAGTGGGTGCATTGTCGTGATGAAACTGCCAATCACCAGTTGCCCACAGCTGCACCTTCTGAACCATCCAAATAGTTTCTGCGGAGGAATGTTCAAGCTTAATGCAAAATCTGATGCAGATTTGTTGCTCTGCTCGCTCAATCATTTTGAATGCAACGGCCACACAGTACACACGCTCACTGACTGCCCCCACTGCCTACTACATTGAAGTTGTCATTGTTCATGCATGCACATTCCAGTCCACTCTCTTTGCTGCCAGGTTACATCGATGTCATGCAAACTATTCTTGTTACATTAACAATGGTTGGACTTTTTCTGGACAGATCTCGTACATAAATATATATACACACATATATTTTGAAACGTGAATGTAAACACTGAAGCCAGGAAAACCAACGCAGGGTAGAAAGTACCCTTGTTGATGGCTTTTGCACAGCTATGGTTTCTTTCTTTTCTAGCAAGTGGGCTAGGCTGGTGGGTATTGGGCTCTACTGGCATAAAACTCAACGGGTGGCCTGGGGGAAGCTCCAGAAGAGTCCACCCAACAGGCCAGAGATGTCCGGCTGACCCTAGGATGCTTGCTTGCAGCCAAGTCCTCCCTGAGGCTGCACCCTGGAGGATATGGGTTCCTAACTTTGCACAGACTTCTTGAAACCTCACTGACACTAGATGGCCCAGGCTTTGCCCTGGGAAGGGAAGGAGAGTGTTGGACCATGATGGCTTTAAGAGTTTGTCTTCCCTCTGGCAGATGAAGAGAATAGGTTACCAGAGGACATAATCCTTTGAGAAAGGCAAGGAGGGCAAGATTTGAGGGCCACTGCGTTGTATTCCATTCCTGGAATGGGAGAGGGTATCCCCCCTAAAAAAAGAGTGTGAAAATGAATACAGGAGGTGTGTTTGATATCTGCAAAATCCTTTGTTCTATCCTCAAGGGGCAAGCATACTGTTTCCCTTAACAGTTTCCTGTTCTAATTTTACTATTTATACAAAAGCAGTAAAATGAACTTGCAAAGTAAATAACAACTCCCCTGGGGCAGCATCTCACACACTGATCTGGCTGTTATCTGAGATAAATTGCAGAGCACACACCTGGTAAGCAGCAGAGAGAGGATTTTCTAAAACGTAAAAATGCAAAAGTAATATATTGAAAATGTCTCTGATGGTAAGTGCCATCTTCCTCTTAATAAGTTTCCTTAAGAGCTGGGTCTCATTAATAGCATCTAGAAATAATAACTCCAAAAGAGCCCACATTTACTGAGGACATTTTGCAGCAGGCACTTTTCTGAGCTTCGCTAAACACTCATGTTGACAGCGTACTTAACTATAGTTACTCAGTAAATATTTATCAAAGAGCTTGAAAAAATTATTAAAGATATTCAAGAAGAAAAAATTACAAACTATTATTCTCATGAATATAGATGCAAAGATCCTTAAAATGTAGTGCCGAATTGAATTCAACAATATACAGAAAAGACTAATATCATAACCATGTGGGGTTTATCCAGGAATGCACAAGTTGGTTAAATGTTTGAAAACCATTCAGAGTAATTCTCCATGTTAACAGAATAAAAAAGAAAAATCATACAATCACTTCAATAGATGCAGAAAAAATTTAACAGGATTCAATATCCTTTTATAATTAAAAAAAGTAGATCAGAAAACTAAGAATATAGGGAAATTCCGTCCTCTGTCTGATAAAAAGCATTTACTGAGAAATCTACAGATAGCATAATATTTAATCATGAAAAACTGAATGCTTTCTTCCTCTTCCTAACATTGGGAACAACAGCACTGACTGGTGTGGTTCAGTTGGTTGGGCATCATCCTTCAAAACAAAGGGTCACCGGTTCCATCCCCAATCAAGGCACTTGTCTAGGTTGAGGGTCTCCAGTCGGGCATGTACAAGAGGCAACCGATTGACGTTTCTCTCTCACATCAATGTTTCTCTCCGTATTTTTCTCCCTCCCTCCCCCTCTCTCTAAAAATAAATATATAATTTTTTTTTTTTAGAAGAAAGATTGGGAACAACACAGGGATGCTCATTGCACCATTTTAATTCAATGTTGTATTAGACACCCTGGCCAGAGAAATAAGGCAAGGGAAAAAGTGCACCTTGGAAAAGAGGAAGTAAAACTGTCTCTATTAGCATATGACATGATTGCTACATTTAAGTTTATTCTTAAGAAATCTGAAAGCAACCACTAGAGCTCTTATTGAATTTAGCAAGGTCATAGGATATTAAGTTGATATACAAAGTCAATTATATTTCTCTGTTACAGCAGCAAACAACTGGAAAATGAAATAATTCCACTTATAATAGCATTAAAAATCATTTAGAAATACATTTAACAAAATATGTAGAAGACCTCTATGCTGAAAGCTACAAATTAAAAAAAGATTCAAATAAATGCAGCAGAATGACTATACAATGTTTGTGGATTGTAAAACTTAAGGTTGTTAAGATATTTATTCTTTATAAATTCTACAGAAATTAAGAGGCTGATTTTTTAAAAAACAACCTTTTATTTTGGGATAATTTTAGGGTCACGGAAAAATTGCAAAAATAGTAGAGTTCTTGTATACCTCTCACTCAGCTTCTCATATGTTAACATCTGACATATACTAGCGTACACTTGTCAAAACTAAGAAATCAAACTGGTACATTACTGTTACTTTATCTAGATCCAATCCAGGATATTACATTGCACTTAGTTGTTGTGTCCTTAGTTTACTGGAGACTGTGACAATTGACAATTTCTCAGTGTTTCCTTGTTTGTTTGTTTGTTTGTTTGAAATGAGTTTAACTGTTTTGAGGGATGCTAGTCGGTTGTTTTGTAAAATGTTCCTCAGTTTGGGTTTGCCTCATGTTTTTTTCTCTTGCTTAGACAGGGGTTATGGGTTTTGGGGAAGCATGCCGTGGAGGAGAAGTTTCCTCCTTATCACATACCAGGGAGTACATGCTATCAACATGATTTATCTCTGGTTATGTAACCTTGATCACTTGGTTTAACCAGCTGTTTGTTTGTTTTTTTTAATTACAATGAAAAGTCGCTATTTGCTATTGAGGCCACACATTGTGCCTTGACTCATATTATTTCTTCCGAGTTAATCAAAGAGTGTGAGGATGCCCACCAGGGCACTGTACAAAATATGAAACGCTTCACAAATTTGCATGTCATCCTTGCACAGGGGCCATGATAATCTTTTCTGTATTGTTTCAATTTTAGTATATGTGCTGCCAAAGCGAGCACTCAACAAGCTGATTTTAAAATTTATGTGGAAATATAAAGGGTCTAGAATAGTGGAAACAATTTTGAAAAGTAAGAGCAAAGCCGAAGGATTTACATTACCCAACTCTAAGTTTTACTACAAAGCTATAGTGATCAAAAGAGTGTGAAATTGTCATAAGGATAGACAAATCACTGGAACAGAAGAGAAAGTTCAGAAAAAGACTTGCACTTACGTGATAAATCAATTTTAAACAAAGACATAAAAACAATACAATGGGGAACTGTGTTTTCTGTTTGTTTCACCTACTCCCACCACCCACCTGGGCATTATGTTTTCATCAAGTGCTGTTAGAACAACTGGGTATCCACTTGGAAAGCTGCCTAACGTTGCAAGGTCTGCGAGTGGTAGGGACAGGATTCCAAGTACACTTTCTGGCTAACACGTGTTATATGTTGTGAGTACGAATTTATAACTATCACATAGAGGCCACAGTATTTTTCTGAATCAAATTCAATTTGAGGCCATACTTTTCAAAAATGTCAATGTCATGAAAGAAAAATAAAGGCTGATGAAATGTACCTTATTAAAGGAGACTTAGGGACACAGGGCACATAAATAAATAAATGCATTGCATGATTCTGGACTGGATCCTGGGTCAAACAGACACGCCAAAATTTCACAAAGGACATTATTATAATAATTGGAAAATGATATGTACAGCATATTAGATAATAGTTTTGTATAAATGTTAAATTCCCTGAATTTAAAAATCATACTGGGGTTATGTAAGAACATTTTCTTATTCTTAGAAGATACAGAATCATTTCAAGGTAAAAGTGTCATGATGACTGAAACTTATTCTGAAATGATTTAACATTATTAACAATAATAATCAACATATATCAAAGAAATCAAATATGGAAAAGTATTAACAATTGGTGAATCTAAATTAGAATTATACAGGAGTTCATTGTATTATTCTTTCCACTTACCTGTTTGAAATTCTATTGTACAATAGAAATTGAAATATTAATTAAAAAACACTTTATTTCGATCCTAATTACACTCACCACAATGGTGACAAATTCAGACTCAAGTCATTTATGGGGGTGTTCTCCTCTCCCCGGGGGTTTTACATGGTATAAAACTTTTAGGAAGGGCCCTCTAGCTTTCAGCCCACATTGGTCACTGAAAAATCCATGGTATTGCAGAGCCGACAAGCCTCCACGCTAGGGCTCAACCGTGTCTGCTGGCTGGGAGCCCGGGCACTGAGGGTCCAGTCTCCCTGCACACACCACTTAGTCCTTCCTCTCCAAGGTCCTGTCACCTGCTCAGGTCCCTTTAAGGAAGCTTGTGGTATCACTACTATGGGAAGAATCCCACCTACTTTTCTCCCTGAAAGTCTGCTTTTGCTTTTGTGGTATTCCATATACGTTACCTCCTCTTCCTGTTGCTGAGAGGTTCTTCCAGGCTACCCTCTGAGGGTTTTTGAAAACACAGTTGGACTCGGTTTCCTAGAGGTGGAGGTAGAAAAAGAAATGCTGTGTAATTTTACTGATTCATTACATGAGCGATAAAGACATATCTAATATGCTTAAAAAAAAAGTTCAGTGTTTTTTTTTTCATGTCTTAAAACAATGTTCTAGTATTTCTCATGATTCTATGGATTGATGAACACTTCTGCTGATTTAGCCTTACTCACTCATGTGTTTGCATTCAGCTGACAAGTTGATTAAGGGGTGGGCTCAGCTGAGACAGCATTTCAATGGCTGGTTCCTTAATCCCAGGTTTCCTTGCGGCACCACGATCTTGAGGTGGTGTCCTAAAATGGTGGAGATGGAAACTTCAAGGGCTCTTCAGGTCTAGGCTTTGTAACTTGTGTAGCACCACTCATGCTACACACTATTGGGGAAAGTAACAAAGCAAGCCAAGAGTCAAGTAGAGGAGCAGACTCCATGTCTGGAAGGTAGGGAATCTGCCCTTGTAACATAATCTCTTCATGCGATTCATACACACCTGGGCTAAGTGTTACTTAACAAATATGTGTTCAGAGCTATTTCTCATTGCATTGGTACAAATCTCTATTTCTAGCACTTAAACTTATATACTGTGTATCTAAATGTTTTCATTTATTTCAGAGGGCTTTTTTGTCATGTCACCTCTATCCCTAGAGCTTATCACAGTACTTGTGACCCAGTAAATATCTCTGAAATGAACGCAGATATTTGAATCTAGAGTTTGTGGAATATCCTAAGAATCATTTGGGCTTGCTCTTGTAGTTTCATTCTAATTAGGGAGGTAAATATGGAAAGGTATGATTTTAGATACAGGGGGTTTCCTGAAACGGTAATATGCTTAGGTACCATAGGCGATGGAAGCACTGGAGCTCAGAGCCTTAGGAGAGTTTGTAAAAGAGGAAGAATTTGAGGAGGAGCTTGAAAGGCGATTAGGCTTGGGAAGAAAGAGGGTATCTTAAGTGGATGTGCCCGGTATGACCACAAAAGTGAGTTTATTACCAGCAGGTTTAGGAGCCAGTGACTGGTGCACAAGGCTTAGCAAAGGGAATGGTGTAAACTATTAGTCACAGAAGTTGGGGATGGGTTGTGGAGATCCTGGGAGAGTGATTTGATGAAAATATTTCACCGTGATCAATTTTTCAGTTGTAACGGAAGTTAGAAATGGTTACCTCACAACACTGCACATTAAGCAAACTTGGAATTCCAAAATGCTGGGGACCTCTAGCCCACGACAGTTGAGGCAATCTCTATTTTAGAACATGTAGAAATGAAAATAATGTAGATATGTTCTGATCACCAAAGAATTCATTTAAAAATCAATCCGCCCTCCAGGTTTATTGAGATATAATTGACATATAAGAAAATCAGATTCTTGGTTAGTGGCAGAAACTTGGGATACTCCACACTCTACCCCTTATCCCTGTCCCAAGGCTTCAGGCCAGCCACTACACCTTTTCTAATACTGCCTTTTCATTTCTGCATTGATTACTATGTGCCAAGAGCTCTGCAGACACACTCTTTTATTTAATCAGCCACATTTCTCTATAACAGTGATTTTCAACCGTTTCATCTCATGACACACATAAACTAATTACTAAAATTCTGCAGCACACCAAAAAAAAACAACTTTTTTTTTTTTGCTAATCTGACCAAAAAATTGGTAAAATTTTGATTCATTCAAACCAGATGGCTATTGTTGTGTTGCCTTTTTTTTTTTAAGTTGACAAGCTGAGGGAAAAGAGGTCAGTGCCCCGACTACTCAGCTCTTGCATGTTTTAAAAATTCTTGTGGCACACGGGTTGAAAATCGATGCTCTATAATAAGGTAGAAATTTTTATGCCCATTTTACTGGTGAGGAAACTGACACTTAAGCACTATTTGCCCGGTCTCATGCAAAAAAAAGCAAAGATGTAAACCTGGGGATATAATACAGGCTGCACGGGCGGTGGGGAAATGAGCTTAGCGTGACTCAGGAAAGTCCCACGGAGAAGGGAAGAGAAAGGGGAAAATGGAGACTCGACCCCTTCTTTCAGAGCTCTGCAGGTCTGCAAGCCCTGAAGGGGAAACCTCAACCGCGTGACACCCGCCAATTCGTCTCCACTAGGTGCCTTTCCAAAATCACGGTATCTCATTGGCCAGATTGGGGAAGACGTGCGATTCTGCTTGGTTAGGTGGACCTCGAACCAGTCCTACGTCCTGAGGACCAGGCGAGGAGTAGGCGGGACTTAAAGTTGAATCCCTCGTCTCATTGGTAAAAAGAAAACAACTAGGAACTATTCGCAAGCATGATTGGCTGTTGCCGGGAACCCTCCGACAGCCTTATGGTCCTGGTTACGGAAGCCGGGGAAGTCTGAGAGCACGGTCCGCCTCAAGGAATTAGCCGCGAAAAGCTGGATAGCGGTGCAGACGAGGGATCTCAGGCCTAATGGCGACTGTGGGAGCAAGCGGCAGCGATGGGAAAGGCCAAGGGGTGGAGACCCCTGTCACCTATTACCGTTTGGAGGAGGTAGCGAAGCGCAACATGTTGAAGGAGACATGGCTGGTGATCCACGGGCGAGTCTACGATGTCACCAGCTTCCTTAAAGAGGTGGGGATCCGGAGGTGGGCCGCCCCTTGGAGCCGCTGAGTGAGGGGTGGTCGGGCCCGGAAAAGCTGTGCGGGGTGTGTGTTAGGAGGGAAATGACGTCTGGCTGAGGGCAATCAAGCGTACGAAAGGGGCCCCAACTCTGAGAGGGAAGCTGGGGTGGGGTCGCGGTAGGGGGTTATAACGTGTCTTTATTTCCAGCCGCCCTAAATTCTGATGGTTTAAATAATGTGTATTAATAATGTACTGAGCACTTACTGTGTGCTAGGCTAAACACTGAGCCATTATGATCTCCATTTTAGAGAAAGGACAACTGAGTCTCAGACTGAGGACTCTCGAGATCGCACACAACATTCTAGTCATTCCAACCTAGTTTTGAAGGGCTTCAAAACTCTGCTCTTCCCACTCTGCCTTCTGAAGTAATATCTTTATTTTTTTCATTTTCTTGACAAAAAGCTGAGATTCACCCCCTCCCCCATCATGCTGCGTGTATCTTTTTTCTAATTTGAGTTCACTTTGAGGCCAGAGGGTCATAAGTTAACCTTTCTTTGACCATTGACTTGGGTTCTGTCATCCTTTAAATCTTTAAAGTGTTCTATTGGATTTGATTACATAAGTTCTCTTTGAGACCATGGCACAACTGAGTGATTTTTTTTTTTCAATTTAAGGAAACAGAAGAGACGTTTAATTTGTTTAAACTAACTTTACTGAGGTGTAATTTGCATCCAATAAAGCGTGCTCACTAAAACGTACAGTTTGATGAATTATGACAATATAGTCACTCATGTGATCACAACCTCAATTAGGAGTATTTCCACCACTCTAAAAAGCACCATCTTGTTCATTTGCAGTCATTATTTCCACCCCTAACCCTTGAGGCTTTGATATGTTTATATATAAATATTTGTTATATATTATACATTGGTTTGTACCATTTTATTTGGAGTAATATTGATAGGTTAATAACCTCGTGGTTAATTCCTTGGAAATATTTACATAATGTAACCTTATTGTACTGAGAAAAAAAGTTCCCTTCTATTAATTTTATCTCTGAAGCAAATACCTATATACAAATACATAATAACTATAAAAACTTTTTTCTATTAATTTGGGGTCTAGGGCAGAATTCTCTACATCCTGATTCATAAATCTATAAAAACTTTTAAGACGTAAAATTTCCCCCAAAACAAATTGTTTTTAATAAATCTTCCTGGTGGCCAGTAAGTTAACATCATGAAGTTTAGTAACTTCTTGCATTTGTATGGTGTATGGCATTTTATGTTTTTAAAAGTACTTTTCCGTTATGTCATCCTCAGTATAACCAGTTGAGAGTACCTTGGATAGCAGTGATCCTTTTTTTAACAAGGCTACTAGAAACAGGCTCAGAGAGATTTTGGTCATACGTTCATCAGGGGAAGAGCCTGGTGTAGATGGACCTTGTCTACATGGATTTCTTCAGATTTAGATTTCTCTTGTCTACATGGTGGTATTTCAGATTTCTAGCCTTAGCTGTGTCCTTTGGTGTATGCCTCATAAATAAGTTTCACTTGTGGGTTGCATCATGTTAAAGCATATTTCATAATGGGTAGGTAATAGTGTTTTTCTTTGGTGGTTTTATTGTCTCCAGGTTTCTCGGGAATATTCAGTGCCCTTGGGGGACATTAATTCAATCTTCGGTCATGGTTGCTAACCTGGTTTACTACATGCTGATGGAACCATAGACGTCACAGGTGTGCCAAGGCTTCCCTTGAAACTTGAGATGCAGATCTGCAGTTAGCCATTTTACTTACCCATTCTGTAGTTTCTGTGCCGTTTTCTTGTTCATTCCAAACCTATTCATACATTCAGTCTCATTCACATATTTATTACGTGGGCTGTGTGCCAGGTACTGTTCTAGGTGCTGAAGATACCATGATGGATTATTAAACACATGCTCTCATGGAGATTATAATCTATGGGAAGTTGACAATGATTAGAGTAAAAAACTAAAATATATGCTATGTGAAGTAGTGCTAAGTGCTAAGAAGAAAAATAAAGCGGAGGACAGTGGGTGTGTATGGGGTAAGGGTATGGGGATGATGTGTTGAAATTTTTGGTGTGCTGGCCCGAGATGGCTTTATAAGATGACTCGAGTAAAGACCAGCAGAAGTTAAGGGAGCTAACCATGCCGATATCTGCAGGGCGAGCATTTTTGGCAAAGGGAGCAAGTTCAAAGGCCTTGAGTAGGTATATGTGTGGTGTGCTTGAGGGACAGTGTGGAAAGTCGTAGTGGCTATATAGCAGTAGATGTCATCATGATCAAGGGATAGCAGATCAAGTTCTAAAACAAACTTTACAGGTTTTAGAACAGATTTTGACTTTTGAGAAGGGAAACCACAGTGGAGCAAAAGAGTATCATGAGGCCACTTAATGGTTTAATAGTATCACTCTGACTGTACTGTTGAGAAGAAACAGAAGGAGGGCACGGGCAGAACTGAGGAATCCAGTATAGTAAGGAGGCTGGGCAAGATAGGGTGTGGCTTGGTCCAGGGCAGTGAGAAGTGTCAGATTTTGGATGTATTGTGATGGTGGAGCCAATAGGATTTAATGATGCATTGAATTTAAGGAGTGAAAGAAAACGAGTCAAGGATGGCACCACAGATTTTGCCCTGCAGGTCTGCAAGAATAGCGTTTCTATTAGCTGGGGAAGACTTAAGGAATTAGGTTTGTTTTACAGCCAGCTTCTTTCACATTTTAAATATAATTTGAAGGATTGGGTTTGCAATGTCGGGAAATTAGAACAGGTTACCATCAGGTTAATTTTTAAAATTTTCCAAGTAGTCATACAGTATGCAGTGAAAGCCCTTCTTTCTGCCTAAAGTTGACAACTCTTATTGGTATATCTTTCCAGAGTTTTGTTTTGTATATATAAGCAAAAGTGAACATAGTCCCTCCCACTGTTTTTTTACACAGAAGGTAGTATACTGTACACACTGGTCTGTGCCTTGCTTGTTTATTTAACTGTACATAGAGAAAGAGAGAAGGGGGAGAGAGACAGACAGACAGACAGACATCAATGTGAGAGAAACATTGATGCGAGAAAGAAACATCAAACATTGACCAGTTGCCTTCTTTATGTGCCCCGACTGGGGATCAAACCCGCAACCTAGGTAAGTGCCCTGACCAGGAATTGAACCTGCGATCCTTTAGTGTATGGGACAACACTCCAACCAAACCATCTGGCCAGGGCTAAAATGTACAAATTTTATACATAGAGTTCACTGAGTTTTGACAAAAGTCTCACCTGTGTAATCATTATCCCAATTAATACATAGAACATTTCTACAACATTTGCCCTCATATAACCATTGATTTGATTTCTTACACTAGAAACCTGTGTATACTCTTTTGTGCCTGGCATCTTTTGCTTAATAGATCTGTTTTACATATATTTTTTTCTATGTATCAGCAATTTGTTCATGTTTTTTGCTTTTATTTCATTGCATAATCTAAAATTTATTTATTAACCTGTTGATCAGCATTTGTGTTCTTTTTATTTTTATTTTTGGCTATTACGAATAAAGCTGCTATGAACTTTCACGTACAAATTTTTGTTTGGATATATATTTTCATTCCTCTTGGGTAAATATCTAGGCATAAGATTACTGGGTCATGTGATTTTGTTTTTTGTTTTTTTTACTTCTTAGGCAACTGCTAGACCTTTCCCCAAAATGTCTACATCACTTTACACTCCCACCAGCAATACATGAGTTTTCCAGTTTCTCCACATCATCATTGACACATGGTATTTGTCATTTTACTTTTAGCCATTCTAGTGGTACTAATGGGTGTGTATTGGCATATAATTACAGTTTCAACTTGCATTTTGCTGATGACAAATACTGTTAAGTATCTTCATGTGCTGATTGACCATTTGTATGTCTTTTTGTTAGGTGTCTGTTCAGTCTTGCCCATTTTGTAATTGTGTTGTTTGTTTTCTTATTAATGACTTTAGATTGTTCTTTGCATATTCTAGATGCAAGACCTTTCAGATATGTGTATTGCAAATATGTTCTTCCAGTCTGTATTTTACCTTTTCATTTTCTGAACATTGTCTTTTGAAGAGAATTTTAGTGAATTATGTGTATGAAATAGAATTCCAGCCCTGGCCGGATAGCTCAGTAAAATTTGAGCGTTGTCCAAATATGCCATGGTCGCAGGTTCAAGCCCTGGTCAGGGCACATGTAGGAGGCAACCAGTGGATGCATGGATAAGTAGAACAACAAATTGATGTTTCTCTCCCTCTCACTCACTCCCGCACTTCATCCCTCCTTCCCTTCCTCTGCTGCTTCATGTCTTTCTCTAAAAAAATCAGTTAAAAAAAAAGAATTCTAATGGCTGGGTGCCAGCTTTGGGGTTTATGTCTGGTTCAGTTTCCTACTTTACCGCTTGATTGTTGTATAATCTTGGGCAAATAACCTCCTTAGAGGCCCCACCCTTCTATAAGATGGAGATAATGGTACCTGCTTTACAGGGTTGTTGTTGGGATAGCTAATTTAATTAATGAATATAAAGACTTATTATGGTACCTGGTATAAAGAGCTCAGTACCACTGGCTGAGTAGCTCATTTGGTTGGAGTGATGTCCCAATACGCCAGGGTTGAGATTTTGATCCCTGGTCAGAGCACATACAACAGTCAACCAATGAATGCATCAATAAGTGGAACAACAAATCAACAAATTGATGTTTTTCCCTCCCCCCCCCTAAAATCAATCAGTTTAAAAAACAAAAAAACAAACCAAAAAAGCTCAAAAATAAAGAGCTCAGTAAATGTTAGTGGTTATTTTTATTATTAATAAAATGTTTTCCTGCAGCATGTTTTAAGTGCTTACTATGTAGTAGATACTGTGAAGATTTAAAGGTGAATTAGCTGCCTTGGATTTGCAGGGAGGGTAAGATCTATGCACAAGTAATTGTCATGCAAGACAGAGTGTGGACTTGCCTTCAGAAAGACTGGGAATGTGGGCTGTTTGGTACAGCCCTAGAATAACCCTGGAAGTATCAGAGTTTGACTAATAACAATTCTTACTGGATTTCACCAAGGCTGATCAAAAGAAAGTGCAATTTTACCTATTTTGTGGAATTAACAAATCTATAGAAAGAGTGCTGTCTTTCCTCGAGCAGTCCCCAGTGGTCAGTCCTAGGGAGGGCAAGGAGTAAGATGTGTGAAATCTAACCTCCAGTGCTGTCCTGGTGAGAGGCCCTGATCAACAAATTGATTTTTACTTATTTATTTTTGTATGTAGGCATGGAGGAACACATGCCAGGGGGGAGAGAGGACAGGTGGGAAGGAAAGAGGGCAAAGTGCTCCCTCGCTCCCTAAATTTCACTGTTCCAGGTGCCATGCTGTGTTCTGGAATGCAGCCATTAATAAGACAACCATGGTCCCTGTTCTTATGGAGCTTATCGTCTAATTGGGGGAAAAAGACATTAAATAAATAACTAATTGTGATGAGTAAATACCATGAAGGTATATAAGGAATTATGAAAATCTATAGCAGTGGGACCTGATCTGGTGGGAATAAAGGCATCAAATTATGATTGGACCTGCAGACGTGAACTTCAGACCCATGGCAGTGGTGACTTCACATAGGTGACACCCGTGTTCTACTAGGCTCTTTATAGTCCAAATACCTATGAACCTGCACCATTTCCTCCTGTTCACCATCCAGGTTTATCATCTTTCTCTGCCCTGTCATTCTTTTTTGGGAAGTGATTTTGTTCTCTCCAAAATGTTAACCTTCATATCTTAACTTTGATGAGCTATTTTGCTAACCCGGCTAAAGTTCCTTTTCATCACTTGGCCTAATTTTGCAGCTTCCACAATCTTACTTCATGTTTCTAGATTACATTTTCCAAGTCAGGTGTCTTTAGCCTATCTTTATTGTTACATTTTTATTATTTCAGTATGGCATTTCCACCCACAGAGTATTTGTGTAATTTTTTTTCCCAACAGGATTTTTATTCTGTACTGTTTGTCATTCTTCACCTTCTCCTTTCTGTCCATCTGCCTGCTATCCTTTCTACAGAATTAGTAATCTGGAGGTAAATTTGTTAGTGATTTATTCTCTTTCTTCTATTTTTTCATTTTAAAAAGATTTTATTTATTATTTATTTTTAGACAGAGGGGAAGGGAGGGAGAAAGAGGGAGAGAAACATCAATGTGTGGTTGCCTCTCACGAGCCCCCTACTGGAGACCTGGCCTGCAACCCAGGCATGTACCCTGACTGGAAGTCCATCTGGCGACCCTTTGGTTCACAGGGCAACACTCAATCCACTGAGCCACACCAGCCAGGTCTCTATTTCTGTATTAAAACTTAAATTTTCTGCCCTCTTTTCAATAATATCTAGTAAATGAAAAGGAAAATACCAAAATGCTTCTGCTCCATACCACATATTCTTTGGACAGTTGAACTAACTAAAATCCTTCACAAGAGGATATTACAAAATTTCCTTTTTGTCTGTAAACCATTTCACTTGAGCCCTGGCCTGGTAGTTCAGTTTTTTAGGGCATTGTCTTGAAATGCCAAAGTTGCAGGTTCAATCCCCAGTCAGGACACATGCAAGAAACAACCAGTGAATGCATAAATAAGTGGAACAACAAACAAATTGATGTCTCTTTCTCTCCCTCTCTTCCCCTCACTTCCTCCCCTTTCTCTCTGTTTCTAAAGATCAAGAAATAAAAATTCAGAAGCTCTCCACTCAGTGAACAAGCTCGTAGCAGGAGTTGTCAGCATCCACCCAGACTCCATAGGCAACTTCCCAAGCTCCTGGCCAGATGGCTCATTGCCAGCACCTGAAAAAAATAAAAATAAAAAATAAACTATTTCCCTTGATCGTTGCTTGACTGAGATAAAAATGAATTGGTCACAGCCATTATTTCATCTCTTCTGAGAGTTTATGATCTTGGTTGCACTAAAGTTTTATTTGGAACATTTTTAATTTATATTGTGTAATCGCTTACATTCTATGAGCTGAGGCAAGGTCCATTAGTCTGAAAACACAAAGGCTATCCAGGTCAAAAGAATCTTTTTTGATAAATTCATAATGACTTATATTCATTAAAAGCAAACCAGATCATAGAGAAAAATGGGAAACATACACGGCCTTAATATTTGGCTTATTTAATAGAAATAATTTATGATTGTTCAATAGATTTGAGTAGTGTAGGCAACCAATCTAGATTACTGGAGATATCCCTCAAATTCCTTTGGTTTTATTTGTTTTCTTCTGCTATAAGTCAGACGAAAGCAAATTTTTGGCTTCCATTAATTATAGGTATGTAAACCTAGTTTTATTCTTTTATTATTGTGGTAAAATACATGTAATGTAAAATTTGCCATTTTAACTATTGTTAAAATGATCTGTAGAATTCAGTGGCATTAATTACACTCACAGTGTTGTGTAACCAACACCACCATGTAGTTCTGAAACTTTTTCATGATCCAAAATGGAAAACTTTGTAACTACTAAGTAATAACTCCCCCTTCATTGCTCTCCCCGAATCTCCTGGTAACCTCTAATCTGCTTTGGGTCTTTATGAATTTGCCTCTTCTAGGTACCTCATTTAAGTGGAATCATACAATATTTGTCCTTTTGTGTCTGCTTTTTTCACCTAGCATAATATGTTTGTTTTTTGTGGTAATATATACATAACATAAATTTTATTGTTTTAACCATTTTAAGTATACAGTTTAGTGACACTAAGTACAGTCACATTGTTGTGCAGCCATCACCACTATCCATTTCTAGAACTTTTCATCATCCCAAACTGAAACACTATTATACTCATTAAACAGTAATGCCTCTTTGCTTCTCAGTTTATTCATACTCCGCTTGTAGATGCTGGGTTGTTTCAAGTTTAGGGTTATAATGAATGATGCTGCTGTGATCATTTGTGTGAGAGTGTGTAGAGGTACATATATCTGTACATATTTCTCTTGGGTATATACTTAGAAATGCCATTTGATTTTTTTAAATTTAAAATTTATCGAGGTAATTGTAGACCCACATGCAGTTAGTTGTAAGAAATAATAGAGCCCTTGTACCTTTCGTTCATTTTCCCCCAATGGTAACATTTTGCAGAATTAGTACAGTATCACAACCAGGAGATTGACATTGATATAATCCACAGATCTTTTTTAAAAAATTATTTTTATAATCCACAGATCTTACTCTGATTTTCCAGTTTTACTTTTTACATTTGTATTTTAAAGAGAAAACAGGATGGTTCAACTTACAGAGTCTAGAGTCATTTGTTTTTTATTTCAGTTCTCAACATGCAAATTATGTCTACCTCTTGCTACACAAATGGCCCCCTGCCACTTCCTTGGAACATTTAATCCAGACAGAGTTATTCTTGGGCAACCCTTCTCTGTGTATCTGCCAGCAATTACTCTTTCTCCCTTCTTTTAGAGATACATAAACTCTTATCCAATAACTGGATAAGTGGCCATTCAGAACTATTGATTTTTTGCAGTGCACTTGGTATGTTCTGAACTCCAGATCAAGAACCTCTCATTGTTTAACCCATCTTTGGTCATCCACTTGAGAATCCAGCAGTGTCTCAGGGCCCCTGATTTCTCCTGGATAGTATTAAGAGATGTAGGTTTGCGAAGTCTGTCCTGGCGGTGAGTAGTCATTCTGAAAAAAGTTTATTTGAATAAAGTTTTGACACTTTTGTTCTTTATGTCATTCTGTAGGCTCAAAATGAACAGGGAGATTTGTTTTGCTTATCCACAGTTTCTAAATTTTCATTAATGAAAATTACTACTTTATAGAAGAAGTTATAAAAATACCACCTACATAAATTTTACAGGGGGTTTGTATCCCAAGAAAATAAGAGTCGGCTGTGGTTTGAACTCAGGCTGGACTGCACATGATAATTAGTTATAATTGATGATGTTTCTTCCGAAGATTGAATTTTTGCTAAGTTTTTATGTATTATCATTAGCTTGAATTTTCCTCTTTCTCTGCCTTTCATTTGTATGGTCACCAGAAAGAAATTTTAAAAGATTTAAAAAAATAACTTTCCTTCTATGTCACCCAGCACACAGTACTTATTTCCTCTAGTTTCAAACATAAAGGGGAGCTCAGCTCAGACAAGAAGGATCCTTGCTGCATGCCCATCAACACATGCATTCTCCTTTTTATTCTGAGAGGCTCCAGCTCAAACAAAAGTTACAAGGCTAAGGGCTACCCAGGGTTCTCAAAAGAGAATCCCTTCTTGGTCTTCAAAAAAATAAAGGTCTGTAATTCCGTATTTATTTATTTATTTTTATTTAGAAAAAATTAAAACATTTTATTGATTTTGCTATTACAGTTGTCCCAATTTTCCCCGTTTGCCCCCTTCCACCTGAGACCCCCATTCCCTCCAGCAGTCCCCTCTCCTAGTTCAGATCCATGGGTCATGCATTAAGTTCTTTGACTATTCCATTTCTTATACTGTTCTTAACATCCCCCTGTCTGTTTTGTGCCTTCCAATTTGTACTTCTTAATCGCTGCACCTTTTCTCTCATTCTCCCCTTTCCCCCTCCCAGCTGATAACCCTCTAAATGATCTCCAAAAAATTATAGATATATGGTTCTGTTCCTGTTCTGCTTGTTTGCTTAGTTTGTTTTTTAGATTCAGTTTTTGATAGTTGTGCATTTGTTGCCATTTTAATGTTCATAGTTCTCATCTTTTTCTTGTATAGTTCCCTCTAACATTTCATATTATAATGGCTTGGTGATGATGAACTCCCTTACTTTTACCTTGTCTGGGAAGCACTTTATCTGTCCTTCAGTTCTAAACGATAGCTTTGCTGGATAGAGTAATCTAGGTTGTAGGTCCTTGCTTTTCATCAGTTTGAATACTTCTTGCCAGTCCCTTCTTGCCTGCAAAGTTTCTTTTGAGAAATCAGCTGACAGTCTTATGGGAACTCCTTTGTAGGAAACTCTGCTTTTCTCTTGCTGCTTTTAAGGTTCTCTCTTTATCTTTAACCTTTGGCATTTTAATTATGATGTCCCTTGGTGTGGTCCTCTTTGGGTCCAACATGTTTGGGACTGTCTACACTTGTATGTCTATTCCTTCACCGAATTGGGGAAGTTTTCTTTCATTATTTTTTCAAATTTCAATTTCTTCCTCTTCCTCTTCTACTTCCGTCACCCCTATGATTTGGATGTTGGTGCGTTTGGAGATGTCCCTGATGCTCCTTATTCTATTCTCGTTTTTTTGAATTCTTTTTTCTTCTTGCTGTTCTGAGTGCTTTTTTTCTTCCTTATATTCCAGATCGTTGATGTGAATCTTGGCTTCATACCCTCCACTGTTGGGTCCCTGTAGATTTTTCTTTAGTTCACTTAATGCAGCCTTCATTTCTGCCTGGGTCTTTTTTCTGCTGTTGCAGTACCCAGTGAGTTCTTCGAGCAAAGATACTCTTCAGAGTATCTTTGAACTCTGCATCTGATAGGTTGGTTATCTCCATTTCATTTATTTTCCTGGAGTTTTGTTTTGTTCTTTCATTTGGGCCATATTTCTTTGTTTCCTCAATTTGGCAGCTTCCCCATATGTGTTTCTGTGTATTAGGTGGAGCTCCTTTAACTCCCTGTCTTAGTAGCATGGCCTGTTGTAGAAAAGGCACCCATCTGGATGAATGTGACTTCTTTAAATCTTTGGTTGTTGGACTTCCATACAGCTTGATTTTTCTGATGAATCTGGGTGATGTTTGTATTGCAGTTTAAATGTAATGTTTGTTGTAGTTGTGCACAGAGGCAAAGCATGTTTACCTATGCCTCCATATTGGCCAAAGTCTCTTAATCTGTATAGAGCCTAAGCGAAGTGTTCTTTCCCTGAGGTCCATGGGCTCTCAAGCTATCTTCTAAGCGAAGATTTGCGCCAATTTCTAACTGAAATTTAGCATTTTCCTGCCCATGACCAGCTGGGTGGTATAGGTGGTGGCCCCTTGCCCATGCTGTGCCACAGCACAGCTCTGTATTTAAAAAAAATTTTAGTTTATTTATTATTTTTAGAGAGAGGGGAAGGGAAGGAGAAAGAAAGGGAGAGAAACATCAGTGTGTGGTTGCCTCTGGTGCGCCCCCTACCGGGGACATGGCCTGCAAGCCAGGCATGTGCCCTGACTAGGAATCGACCTGCAACCTGTTGGTTTGTAGGCCCACGCTCAGTCCTCTGAGCTACACCAGCCAGGGCTGTGTTTCTTTTTTTTGAACATGCTGTCAAATTGAGTGTCTTTGACTATGAACTCCTGTTTGATGTAATTTAGTGCCCACTGGTGACCCCTTAGCTCCAGAACTTGCCACGTTGTCTTGAAAGCTTTGTTGCTGTCTGTAGGTATGGCTGTGGCTGCTCCAGTCATTGCTTCTGCGTTGTTTCTGATTGGTCATTGGCATTATCTTGGCCCAGAATCAGAGAGAGTAAATCCTCTGATGTCCAAATACACAGCAGGAGTACCAGGATGCAGTTAATGTGAGGTTTGATTCCTTGCTGTAGCATAGGCTTAAAACAGAGGGTCAGTGGAAATAGGACTTTGGTTGTGACAGCCTGAGAATTTCTGTTGATCCATTCACCAATAAGAATCGGGGAGGTCATTTGTTAGTTCTCTTTCATTATATCAGTGAGCATAGGGGGATCACTCAGGAGAAGGAGGTGCTATTTCCCCTTGATTTATTTTTTAAAATCGGTCCTCTGGGTTGTCAAAGTAATATTTTCATGTCATGAGGGATTGGTTGGGATTGTAATTTCCATTTTACCTGACTGTGCTTTGAATTAGGACTTAACTGTCAGATACCTGTTTCGGGGTGAGCTTCCTGTTGCTCTACGGCAGGATGGACAGACACACAGTGGTGGGTCATTGCCAGGAAGGTAACAGTAAAGATGGCCAGGACCCCCCAGAACCTGATGTTGGCGTAGAGCAGCAGCTCCCGCCCACCTGTCTGCACTGAGAGCCAGCTAGGCCAGGACCCCAGGGCTTCTCCTCCCTGGTGAGCTGGGCTTTCCACCCCCTTCCTCTTGGGGTCTCCACAGGGCCTTCTCATGCCCCTCAGCCTGGGCATTATCTAGACGCAGGACAGGCCTGGGCCTGGGCCTTGGGCCTAGTGCACTGCCTTCAGTTGGGATGCCATTTCACTTTCAACAAGAGTGAAGTTGATAGAATTCTAAAATAGAAATCAAAGATTCCTTGAAATCTTTTTTGCATGTTCTGAACCATCTGTATTAAGACCACATTTTGGAATTATTAAAGTGGTTTTTTTGACCACTCTGACCCCCCCCCCGCCTCAGTGAAAAAAAGTAGGTTATGAAACAGTATATACTGTATGAATTCATTTTTGTAAAAACACAAGAACCTTTATTTATCACTGCCTAGTGTGTGGTAAGTACCAATAAAATTTATCGAATAATGTTTGAAGTGATTGAATGGATAATAGGAAAACAATGGATTTCACACACTAAAAATGGTAATTGTACTTATTTCAGTTGTAGTAGTTATTTGTTTATAGGTGGTGAGAGATTGATGAAAATATTGTATCGTAGAAAGAGCTATATAGGAACTTAACTATTCCCTGAAATATTTCAAGCTACTAATAAGTTTTGTTCTCCTTTTACTCTGAAAAGCAACATAATAGTTGCATATATCATAAAGAAAAAAAAGTATCTTTCGTAGTTTAGGTATGTAGAGCAAATTGGGACACAATTCCAAAAGTAATGGCTAAACACAGCCAAGAGGCTTCAGGTGTAATAGGAGATAAGTGGCTCTCTCACTTTCGCTCCAGAGCAGCTTGCTTCAACACTGGCATGGGAGACCCACCCACTGGCTGGAGACCTTTTAGGTGACAAAGTAAAAGTAATTCGTATCCTCAGGAGCTCATAAGCCAGTGGCTATGACTGGGAAGTTACACATATTTATGCTTCAGCTGAATTCATTTTTAAGACAGGGATGGTCGTATTCGTCTCGCTTTAAAGGTTGTTATAAAAAGGAACTACTTAAGAGCATTACTTGATACTTCAAAAATAGAAATTTAGACATATCAAATAATGTAAATTCTAAATTTGCTAGTTATAAGTAATGTTTATTGAGTATTTACTTTAGGTCAGGGACTGTGCCAAATGTAACTTTTTAAAAATGTATTTATTGAGTAGATAATACTTTACTTGGTAAAACAATTTTTAAAAATGTAGTTTAAAACCTTTCTATTGCCCCACATTCCAGGTACCCACATTCTCATCAGTGTTTCCAGGGAGATTTTATGCATATGCACACATAAATGTATCTGCTTTTTAAAATCACAGGTGATAGCATATTATACAAATTGCACCTCTCTCTCCTTGAATACAAAGTATTTCATATCTATCTCATTTAATACAACAGTAAAGATAGGTACTCATTATCTCCATTTTATAAATAAAGAAACACATATCTCTATTTTTTTATTTGTCCAGGGTGATGATATAGCTTGTCAATTATAGATAGAATCTACTTCCTAGGTATAGAGGTAGTTATTTTGGTACTACTTATTTATTTATATAACTTTTTGAATACATTTCAAACTCACAGAAAAGTTGCAGGAAAGAATAAAGGATTTCATGTATCCTTTGCCCAGATTCTCCATTCAGGTTTCCATAGCTTTCTCAGTAATGCCGGCAATAGGAATTGACCCAGGAGCACACGTTCCCAGTTGTTTTGTTTCTCTAGCCTCTTCAGTCTGAAACAGTTCTTTAGTCTTTCCTTAGCTTTCATGACTTTGATATTTTTGGAGATCACTGGTCAGTCATTTTGTATACTATCTCTCAATTTGCCATTGTTCTAGGTTTCTTCACAATTATACTCATATAGTGCATTTTTGTCAAAAGTATCACATGTTACGTTCTTCCCATTGCATCCTGTCAGGTCATTTTTAAGACAGGGATGCAGTGTCTGTCGGTTCCATTATTCCCACATTAAAGGGAGAGAGAGATGAAAGTAACTTTTATTGGTTTGCTTTTCAGAGAACCCTGTGTTCAATAAATACCTTTCCCTTGTAGCATCCTGGTGGAGAAGAGGTTCTGCTGGAACAAGCTGGTGCAGATGCAAGTGAAAGCTTTGAAGATGTAGGCCACTCCTCTGACGCCAGAGAAATGCTAAAGCAGTACTACATTGGTGATGTGCATCCGGTAAGAACCAGCTGAGCTAGGAGTGCGATGGGGAGGAAAGCTCCCAAACAGCCAAAAAGCGATGGAAATTCATTCGACCCATCTGTCAGGCCAGATTTTCCCCCAAATTATCTAGCTTTACTGTCCTAATAAGATATGGCCTCTTGTTTATAAAGCATCACGTATAATATCTGAAAAGCTAAGGAAGCTGATTTTGGATTTTTTTTGTTTGATCGATTGATTTTTGTAATGCAGTTCATAACATCTCTACTTAATTCCTTTCTAAAGTGGTAACTATGGACTTTTTAAACCTTACCAGTCTAACCAGAGACCTTGATATGCTCAGAGTCGGGTATGGGGTTGGCAGTACCCTTCTGCAGACCCTGCTGTCTCCCAGGGAATTCTCTTCTGTCAGAATGTAGTCTCATGTTCCAAGGTTAGACACAAGCACATATTAAGTGTTTATTTGGATCTGTCTTAAGATATTATTTGTTTTCCTCTTTTAACAGAATGACCTTAAACCTGAAAGTGGTAGCAAGGTAAGAAGTCATCTGTTTCTCTTGTGTGTTTCAAGGATTTATATTTCTATTTACTCAAAAAGAATCGCTTTTTAAAAAATTATCTTAACAAGAAAAGTGTTTACTCTTCCCCCAAGCAAAAATCCTATTTTTCAGGAATTTGGACTCAGTACCACCTCAGGAAAAAAGAATAGCTGAGTCTTGAACAGTAGGAAACATTTGTTCATGTTTCTGTTTACATTTTTTTAAAAATTGGAACTCTAAAGCCATGCCCTGTATGGTTTTGAAAGAAATTAGTTTATGGGTTCAGTTGCAGAAAAGTATTTATTATTCTTACATTCAATAGTACAGGTGATAATAATTGCTTTTGTATTGGGAAAAGATTGGAAAGTTGATTTTTTTTTCTCTTACAAGCCTTAGAAGAATTGTAGACTGAAGTAATTGAATAGAAGAGGCCTTTCTGTCCCTATTTCCCAAATTTAATCCTTGGATAGGCTCAGATGGGCCTACAGCCCTTCCCATTTACTTAGTGATACAGCAAAAACATAAGAGTAAATATTTGAAAACCTTAATGTGCACTGCATAATGTGCCAGGAAGAAAATGTGAAAGACTTTTCTGCTTCCCGCAGGTCGGGTGGTTCATTTCCCTTACTCCCTCGCAATCTTGACTCCTGCCCGTCAGATAGCCATTATGCTACCCCCGGATCTAAGGGAATAGCAGTGTAGTTGCCGCCTAGAACATCATGGAAGTGACGGTGCTCCCTTTCCCTCTCCGCTTCCTGGCTGCTTGCTTCCCTTCCCTCACTCGAACTGGCATTACTGAACACGTCTAACACAGCAATTAAAGTGGGCCTAGACACAGGAGTTCTTTCAACTCCCGCGTGCTTGACAGTGTCTGCTATCTGTTACCCTGCAATCCAGAGTGTGTAAATTAACTCTTCTGTCTTGCTACACTCTGCTACTCTGAACTGGTGAATTGTTTATGAGGGGGATGAAATGGTTCTTTAACTACTTTGTGAGCACTGTTGATTTGTCGTCCTCCCCCCCTAACACATGTTACTATCCATTCTTGAGTCCTCACTTGTGTAATTAAGAGAAAATTTGAAGTAAGCCTAGTCTTGTTTATTGAACATGTTCAGGAAACATTGTCCTCAAGAGGTCAACATTTGGCTTAAGGGGTATTCCCTTTTGTACAAGAGATGCACCTTGTATCTGGGAGCCATAATCCACTTCTGCACAGCAACCATGAGAGCACTCTATATTAAAACAGTAGAAAAAATATTTTTGAAATTATAATGTCTGGAAGTGTACAAATTGCTTTTTGTTGCTGTTTTGCTTCCTTGGTAGTACAGTATGTAGTTAAGACCATTCTGGGAGTAGAGAGGTGATTTTCTTCTTCTTTTTTTTTTTTAGATTTTATTTTTATTTTTAGACAGAGGGGAAGGGAGGGAGAGAGAGAGGGAAAGAAGCATCAATGTGTGGTTGCCTCTCACGCGCCTCCTACCGGGGACCTGGCTCGCAACCCAGGCATGTGCCCTGACTGGGGAATCCATCAGGCTACCCTCTGGTTCTCAGGCTGACGCTCAATCCACTGAGCTACACCAGCCAGGGTGAGAGGTGATTTTCAAATTCTGCTCCTTGTGCCACCTTTATTGGAGTCTATTGGCATGTTTTCTGAAATGTATGTTTCCTGGGCTTCCATTACTACTGATTCATAATCTCTGGAAGTAGGACGTAGGAATTTGCCTTTAAAGTCACCCAGCTAGCCAAGCACTGGACTTTTTGCTGACTGATACGTTGGCCTTTCATATGAAAACTTAGGAAACTTTAATTCTCATCTTTGAAAAGCACTGTCTGCTTTCTAGAGGCCAAAGTATTAATTTCAGATGTCTTAGTTGAATTAAAACTATTGAGCCTTGGACTTTTTGTAATAAATACAGAATGAGAAACCTTTTCAGCTCACCAAATTCTGTAATAATTTAGACGTCTCCAAATGTAGTTTGGCTCCTGCCTGGGTTAAGCAGTGATTAAAGACTGTTTTTAAGTATCTGTTTTCCCCGTGAATGTTGTACCCAAAGGACAGTCTCCATTCAGTAGGGAGTCTGGCAGTTGAGTGTTTCCAGTCACACTGCTGTACTTCAGAAAGATCAGGCAAGCAAAGCCTTTTGGAAAATTTTCAGGACCACCTACAGAGGTTGTCATAGAGCTGTAGTTGAACCTGATTTCAGGTCCAGGAAGAAATTCTTGGCCCCTCAGATTTAGTTCTTACAGAAGTTTTTAAATAGGCACTGCACTTCTGTGTCTAGGATGTAGGTGTCTCTCTTTGAAATGTTTCTGTCCTGGTTTAAATATTCACCCTGAAGAAATGGATGTAATGTTAATTTTATTAGTACTTTCTTTTGGTTAAGGATTTTCAAATCTCTATGAATAAGTGATTTTTCAAAAAATCCTGTGTTATAGGACAGTTAATCATTTTCCTTCTCCTCCTCTTCTTTTTTTCTCCTCTCCTCCCTCCACAGTACTATATCTCTTTCCAGCCTGAAACACCTCCCCTCCCCCAACACAAATGACAACGACAGACACCTAAACATGGCTATTTCAGAGTATAAATCAGGAACCTTTCCTCAGTTTTTTTGAAACTACCTTTCATACTGCTTTTGCTATGATACAGGTAAATAATTAATGGTCACTATTGTTTTCTTCTGAGATTGATAATGCCTGAGGTTCAAGGCCCTGAAATATTACAGTACTAAAACAAAAGCTTAGAAAACATCTGGCAGTAGATGTTTTTCTCACCTGCTTCAGTCAAAGATAACTAGTTAAAAAAACCTTTTTGTCTCTGTGGCTCTCTTCCTTGCTGGAGCCATCAACCTTCCATTCATATTTGACTTAACATTTTCCTGATCTGCTTTTGGTTATGGAAACACCTTGGAAACAGACTTAGTGTTTCCCCTGCCAGTTTGCCTGCCTGTCTACTCTACTGCAAGTAACCCAGACACCTTTATGGTCCGCGAAGTCTCATTTGAGTATGCGTTTACTTCTTGATTAACTTTTATCACTGCCATCGGTTTGGGAGATAATGTACACACAAATGCTAACCTAACCAAAAAAGTGGGCACCATTTCATTCATTAATTTAACAGATATTGCCAGTGTGACAGTTCAGCTACTTCACTAGAAGCTGAATAAGAGTTAGAGCTCATTATAATGACTAGACCCAATAAATTGGCCATTACTTATTTATGTTTCTTGAATGGGTAGTATGTGATGTATATAGTAAAAAAAAAAGAAAGAAAGCTAAGACACAGTGTACAGTAAAAATGACTCCCACCAATCCTCAACTCTCAGTCTCCTAGTTTCCTTTACCAAGAGGTAGCCAGCTACCATTTTCTTGTTTACTTTTCTAAAGAGATCCTGTTCAGACATAAATATAAGTAGATAGATGGATAGAGTGGTGGATAGATAGATTGTTCAATTGATAGATAGGCAGAGCAGCTGTCCCTTCCTTAAAATAAAAAAAAATCTCGTAATAGTATTCTGCACCTTGCTCTTTTTTTTTTTAAATTTTATTTATTTCATTTTTAGACAGAAGGGAGTGGGGGAGAAAGGGAGAGAAACATCAATGTGTTGTTGCCTCTTGAGTGCCCCGCACTGGGAACCCTGTCCGCAACCCAGGCACGTACCCTGACTAGGGAATCGAACCCGCGACCCTTTGGTTCCCAGGCAGACGTTCAAGTCACTGAGCTACACCAACACCTTGCTTCTTTTTACATAACAATTTTATATGAGTGATTGTTCCTTATCAATTTATAAAGATCTTCCTCATTCTTTTTAATAGATATTTAGTATTTGATAGAAGTTTTAATGAGATGACATTTGCTGTAACAGGATTTGATTTTTTTTTTTCAAAAACAGGTAAGATCGTCTCCATAAAGACTTAAACATTTAAAAAAATTCATTTTTAACTTAAGTTTAACTTCTGAAATCAATTAAATTTTACATAATATTAGCAATAATCCATACATTGCATTTAAAGGCAGATACATTCTTTTTTCTCTCAGATGTTACTTACTTTTGTTACAATACAGCTTTCTATTACACATATGTAATGTGTTATCCATACATAACATTCAGTTTAACTTCTTTTATGGGAGAGAAACTAAAAAGTATACTTTGTTTATGTAATGTAGCTAGTTGGTCACATTATACTAAACATTTCCTTTTAAGAATTGTTTAATAGTCCTATCATACTTACAATCTAATTTATTAAAAGTTTGGAATGGGGAGGTAGATGCCCTTTAGATGAGTGGTGATTACCATTTACCAAAGAATCTTGTCAGGTTACTTTTTTCCCTTTTTTTGTCTAACATTTATATTTTATAACATGATGTTTTGAAATAAAGCATAGAATGCAATGGCAAAATCACTCTTGAAAGAAAGACAAAATTACCCTTTGCTAAGGGATCTCAAGGATTGTTTTCTTGTAACATTCTATTTAGAAATGACATGTAGTTTTGCAAAACAAGGTATCAGGACAGGGTAACATCCATTTTTAAATCAGCTCTCCAATGTTATGACAAGTTTTTCATTTTTTAGGACCCAGTAGGAAACATCCTATGAGTGTTTTAATTTTTTCTTCAGTGATGTCTTACGTATTGTAGTCCCAGTGGGTTCTTGAGACAGTTGTATAGAAATTTGTTTGAGAGGATGTTTTTCATCCTTGAATTTTGCCCTTATCTGCAGGGAGATATGTTTTCTGTGACTGGGCCGACTAGGGATATATGCTTTGCAAGACAGTAATTGTTAAGCAGTGTTCTCATCCATATTGAAAGTTTAGTACATTAGAGTCTTTGCGAGAAGGCTGTCCTCAAAATCTAGACCACATGGCTGTATCATCATTGGGACTATAAAATGCTGAAATCATGTACTTTCAGTACTTAAATTTTTTAGGTCATAAGATGACCCTAATATTAAAATTCATGTAGTGATAGCTCATGCTAAGTTTATTTTATTATGGGGGACAAAAACTTCTCTCCAGTAGTATTTGAAGCCAAAAGTACCCAAGTTGTTTTTCATAAGTAATGGCCACGTAGATACCAACATGTTCTAAATAAAAAGCTATAAAAACTACCAGACCACCCAAATACTCATTAAATATGCTGAAGGTGTCCTGTGGCTTAAAATCCACTTCTAATTTTAAATACTTAAAATCCTCTTGGACTAGCAAACACCCAATTGAGGAATTAAAACATAAGTTCCTTATATACCTTATATTTCTATTTTATTTAAACTCTTGAAAGTCTAAATATAGACTATTTAGGCTGAAGATACACTTATAATGCCCCTTCTGTATATTTTAATGAATTGTAATCATAATTCTGGCACATTGTTTCACATGTTTATGTCCTGGTGACAGAGTACACCATTTTTTAAGCGTGTGTGTTTTTCTCCCATGGTTTCTCATAAACTGGGTTCCATAGTGAAACCACACCTACTGACTTTCCCAAGTCCCCACTCGTATGTTTGTCAATTATGACATTTCATTATTATTCCTTTAACAGTATCAAAGAAGGTCAGAACTTAATGGCACAGTGCCTCTTGGCAGAGTATCTAGGAGAACACCTTTATATACCTGCTGTAAGAAAAGTCTGCAAGTAGTAGAGCTCCTTCAGTCTTCCTAGATATGGGGGAATGGCGTTTCCTTCTCTTCTGAGCTTTAGAAAGCTGCTTTTGTAGGTTTTGCTAAAATACCCTTGGGGCAGAAAGTTGTGTTGAGTTAATTGAATATGACTTTAGAATTCAAGTTCAGCTGGTCTGAGCCTTTCGTTTTACAAGTGAGGAAACTGATTTAGCATTGAGTTTGAAGATCATAGACATAATGTTAGTTATGAGCAGCTTTATTAAAAGATTACTCAGATATTATGAAATATTTCCTTTTGTCCTGCAAAGTTCAGGTTTAGTATTTATATGTATATTAATATATTTACTTACTTATTTAGTGAGGGAAGTAAAGCCTTAATGAACTTTGAACTTTAGGAACCAGTGTATTTAAACAGTTAATTTCTGTTAATTTTGATCTAAAATCAGAGTAGGCTTAAAGCAGTTTGGTTGTTTGGAATTGTATTCCATACTCCTTGGAGAATAAAGAAACATGCATTTTAGTTATTTGGTAAGACTTTTGCTGGAACTCTGAATTTGATCTGTTCTCTTGTAACTAAAATCATATAGTATTGCAGTTACTACTTTCCATACCAGAGATAGAGAGCAGTCACTGTTCTCTTGACTAAAAATCTTGCATGTAAATTTAAATGTGGGCAAGACCATAACCAGCCAGATATGCCTGAACAACCAAAGGGATAAGTTAAAATCAATCATAAACTGTAGGAATTTCACTTAAACATCCGTTGGATTCAGCACAGAGCTTTGAAGTGGAAATGAGAATTGGAAAACCGTAGAGAGGACAGAAGGGTGGAGGTTAAGGAAGGTTTTGTGTTAATAGAACCTTTTTGTTTTTAGTTTTTTTAATTTAAAAATAACTTATACAGCTTCTTTCCAAACTTGGCTGATGTACTTGGCTACCAAGAACAGTGCCTTAATAACTCTTTCATTATAGTTGATTAAAAGTAGAGTCGCTGTAGTTTGGCGTTTACTTGGTTGTCAGTACCCTAAAGAGAAGATATGCTTCTTTCTGTTCTCTTTCTTCCAGTGTTAGGGAGGTTGGTCTTTTTGACTCCAGGGATGGATTGATCTTTAAAAAGGGGGTTTTGAAGTATTTAGCTAAAATACGTATATATGTTAATTTTTTATCGCTTGTTGGAAACTATTACAATTTCAGCATTTTATGGTTTGTTTCACTTTGATCTCTCTCGTCCTCTTACTTTCTCTCAGTTCATTACATTTTCTAAGGCTCACTCTAGTTAGCACACATCCAGGGCTTTTGGTTTTGAAAAAGGCTAAAAGCTTTGAAATCTAGAGAATCCATTTATATGAACTATATATGAGACTTTTATTTTTATTTAATATTTTATTTATTTATTTTTATAGAGAGAGAAGGGAGGGAGAGAGGGAGAGAGAGAGAGAAACATCAATGTGCAAGAGATGATCAGTTGCCTCCTCCATACTCCCAGCTGGGGACCTGGCCTCCAACCCAGGCATGTGCCCCATCTGGGAATTGAACCAGCGACCTTTCAGTTTGTCAGCCAGCACTCAATCCACTGAGCCACACCAGCGAGAGCTATATATATGGCTTTTAATATGATGCAGGTTAAACATAATACATACTTTATTCCATAGTGCTGTCAGGTATACCTTTCAAATCGTCCCATTTAAAAATACTAACTTTACATTTTTGTTTTATAAATCATTGTGTATTTGTGGATAAAGCATAAAAGACCATGGACATTGTCTTGATGGAACACAGTTATTTTTTGGCTACTGTACTGGAATATTTAAAAAGGCAACATTATAAATTGATGCACACCCTTCATCACTACCACCATTGTCCAGATCTGTAAAACATTTATTTCTCAAAGATTGACCTGTGACATGTTTTAATTAACCCAGTATGTGCTACCCTAGTAGATATATCCCAGACGCCAGTAATCATCAAGGTCGCAATGAAGTGTAGTATGTAACATGTAATATGGTTCATCTAAAAATTTTTATTAGCTGTTTTACTTGCCTATAGGCTAATTTCTTTCAGGTTTGGGGCATGTATTCATTTGCATGACAGTGTTTTGGGTATATAAAATTAAAACTCATTTCATGATCTGCTCTCAAGTATCTAGGCCACTATGTAGGATTTTTGAAAATTCTGGGAGATTACTGAAAATGGTGGTTAACAGAGTTAATATTCTGTGTTCACACCTTGGAGAATTTCTACATATTGGCAGAGATGATATTTTGGGTAGCAGTAACCTATATTCGTGGGTTATTGCCCTCTGGCAGTAAGTTAGCAGGTATTTTGTACTACACATTTAATTAATGGAATCAGTAACTTCATTTGATATTTACTTAAATTGAATTTTAAATATTAAGTAACAGCTTTATTATGATATAATTCAAATCCCATCCAATTCACCTATTTATGCCAAAATTTTGTTTTTAAGGTTATTTTGGTATTTTCTTTCCCTTATTTCCGTTCTTCCCCTTTCCATTGTGAAATAAGCCCTAAGGTCTCTAATCATAATTATAATGATTTCAGAGAATAAGCCAGTTCATTTCAGTTAATCTATATATTACAAGTCAAGACATTATTTTTAAAGTATGTTTTCAGAAAATGTGATCTTAGCTACTGCCAGTGGCAAGCCCTGCTGAACCAGGCGTATCATTGTGACTACAGATTGGTTCATTTCAATATAGTTTGTATCAGTAGCTTTTTTTTAACATCTCAAAGATATTTATGCCATTTTTTTGTGCTTTCATTAATGGTTTTTCATTAGGGAATACCAATATATTACCAGGAATAGAATTCCTGGTACCCCCATCGCATACAGATTTGTATACCTCAAATCGCATGAAAGATTAAGTTCTGTTATTAGCTATGGAGTTTATATAGATATTCAAGAACATTAATGTACTCTGTGTTAATCTTTATTCCTTTTGTTTGTCACTTTTGAATATGCACCTTCTTCAGGACCCTTCAAAAAATAACACCTGCAAAAGGTGAGTATCCCCTTAATGCATTTCAGTATGCACAACATAATATCTGGCAAGAGATTCTCCCATAAATCTACATGTATGACATAGCATAAGAGTACAGTTTGACAGCTAATTCTGTTTTGGCCAAAATTATTGCAAATTCAGAAGTTCTTTAGCATTAGCAACATTATTTTTTATTGTTTTAATCTCAAAAGTTCATGCCTTGAATAATTTTCAAATCAAATTGGAATCACACTCAGTAAGAGGCTGGTAGACATGGACTGACAAATAACTGCTGTTGAGTCAGGCCCAGTCTCTGCAGCTCCGCTGAGCTGTGTAACTTCCACTTAAAACTTAATGTCATTTAATCCTCACAATCACTCTGTAAGGTAGGTACTATTATTACATTTTACAGAAGAAAAATTATGTATTACAGTCATATTCAGGAATTTGGGTTTTTTCAAAGAGTTGCTTAAAAATACCTCTTGCAGTAATATCAGCACTACAGCTCTTAGGGAATGGGTTTGTACCATTCCCTAAGTGCTTCTACCTGAGATGACTGTAGAATTCTTGGTTTATAAAAAAAACCTGTACAGAGATTATGTAGAGCTGTCTGTTTTGTCTTTCTGAAGTCCCATTTAACACATTGCAGAGAGAGAGAAAAATGTGTCTTTTCTCCCCATAAAAGTGTCATGTCTTTTTTATTTGAGGTGAGGGATGGAGTATTAGAAAAGTGCAAACTTGAAGGAAACAGTAAATTCATCTTTCTTTACATTAAGGACTTATGCTTAATAAAGAATTTGAAAATATAAGCCAAAAAAATTACAATAGACTTTTGCTACAGATAAAACTAAATAAGAAAGCATATAAAAAAAGGTTTAATTTTATTTGTCATCAGAGAGGTGAAGATTAAAATCATTGGATATATTTCACACTAACCAGATTGGCAAAAATTTTTAATTTTAGAAATCAGAGGAGTTCTGATTACTTTAGGAAGCAGATTACCGAGATTCTTCGGCCCTCTTAGGGGAATATAAATGGGTACAATCACTTTGGAAAACTCTTTGGCATTATCTATTAAATTTGACAATATGAATAACTTTTGACCCAGCAATTCCATTTCTAGGGATGTACTTGAGAAATGTGTGCACAAGTACACCAGGAAATATGTGCAGGAATGTTCACAGCAGCATTATTCAAGATCTTAAAATGTGGAAAATAACCCAAGTAACCATTCATTAATAAAATGAATGAATTCATTCTGGTATATTTATACAGTGGGATGTTACAAATTGATGAAAATAACTGAATCGCAACTACATGCAATAATCTGAATGAATCTCCAAGAAGAGGGTCTGTCTTATGGCCAGGAAGTTATTGTTGAACCTGAATCTCCTCTGGTACAGTGTAAATGCTTTTCCTCTGGTTCTAGTCTCCATGGCAGTTAAGTACTGTATTACCAAGGATTATATGAGGATTGGTGGTCAACCATCCTCAGCCTTTTGTACTGAAGAATTTCTCTTCATTGTTTTCTCGAGGATCCTGCTTTTGAACTCTTGTCTCTTGTGGTTACTCTCCAAGATACCTGAATTCATGACTCTTATGGGGAGATTACTTCATAGTTCCCACGTATCATATTGCCATTATACATGCCAACTTGCTTTTAAAGAAGAAACTACCTGACTGATACTCTAAACTTGTCCAGAGCAGCTTTTGCCATAAATGTGCGAAGTGCTAGGCATGTTTGGGCAAAGAGAATCATTTTTATTATTGAACTTGGTTTTATTGGCTTCAAAACCTTTTAATACCAAAACTGCATATGTCTTAAGTAGAGGGGCAGCCACGTCATTTGGGTCATGGAATTACACCTTCAAACCAGCAGTGCTAATAAGCTCCGTTGGAGAAGAAGAATTATTTTAAGGAGAGTGATGACTGTTCTAAAACTCCTAAGGAAAATCTCTTACAGGTCTTTTTAAGCCAACTCCCATTTATCTCACTTTATCAGAACTGTCAGCGTTGTTCTGTGTGTGCACGTGTGTGTCTGTACTAATGTTAGTGCCCAAACTTGACTAGAGATTTAAGAGGATGGGTTTGGAATGGACCGCTTGACAAACTTTGCTTATGATTTTGGGTGCTAAGCTTGTATTTCCTGTGTAAAAAAAAGAGAATAATAGTAGAACCTATTTCATAGGGTTTTTGTGAGGATTAAATTTAAGAAATACTTTTGAGGCAGTTATTGCCAGTAGTTGTTTTGGAAGTTAATGCTTCTAAATTTATAGTTATATGTATAAAATGGTGGCTTTTTTCCTGTTTAAAAGTGTTAATTGTAGAATATGTGAAAAAGCACCAAGAAAAATCTAAACTATCCACTATCCCATAACCCAGAAAGAACCACTATATGACTTGTAAAAACACATGTGAAGGTGTGTATAGATATCTTTTTTTGGTAGCATACTATACATTGTTTTTAATCTCTTTAAATTATCATTTAACACTGTCACTTCAATCCAAATATTTGTTCTTCTCTAACTACTGTGTGATAAAAGCAGTTAAAATTCCCAAAGTACATAAAAACTCTTTGCTCACAAAATATTAAAATGTGAATGTTGTAAGATAGCGAATGTTTGGCATAAAATGTTCATGACTTTATTGCTTTCCCCCCCAACTTCTAGTTGCTGGACATACTGGATTTTCCCCATTGTGGGCGCCATTCTCTTAGGTTTCCTGTACCGTTACTACTACACGTCGGAAAGCAAATCCTCCTGAGGAGGCCTCGTTGATCAGCGTCTGGAAAGCGTATCCACTTGGGAGTGCAAACTAGAGACTTGTTCGGAGACTGCAGTGATGCCCTGTTCCCAGATCCTGCCAGTTGTATTCTTCCCCCTGGAGCCCAGACAGCTAGCCACACATCCACTTCAGGCCTGGGAACTGTCCTTCTTCCTCAGAACCTCACTCCCACAGCGCTGTTCACTGTTCTGTGTCCTTGCCAGTGTTTCTTGTCTTCACTGGTTTCCACAAGCACCTTTATATTACAAAATTTTCTGTTAATAACTGTAATCCTTGTGTCCTAGTAACATTGCCCTTTGGTAAAAATGCCTGCTCTCTAATACTATGAATGCACATGAGACATTCTTAACATAACAGCACGCTCTGGTTTTGAAGATTTTCTTTTCCCACTTTTCTTTTAAGTAAATATCATTACTTTTGAATTCTGGCTTAATTTTATTATTTGTCATAAGGAGTTTAATTCATGAAGTAAGTTGTACACCTGCAACTTAAAACTCAACTGCCAAATGATCTTGTTCCTTGTTTACATTTGTTAAATCTAGAAGGAGCCACGTGATCATCTCCTCTCTCCCCAGCTAGTGCGTAGCTGTTGCCCCCACCCCGCCCCGCCCCGCCCCCAAGTCCACTATGTGGTGCTGGACAGAACTGTGCTTTCCGCTCATTTCTCGGAACAGAGACACAGGGAAAGGAAGCCATGAATTGGAGTGGTAGGGTGAATTCATAGCAATCTTTCTTTTGAAAAATACTGAGAAACACTGCTACAGGACAGGAGCTTGGAAAAAGCGCCAAAGACTTTGTTCTTTATTTTGGTTTGGCACCAGTTTCTAGCCATCTTTTCTCTTATTTTTCCTTTCCTTCAACCATCTTTCTTGGTAAACTGTAAATTTGTCATTATGTTGTAGAGCTTTACCAGGGATTTTGCTGCTTTTTTGTTTATTGGTTAGCAAATTTTTTATTCCCTGTTTTAATGAAAGTAAGAGACTCCAAATTAATCAAAGATACAGTATTTGATCTTCTCTTTTTCCAGTGAGCACTTGAAATGGGGGGATGGTGACAAGAGAATGTTTTCTATTTCATCTGTTTTTTACCTCCATGGTTCCAATTTGTGGTTGTGTTCTTTTTCTCTTAAGAATAAAAACCTTGTAGTTTTTTTTGTTTTTTCTTGGAGGAGTGTTTCATTGAAGAGTAGGCTACTACTTAGAATTATTTACTGTTTCTTCTCGGTTGAGGAATTTCTTTGGTGTATTTGCCGTTCCTTTTTTTTCCCTGTGGAAGCGCCTGAGAAGACAGTCCAATGACTGTCTTCTGCCAGCCACTGTTTGTGGCGATGTTCCTCCCGTCCTCTGAGGGCTACCAGCCTGCTCCTGAGCCATTGTCATAGGCAGCAGGAAGCAGTGTGGTTCCGGAAGGACCGTGGGCACTGCTCAGTATCTCCTCCTGCTGTCTTCTTGCCAGGGACGTGACAAGACAGGAAACTGCCCAGCACACCAGTGTCTGCCCATGCAAACTATTTAAGAAAAAGTTCAACCCAGGTCTTATATCCTGTGATTTAGCAGTTAGTGAATTCAGAATTCATCAAAATAATATTACCCATTTTTGCACACTTGGATATGATACTATGGAATGATTTGGGGGGATTTCTGGCTGACTTATATTGTCAGGGATATAGTCTAGTCAAACTTTTATCTTTAGAAAATGTATATATTATAAGATGGCACTGTAAGACAGTTTATTGGGAAAAAAGTCTTTGGTTATGTAGCAAAAATGGTGTGACTGCTGATGCTTCTTTATTTGAGGCAAGGAAGGGATACCTTGAGTAAGAATGTGTATGTAATTGCTGTACCATAAGTTGCATGATTACATGGGACCATTTTGGGGTAGAAGCAAAGAACAAAGGAGCATTCAAGAGTTGGAAAGGGAACATTCAAGCTAAAACTAAGCCGGAAGATAACTTGGATCAATCACAAGTGTGTTGGCAGTCTCCAAAATTGAATGAAAAACATCTGGCTTATAAGAAACATTAAAGAATGATAGTCTTAAGTAAAACTGGTGTTTTTGATATTTTTTAGTGTAAACACCAATGCAAAAGGTATGTTTTTCTATTTCTTATTGGTTGTCTTTTCCTGTTTATATCTGGACTTGTTTTTACTCAGAGCCAGAGGAAAAGATTTTCAGACTTTGTCTCTACCATCCATGAAATCCATCCAATACCCAGGGCTTTTTTGATCTGCTAATGTGATGTCACTTTATATTATGAAAACCACTTCTGGGTCCATTTGCTATTATTCTGCTGCCTACATAAACAGCCAGGTGAAAGGTAGAGCTTGTGTGAGAGTTTGCAGAGGTTTTCTAAACAATAAAGTAACACAGTGTGTTAGCCAAATCCACCAAAAAGGACTTCTGTTTTAAGAAGTAGCCTTGAATTCTCGAAACAGTCTCAATATTGGTAGATCGCGAAAACCCCTCTGGAGCAAGTGGGGCCTGCCCCTGCTGGCTGACCGTGCCCCCTGGAACAGGTCTCTGGAGTGTTTGTTTGTGTGCTCCCAAGGATGACTAGCTACTACTGCACACCTTACTGTACACATAATGGCTGGGGATCACAAAAGGAGATGAGGGAAAATTCGTGCCACCAAAGTAGGGTGCACCGGTCTCCAAAGTTCCCTGGCTCCCTGTCTCTTAAGAATTGGTTTTGTTTCTAAATAACTTCTACATTTGTAAAGACAAGAAATACTGTGTGTAGTTATTATGTGACTGCCTAAGCAGAAACAAAAACCCATTAGAACCTATAGTTTGAGTGTATAAAGTTCTGAGCAGTTGTCGTAAATGCATATGTTGTGAAATAAGAGGACTGTTGAGCTTATACTCATTTAGTTCCAATGCGGAGCAATGAAAAATGTTTTTTACAGGCCAGGTATATCATTACCCGTGATATCTTGTGCTTGCAATCTCAAGTGATAGCTATCTGGTTGAATTCCATTTTAGGAGATTAAAATGCAGAATGTTAATGTTTATTACGTCCTTCCCCAGGAGAAATGTATGCAGACATGTCTTGTCTCAACAAGAAATTGATTCTTTTTAAACCATCTTATTCGGTTGCCAAATATCACAAAAGTTAATGGAGAGTTTGGTCACATTGGACTGTTGTGTTCTGAAAGAGCCTGGTTTTGAATTCGTGGGGTGATCTCAGAGGGGGCTTCCAAAAAGCAGAGCAGAATTTACGTTACCCGCCCTGCGTGCTGCCCCTCCTTCTGAGTTTTAGGAGCTGCTCTTTGCCTGCATCCACATTCCACATTTGCCATTTTGACAAAGCATTATGATTATTTGACTTTCTTTTTACTTTACCCTTGACTGTGAATAAGTAATATTAACGTTCCTTTTGTGTATGCAATAATGCAGCTTGTTTACCTATTTTATTTCAACATATTTTGAACAAAGATCTTTGTCTCTTTCTGCTGGAATGTGCACACAGTGAATGTTTGTTAGAGCCACACACAATAAAGATACTGTTTTCCTTTTCTTGCCCTGACTACAGTTATTAAAAAAACAAAACAAAACACCTCTTTTTTAAAAGTAGAAGTGTCGGCTTTGTAATCTTCAGGTGTTCTAGAAGAAAAGCATTTGAGGAGGGTGAAAGTCACCTGTATCTGTGCTCACGCTGTGTTTATTGTAACGTGGTGGGGAGTTCTGTGGTTCAGGATTCTTGCTGCAGCTCTTTTCTTGAAGTGAGTTGCCCGTTTGATAATCATGAGAGGCAGAAACCAAGACTTCTACTGTATTGATGGATGTAAAGACACATCGAGAGTTCTGTTTTTACCGAAACCATCTGCTAAAGAGAAACCAGTACAAGGTAATATTTTGTTATCTGCAATGCCAGCCTTCAGATGATTGTTTTTCTTGGAATTAGCTGAAGTCCTAGGGAAAATTAAGCACTCAGATTGAAGTTCTAGTGATTGGGTTAATAAAACAAGGGAAATCGTTTTTCTCATATTTAAAACCTGATAGCCTTCTAACATTACTAATGAGACATGGTTCATGAGTGCCTCGTTATTTCACTATCACATGAATTGAAGATCACTAACAGGAAAGGATAGTCCATTCTTATTGCTAGCATTTGACTCTAATGTGTAATCTTCAGCCGTAATAATTCATATCACTGCACTCTTCCTGATTCTGAGTATTTGTCAGGTGCTTGACAAATCCCAGCTGATTCCTAAAAACCTGAGGTAGTAGAGTGTGACTCCAATTATGTAAATTTAAAGGTAAAAAATAACCTGTCGGTAGTTGTAGGTAACGTTGGCAGCCTAACTAATTAGCTAAATGGAAGTCTATACTATGTATTTCAAGGCCCGCACAACTTAAAAAAAAAAAAAAATATATATATATATATATATACACCAGCATTTTAAAAACTTCATTCTTTTATGAAGCAATATGGAGAGACTGGAGTTGCTTTCAGATGAAACATGAGGATACAGTTGTAATACTATCATTTTTATCACACCTACTATGTGTCACAATGCCTTTGATAATTTACAAACATTTCTTCTTCTACTATAGGATCCTTATGTGGTAGAGGGAGGAGAGAGGTAATCCAAATTTTACTTGACTTGCCTGAAGCCACACAGCTAACAGAAGAACTACAGTTGAAACTCAAATCTAACCCTAAAACTCAATTTCTACTGTTGGTGGTTCCATATAAAAACTAAGGTTAAGCTGTGCCCAAATAAATAATATGCCCAGTAGATCTAATGATTCCCATATCGATGTTCCTGTGTATGATTAATAAAACGGGACCAATACGGTAATTATTTTCTTAAATAGTAAATACTAAAAAATTGCTAGTATCTTAGAGGTTTTAGTTGTTGAAGGGAATCTCATTGATTCAGTAGAAACGACTTAAGTAAAATGACCCTCATCCCTTGCAAAAGTTTTCTGAAGGCCGTGAATGAGAATTCAGATTTGAACTATGTTATTAGAAACAACTTGATGAAAGGTCGCCTATACCGGATTAGTTGAGGACTATTGAGGAAATTGCTAAGCAGCACAGATAACAAGTCTACATAACTTCACTCATTGCATCACCCAACCTGGGATCCTGAACCATATATGTATGTTTTTTAAAGAGAAGTAATTGTTCATTGGTTGGCTTGACCTTGGGCTCTTTTGGACCGACCTCTGAATCATGAAAATCTGAGAAATGGAAATCTATTCTGAGCATGTGGCATGAGATTTGGAAACTTGTCATTTCCGGCTCCCAAAATTGTTATACTGTATCATGAAAAGATGATTCAAGTTCATCAGAGAAAGCACAACATAATGCAAGTACAAATGCCGTTTGTTGCAAGTGTGGCAAATGGCATTTTTGATCCATCAGTGCCAGTCTCAAAGCAGTTTCCTATTGTTTTCTTCTGATCCTAAGCTCTGTGACTGCAACAGTGTTAACTTTAGAACCACATGGACTTGGAAAGTGAAAAAGGAAAAAAAAAGAAAACCGAGGTGCTTGAATTTCATTTTTCCTTAAAAAAGCTTACTTTGGGGATTTTTTTTTAGTTTCCTCATCCAAGTTATTCAGAACTGGGTGTGGCGTTACCTTACGGAGCAATAAGATGATGTCCACAACAAAAGCAAATCTCCCAAATCTGCCCACTTTGATACATTATCCAAGGAATCTAATCAGAAGCAAGTAGAGGTAGAAATTGGGAGAAGCTACACCATGAGCAGCACAGGAAATTGAGCTTTCCAAGGCTCTCAATCTGACCTCCTTTCCCTCTGCGTGCTTTAAACATTTTGGATTTTCCTTACCTCCCAATCCTAACCCCTACCTTGTCCCCTTTGTTTTATATTTTACCTTGAACTACTTGGCCTTATGTTTTAATAAATGAGAAGGGAGTACCTCAGCCATGCTTCTCTCCATTTTTAAGCATTATGGTACAAAAATGTACCTGATAGCCTCCTAGAGAACATGTGGGAGAAATAAAGCTGATTTGTTTACAATTTGGACCATTTATGTAAACTCATGCAGTTCTGTTTGAACATTGCTATTGAGCTTCGTATAAGGCTAAATCCTACCTCTAGACCTTTCATATATAAGTCAGTAAGTTCGCTTTCTGTGTAAATTAGTTCAAACTGGGTGTCTGGGACACATACTTTGACAGCTATGGCCTCTGCAATTTATCTGACCTTAAAATGCCTGCCTTGGAAATGTCTTTGTAAGGGTTCTGCCTCTTCAAGTATACCTAAGCAGAAACTCATTTTTATTGTGCCAAGTCTAGGTATCTTTGGAAAGAAGAAATATTCCTCACCTTAAAAAAAGATATATACACACATTAATTATTGTCGTTACAGAGTAAGAATAAGATACAGAACCCTTTTAAAGGTTTAGACCCAAGGCAGATGCTGTAGTCAGGAAGTTTGTGTGTTTGCATGGATATTTTATTTAAGTGTCTTCATTAATGGATTATATGCCCTCTGAAGGAAGGGTCTTCTGTATCTTTCAGAGTGTCATTATGCAGGACCGTAGGGAAGGCTAAGTGATTCAGGATGGTTCATCGTGCTCTGTCTGAACCAGAACCAGATTTATTGAATAATTATCTAGGACTCCCAAGTAGAATTTTGAAATGAATCCCAATGTTACCCACATTACTAACAACCAAAAACTCCATTCACTCCTGCATACCTACAAACCAACCCTGTTTTCTCTGTAAATAGATTCAACTGCCAGCATTCATTGGTTTCATAAAAAATATTTAAAATTATTTTTTAGAACAGTTTTAAATTTACAGAAAAATTGTGAAGACAGTGCAGTTTCTATAAACTCAGCACTCCGTTTCCCCTATTAACATCTTACATTAGTATGGTACATTCGTTACAGTTAATGAACCAATATCGACACATTATTAAAGTAAAAAAAAAATTCATATATTATTTCTATTTCCCAGTTTTTACCTGATGTCTTTTTTCTGTTCCTGTATCTCATGTTACATTTAGTCATCATGTTTTCTTAGGCTCCTCTTGACTGTGAGTGTTTCCTGGGCTTTTGTTTTTGTTGACCTTGACAGTTTTGAGGAGTATTGGTCAGGTACATAGTAGGATGCCCTCTGTTGGAATTTGGTATTTTTCTTGTAATTAGAATGAGGTTATAGGTTTTGGGGCAGGGAGAGGCTACAGAGTTTACAGAAGATAAAATGCCGTTTTTATCGTACCACCAGTCCATGCTATCAGCATGATTTATGACTGTTGATGTTGACCTTGATAACCGGGCTGAGGTAGTGTTTATTAAGCTTCTCTACTAGAAAGTTATCCTTCTGAAGGAACTTTCCATACTGTTCCATATTGGAAGGAAGTCACTACGGGCAGCCCAGTTCTACCGCCTTCAGGGTAGAGCATCTACACAGATTATTTGGAATCCTGCGTAAGATTTGGCTCATAGAATTTTATCTACACAGATCATTTGGAATTCTGCATAAGATACTGACTCACAGAATTTTATACTTAACATTAAAAACATTTTTTAAATATCCTAAATATAACAGTACAGGGGTTCCGATTGAACATAGCAGCAGTGAACAAACTTGTTTCTTTCTGCTCCGTTTCAAAAGCCGCACAAATGGCATGAGAGTAAGGAATAAAGATAAAAATCCAAAAAGACAAAGTACATGAGAGAGTACACCTTAGTTCTTCAAAGATTTCAAGAAATTTTTGGAAGATGGAAGGCCAGTAAACATAGAAGAGTATAGAAAACAATGTATGTAAATACCCACAGGAAGAAAAGCCAACAAGAATGAGGACATACCACAGTGCCTCTGAGGGTAGGGATTATATGGCAGCCTTGGAAACAAGTTAAACTCACCTCACCTGCACTGCTAACCCTAGCCTTTACAACTAGGCAGCTGCCCCTCTCTGCTCTGACAGAAACTAGAAGTTTAGTTCTGGGAAAAACTATACCCGAGCGAATCTTCTTATGAGATTGTCAGGCAAAGCTGAGGGCAGTGGTGGGTATGGAGCTGAGAGTGGGAATTAAACAGAAATTCATACTAATTGCTGACACCCTCCCATTGCCACCCCAGAATCCCAACAACCAAGATTATAACCCCAGGGAGGGAATAGGAAGATTCCTCACCAGAGAAACTCACCAGTCCAAGAGAAAGATCTACAGATACTGACATTCAGTGGCTTCCACACGGTCACCCTGCAGTGAAATCCTTCAACAAGCTCTGCAGATGCGAAGTATCCAAAATGGCTTTTAGTGAACTAGGACTGGAGACCACATTCTGAAAAGCCTCAACATGAAAGACAGTGACCGAACAAACAGGAAAAAAGTCAGGGGAAGAGAGAATGTAGAAGAAAAGAAAATAAACAAAAACCCTGATAACTTCTGAGGGATGATACTGTATCCATGAATACAAACAAGATGATATTTAAAAAGGAGCATTCACAGAATAAAAATTCTAGAAATTACAAATTTGAGGCTGCCAATGAATGCTAAAATTAGTGAGCAAAAGCTTAAGAAGAAACAGGATGTTTACATATTCTCAATATCTCCCCTAAAGCATTTGCTAATTACAAAGGGGAAAACAGTAATTTTATAATGAAGAAAGCTGGCAAACATTACTTTAGCTGAGTGATCAAGTTTAACATCACTACTCATAACACATCAATATCATGGACATTCTATGCATTGAGAAGGACACATCACTTCTGTTGTATTTCCCAAGATTCACAACCTCAATCTAGTCATGAGAAAATATCAAGATGGACCCAAACTGAGGGAAATTCCTCAAAACTACTGATCAGTATTCAAAGGTACCAGCTCACAGAAGACAAGAAAAGACTAAATAATTGTTACAGGATGGAGGAGACTAAGGAGACATGGCAACTAAATGCAATGCGGAGTCCTAGATTGGAACATTGAAACAGAAAAAGGACATTAGTTGAAAATCTGGTGATATTCAAATAGAGTCCGTAGTTAATAGCATTTTTGCAATGTCAATTTCTTAGTTTTGACAATTGCAATTTGGCTATGTAAGATGTTAATATTAGAGGAAGCTGGGTAAAGAATATATGGGAACTGTATTTTTGCATGTCTTTGTAAGCCTAAAATTACTTCAAAATAAAGGTTTTAAAAATAGAAGCAGAAATAAAAATGAAAGGAAGAGAAGTTATGGAAAATAAAAATGAGGAAATCTCCCACAAGGTAGGAAAAAAGGGAAAGGATGGAAAATTAAAGGTTCATACCACAAGATACCGTATTTCAATTGATAGGAGATCTAGAAGTGAAAAATGAAGAAATAATTATAGAAATAATACAAGAAAACATCCCAGCACTAATGGTGATGAGTTTTGAGGTTGAAAGGATCCCTGTGTGCTCAGCACAATAATGAAAAATAACTTACACCAAAGCCTATCATTATGGAACTTCAGAACAGAACAGCTAACAAGAAAATCCAAAATCATCAACGACAGTCACACTTTGAATCACCTTGAAATCACCTTGGAACATTAAAAATACCAACATTTGCCCCTGACACAGATCAAGAGAAACAGAGTCTCTGTTTCAGGGGAATTTGATGCATGGTGAGGGTTGAGAACCACTGTCTTAAAGCTTCTAAAATATATATATTTTAAAAATATATATAATTAATATTATATATGTAATTATATATGTAATTATGTATTACATAATTACATGTATATTATATATAATTAATATTGTAATTATGTATTACATAATTACATGTAATAATTATATAACATGTTATGTATGTTATGCATTACATTATATGTAATATATAATTATTAATATGTTTATATAATTGTATTATAATTAATACTATATATAATTATATATATTTATATATATATTTCGCTTACAAAGAATCAGGAAACAGATATTAAAACTTCTCAACAGCAGCACTATAAACAAGAACTCGGTGGAACAAGCCTTCTGAAGGAAAATGTCTTTAACCTAGAATTCGGGATACTTATGAAATCTGTTCATGAGACGTAAGAATCACCACCCTTAAGTCTATTCAGAGTTTGGGCTTTTTCTAAATGAGATTTTTAAAATGTTGATGCACCCAGTTATTCTCCGTATTTGTTATGCATGTTTCTCCCAAGGTGTTGTTTCTTAAACACACTCTTTATTCAAGAATTGCCTAGTTTTCAGTTTCTTCTATGATTTGACCCAATCCCACCTCTCAGATTTTATAAGTTGGAGTAGTTACAGTGAAGTGGAAAATGTGCCCTCTGCTGGTGTGGCAGAAAAGAGCATTCCCCTTAAAATCTCTACAACCTTGAGCTTACCTTGATAGAGCAAGTTAACCGAGGCTTCTCCATAGCATTTAGGTGCTTATTAGAAGATCCTTGACTGGATTGGGTGTTGGCATTGTGAAATATCCAACTTCTTTCAAAAAAACCTAACATAACAAACAAAAAAAACCCAATGGGGTAGTATTGGGTTATAAATAAAAGATTCATTCTCAGCTGACATAAGAATGAATAGTAAAATATATACTCCTCACATGTTAAGCTTGAGAAAGAACTGGAATTCAAACAAGAACAAATATTCAAGTATCCAGAGGATATTGGATGGCTGTTGGATAACAAAAATGCAACTAAAATTATTGATGATCACAAGATATTATATTTTCACTTTAGTTAAATAGAATAAATACATTTTTTGAAATGAGGGGTTTGGGCTTAAAGAGATCAAATGGGTTATTGATATACTTTCTTGTATTAGAACTATACATGTTAGAAGTAACTATACATGTTAGAAGTAATGTGCTGATAGTTGCCTCATAAATATAATAGCAATTAAAATTGGAAACAGTCATGAGAAAAAAATTTCCTCCAAGATATTAGCTTTGTGATAAATATTTTTCTAAAAGATATGCTGGAGTTTTTACTCTTCAAGTCTTGTAAGTCATCTTGTTGATGCCGAGAATAGTATTAGTTATCTATTTATCCATATTGGATAATTATTTAAAGACCTTTTTCTTATTTTTTTACAAAATATAAACTTAGTAGTACTCATACACATATATGTGAAGTTTATATACATGTACAATGTAACAGTCTTTATCTTTAAAAACCTATCTACTGTTTGTCCTATCATCTACAGACATACACATTTTACCATTTAACACAAAAATATCACTATTGTAGCACTATTATAATTGTTTTTCACTGGTGAGTGTACCTTACCTACTCAGATAGTCTTTGATGATAGATTCCTCCAACAGGTTAATATGTGACTAGCACATTGATCAGAGAGATGTAAACATGTTACATTCCCAATTACCTTAAGCAAATGAATATTGATACATATATGTATATATATGGCTCTCATAATATTTAAAATTTAGGATTTTAATGTGGAGAATATTTAAACATCTAGGGGGACTGAAAGGTTGTTGGGGACTATCCGGGTAACTGAAGGAACTGGAGTCCATTGAGAAGCCATGACGCACAACCGTGCAGCATTTAAATGGCGTGCCCTACGCGTGCTGCCTGCCACCATGTGGTTTGTAAAAGGGTAGGATTTGTCCTGAGTGTATACAGAAATGTTATGTCCCATGCTTAACATAACTGGCAACAGATGCTATCCCAATAACTAAAAAAAAAATCTTTATGACTCAGTGCCCAAACAGGCAATTCAAAGAGGAAGGATCACTGACGTTCAAAGGAGAGGGAGGGAAAGAGCTGCTGTGTTTATTCTGTCACGGTCAATTTATTCTTTCCTCACAGAGAGTTACTTACCTCTAACCTTGAATCTCCAACAGTATGTTCAGCCACAAATCTCCACTCTTTATAACCCTTGTTACTATTTGGCAAAATCAAGCATTTTTAAAAATGAGTTGAGCTAGACAGTTTCCATTTTTATTATGTGGTTCTCTGTAGGAAGCCCTGGAGTGGACATCTCAACACCCATCCCAGCCCTAGGTGGTAAGTCTAAGACAGTTGGGGCAATCCCATCCCCCTGTAATGACTGGTTGCACAAGTGACCCAATTCTCACCAGTGGGATGAGACTTCTGGAAGACAATTCCTCTCCGAAGAGAAAGCCACAGAAAGAACTGCTGTGGCCACCCTGCCCCCTGCCTCACAATGAAACCAACACCAAGATGGCCAAGTGGAGAGATGAAAGACCAGGGAACTGTTGACTCTAGCTGCTGATTCAATTAACCCTGAAGCATGCTGTACAGCAGGACTTCCATTTTTGTGGAGGTCATAAATTTTCTTATTGTTTAAGCCGTCTGAATTGGGGTGTCTATTACTTGCAGCTGGAAGCATCCTCGCTGATAAGCTATTCTTAAGAGAAATGACTCATGGGAAAACAATCCTCCCAGCTTCTGATTAACTCTGGCCTCCAGAGATAGTTATCTGAGCCATCAGATACATAAAAAATAGGAAGGTCATAAGATTAAAATTATAATGGTTACAATAAGGGAGAGGGTGGGGATAGTGGCTGGGAGGGGGCCTGAGAGGGGCTTCTGGAATGCTAGTAATTTCTTGACCTGGGTGGTGGTTAGATGGGTGTGTTTTTCTTTGGGAGAAATTCATTGAGCTGTATACTTAAGATTTGTGTACTTTTCTGCATGTAAGTCATACTTCAATTAAAAAAAAAGTTTATTTAAAAATACATTGTAACCAAACAAGGCTTCCAAACAAGCTGTTTATATCTTGACTGGAAGAATATGAATGGCATTATTGTGATCATTTTATTAGGCAGCCAAATGAAGTTGTAAGGATATGCTTTCTTTTAGAAAGTTCCAGAAGCTTATTGTAAAGCCCTCCTGTCACTAGTGTAGGGCCACCACTCTCTAATCTCAGCCAAAATGATGTCCCATATGGTTTGACTGGGAGAGACTCAAAACCTTGCACAGGAAGGACTTCATTTTCAGAATTCAGTCACAACGAATATTACAAAGCAGAACGAAAAGTAACAGATTGGAGTCAGTCCAGGTAGGGCTTTTGTCAAGCTACATTTTGAGAGGTGCATTTTACTTATGTGGGGGTCCACTCCAAGGGAACCACTGGGTTTGGAAGAATAGCCATGGACCTGATGCAGCCTAGGTTGCTGAGACTTCTAGTTCATGGAGGAAGAGTTGTAACATGTTTTGTTGGTTGTTTGTGGAAGAATAATATCTGGGCTTTGGGGACCAAAATATCAGGAGAAAGACTTGGCTCCACTAGAGGAAAACCTGCTAAGGAAAGTTACCATTGGTTGGAGAGTGGAATTGAACATGTGGCAGCAAGAACTTGAAAATGTCAATCTTTATAAGGGAGAGGATTTGGAGAAGAGTCATATCATAAAAGTAAATGGGTAATATGATTACTTGGTGGTCAGACCCATGGAACTAAAATTCCTTAGAAATGTAGAGCCCTGTCCTGTTTGAGTGGCCATATCGATCCACAGAACTGGGAGCTCCTAAGAGAACGTGGAGACATATTTATGTTCCATCCACCTCTTCAAGGTGCTTTCACATTAATTATATCCTCCCTACAACTTTGTGAAGTCAGTAAGTTAGATATGATCATGAGAGACAGTGACTAAGAGAACAGGTTTTAAGGTCAGACCTGGATTTGAATACTGACTGTCTTACTGGTAGAGCGGTGTTGTGTCATTTACTTAGCCTGTGTCGGGACATTGCACAACATATAGAGACATTTTTGATTGCCACAACTGGAGAAGTGCCATTAGTACCCAGTGGGTAGAGGCCAGGGATGCCACTAAACATCGTATGATGCACAGGAATCTCCCCCCACCCACCAAAGAATTTTTCAGACTAAAATGTCAATGGTGCCGCTGTCGAGAATCCCCGGGCCCTGTCTGATTCTCAGTCTCTTCATCTGTAAAATGGGAATATTGACATCACCTCATCAGGTTATTACGAAGAATAGATTAAATAACAGTTGGTATTGGGCTGTCTCTTCCTCCCTCTGTTCTAGCAGCTGCTGCCTTAGGACTGTACATGTCTCCAGAGCTAGTTTTCCAGGGCCTGACTGCCAGCCATCCACAGTGCCCATTTGGTATCATGATATTTGTCCCTAGCAGGCATTTTACATTGTGTGATCTGTCCGTTTGCCACAGCTGAGTGGATCAGGGGTGAACACTGGATCCTAACCAAAGCAGGAAGAATTCTTTCCCCAGGGAACTCTGTAATTTGTGTTCAGAAATTCCAGGCTCAGTCTGGCTGCTGTCTGGAAAGGAGAAGATACAGAGTTCTGGGGGCACAGGAACACCAAGAACCAGCTAACTGCAAGAGAGAAGAACGCTACAGTTAGGGAAAGAAAAGCAAAGAGTCAGAGTTCCCAGAGTCAGTTCCCCAGCTGCACCCTTAGGTTCTGTAGGCCATTCTGCGTCCTTGTAATACTTTTTGCTGAAGCTCCTTCAGGTATGTGTTTCTTGTGCCCAAAGGGACACATAATAGCTACTCCTATGTAGAAGCATGTAGCGTGGTGTGTTGAAATAGTAAACCCAGAATAAGTGACAGTTATTATTGTCATCCCCATATTAGAGATAAAAAGGTTGAGACAGAAAGATTAAATAATTTGTCTTGTGTCACACAGTTCTTTAGTTATAAACCCGATATGGAATCCAGGCCTCCTGGCACCTAGACCTGAGTTCTATTCTGTTTATACTTTGAATTTTGAAATAAAACTTTTGGAATAGTGCATGAGTAGGTAAGTACCTATGTACAGTTGAAAGTAATTCAAAGTGAATCTTGATGTATCCACCAGCCAGGACAAGAGCTAGAAAATTGGCTTCAGCTCAGAAGACCTGCCTGTGACCTTCCCCGACACAAATTCCTCTCCTGCCAGAGGTAACTAATGTCATGTTTTTTTGTTGAAATAGTTTTTAAAATAGTTTTTCCATTTCTATATGCATCCCTAAATCACATGATTTAGTTTTCCTTGTTTTGGAACTTTATATAGATGAAATTGCACTATTCACATTATTTTATGATTTGTTTCTTTCAATACTGTGTTTGTGAGGTCCATCCATGCTGTTATGTGTAGCTGTAGTTTATTTACAGTTCATCCAAGCTATTGTTAATGGGCATTAGGTTGTTTCAGATTTTCAGCCAACAGTTTAGTAGGAGCATCCTGCATCCTGGTGCATATGTGCAAGAATGTCTCCTGGGTGGACTCTTAGGAGTGTACAGGAGGTATCTGAGACCTCCTTTGCCCACATCCTTGTTAGTTTGGGTTTTCTTTCTTTCTTTCTTCCTTTCTTTCAGATTTTATTTATTTATTTTTAGATAGAAGGGAAGGGAAGGAGAAAGAAAAGGAGAGAAACATCAATGTGTGGTTGCCTCTTGCGTGCCCGCTACTGGGGAACTGGCCTGCAACCCAGGTATGTGCCCTGACTGAGAATCTAATCGACAACGCTGTGGTTTGCAGGCCAGCACTCAGTTCACTGAGCCACACCAGCCAGGGCCAGTTTGGGTTCTTTTCCATGCAGATGCCTGAGGCTGTGGGTAAAGAAAGTACCTTGGCCCCTGGCTGGGTATCTCAGTTGGTTGGAGTGCCATCCTCATATACCAAGGTTGTGAGTTTGATGCCTGGTCAGGGCACATACAAGAAGCAACCAATGAATGCATAAATGGGTGGAATAACAATTGGACATTTCTTTCTCTCTCCCTCTCTTCCGAATAATCCCTTTCTTAACTAGATTATTTGGGGGGTGTTTTGTTGTTGAATTGTGTGAATTCTTTATGTATTTTGGATATTAGCATCTTATTGGAGGTATCATTTGCAAATATCTTCTCCAATTCAGTTGGTTGTCCTTTTTTTATTGCTGATGGTTTGGGTTTTTTGTTTTTTTTTTCCACTGTGAAGAAGGTTTTCAGTTCGATGTAGTCCTATTCATTTATTTTTGGTTTTACTTCTCTTGTCTTTGGGGTCAAATTCACAACAAAAGCCCTTTGGAGACCAAGATCCATAAGTTTAGTACCTATATTTTCTTCTATGTGTTTTCTTGTTTCAGGTCTTATAGCTGTCTTTAATACATTTTGAGTTAATTTTTTGTATGGTGTCAGATAGTAGTCTAGCCTCATGTTTTTGCACGTGCCTTTCCAATTTCCCCAGCATCATTTATTGAAGAGGTTTTTCTTTCTTCATTGTATGTTTTTGTCTCCTTTGTTTAAAATTAGTTGGCCATTGTCCTGACTGGTGTGGCTTGGTGGGTTGGGCATTGACCCGCAAGGCAAGAGGTTGCTGGTTCGATTCCTGGTCAGGGCACATGCCTGGGTTGCAAGCCAGGTCCCTGGTTGGGGGTATACAAGTGACAACAGATCGATGATTCTCTCACACATCAATGTTTCTCTCCCTCTCTTTTTCCCTTCCTTCCCCTTTCTCTCTAAAAACAATTAAAATTAAAAAGAAATAAAATTAGTTGCCCATATATGTATGGGCTTATTTCTGTGCTTTCAGTTCTGTTCCACTGGTCAGTGTGTGTTTTTCTGTCAATACCATACTGTCTTGATTATTGTAGCTCTGTAGTATAATTTGAAGTCAGAGAGTGCAATACCTTAAGCTTTGTTCTTTTTTCTCAGGATTGCTTCATATATTTGGGGTCTTTTGTCATTCCATACAAATTTGAGGATTTTTTGTTCTATTTCTGTGAAAAATGTCATTGGGATTTTGATGGGGATTGCATTAAATCTGTAACAATGTTAATTCTTTTTATTTTATTTTATTTTATTGATAATGCTATTACAGTTGTCTCATCTTTTCTCCCCTTTATCCCTTCCACCCTGCACTCCAACCATGCTAATTCTTTACAGGGTTTCTTTTTTCTTTTAATACAATGATCTTAATCCATATTTACTTTTTAAAAATTAAACTTATTGGGGTAACATTTGTTAATAACATTATATAAGTTTCAGCTGTACAATTTTATAATATAATTCATTGCATGTATATTGCATTCTGTGCTCACCACCTAAAGTCTAGTCTCCTCTTACCATATATTTGACCTCCTTTACCCTCTTCATCCTCTCCCCCCTCCCTTCTACAGGTGATAAAAATGTTCTGGAATTAGATAGTGATGATGGTCTCATAAGTCTGCGAATATACTAAAAACCACTGAATTGTAATATATTAGAAGGTTAAATTTTGTGGTATGTGAATTACAGATATCCTCATAAAGATATAAATAAAAACACAGTATCCTTATCATTCATTCATTTATTTAAAACACATGTATTAAGCACCTAAGACATGCCAGCCATTTCCTAACACGCTGTTGAAGAAACAGTGGTCAGTGAGTTAAACAGTTGGTCAGAACCACTGTCAAGTAACGAGTAGCACATTCAAGAGGGGTTGCTGAGGAGGGTTGAAAGAAGGGGCTCGGGCTGGGCAAAGAGATCCCTGGGGAGGGGATGGTGAGGCACTTCCAGGCTCGTAACAGAAGGCCGCCACTACCACCAGGCCTACGCGTGCAAGGGGAGAAGACAGTTACCAGAACCCAGCTAGAGCTGCAGGAGAAGGCTGGTGCATTGCAGCACGGCAGGGAGGAAGCCCCTACCATGCTGTCTACCCTCCCATCTCCTGCTGGGGGCTTGGGAGCTTGGGGAACACAGAACCCATGTGTTAGCCTCCTCAGGCCTGGAGGAGAGGGGAGTAGGCTGGAGGGTGCCTCTGGAGATGCAAATGGAGAATAACTGTCCTCACGGACTTTATGTGGGGAGACACAGCAAAATAAAATAATTTTAGAGCATGATAAACAAACAGGCTGAGATGGAATCGGGCATCTTGGTGTGAGGGTGGCTGGTGGGAACAGCTTAGATTTGGTGCCTGGGAAGAGCCTCCCAAAGAGGAGGTGCTGTTCAGCCGGGTCCCGAAGGATGAGCCACTAGGGGATGCAGGTGCTATTTATTGAGAAGGGGAAACTTGGAGGAGAATCAGCTCTGAGGGAGGAAATCAAGACTCCCCTCTGGGATATAGTAAAGACAGAACATACACAAACATTGAAAAACAACAACCCAAGGCTGAGTGAGAATCCATGGGGCTCATGGAGAGGCGATGGCTGTGGGCTGACACCCAGGACCTGCCTCTCGGAAGCCAGGACGTGTGTGGACTGGGCCCTCCCTGGAGGTTAGACCAAGTGCTGGCACAGCACGCTGGCTCGGGGCCTGCCCGCCTGCTCCTGCGTCTCCTTCCAGCATTTATTGGGACTTCTGCCACGTCCCAGGTCCTCCCCTTACAAAGGCAAGAAGGGCCAGGGGAAGGGAGTGTCCTTTCTGAACAGCAGATGTGACACATAGCCTTAAATAGGCAGGAGCTCCCATCTGATAGCTGGGGTGGCCACAAGGAGAAATGTGGCTTTGCCAACCATCAAGAGTCCAAAATCTACTTAGAAAAGCACCCAGGCCGGTGACTAATACTGTGATGCCCTGGAGCCCCCAGAGGGAGAAGCAGGCCCCACCACCCTGTTGGTGACAAACCAAGAAAGCAGGAGAGGGCACTGAGTCTGCAACCAGCACATTCCTCCTCTCCCGGGGGGCCTGTGGCAGCAGCCAGAGCCCACCTCTGGGTGCTTTTAGCCCGCACAACTTGGCACACCTGAGTATTTTCTTCCACAGAGGTCTCTCCCCTCCGGCTCCCTGCCCAGCCAGTTGCCCACAGACTGGAAAACAAAGGCTCGTTGCCTTCCCTGGAGACCTGGGTTTAAGGGATGGGCCCTGGGCAGGCTGGGCGGATGCTCTGTTGATTTTTTTTTCCTAGTGCAGAGAATGTGACAGCCAATTCCTGTTGGAAATGGCTTTTGTTTTCTTTGGAGCACAAAGCACTTTTCCTTTCTCGTGATTGTTTCAGTTCAGGTCATGTTTAGGATGGAGATGATTCGCTAACCTAATTGCATGCCTTCCAGCTCCGAGGTTCTTAACCTTTTGGGGCACAGATGCTATTGCCACCCTGATAAAAACTATACAACCTCTCCCCAAACACACACACACACACACACACACACACACACACACACATAAACACACATACTAAATTTAACATTTAATATCAACCCAAGCAGGTTAAGATCCCCTGGGTTAAGGAGGGTGAGTCCTTCTTACCCCTCCTGCTCTCTCCCCACTCCTGCTTTCTTTTCAGCCTGAATCTCAAAATTCCCTTTCTTAGCACTTCTCAGAGGCCAGCCTTTCTTGCTTGGCCCCTGCCTGAATTAACCCTGTGTGCCCACCCTGCCGAAGAGCAGGGGCCTCGCTAGATTTCTTCCTCTTCTTGCTTGAAGGCTGCAGCCCAGTGGCACTCCAGTTTTACAGGCCGCAGAATATTCCAGTGGGATTTGTAAAACCTTTGGATCATCTGTGCCTCATTATTATGAAGGGGCTGGGCAGCGAGAGTTGCAGCAGATTCTAGAAGAGGTGGCACAGCTTTGGATGAGACTAGGGAGACAGGCGTTGTCTGGTTTTGTTAAATTCCAGAAGCAAGTCACTTGGCCAAAAGTGCCAAAAATAAAAGGACTGTCTAGACACTTACATATTAGAAGCTCTAAAATGAAGAGGGACCACGCTGAAGATCATTGATTTAGACGGAAGTGGTGAGACAAAGGTTTGTTTATCTAACAAACATGTACTGAGGGGCTGCCATGGGCGGGACTGAGTTCTGGGTGTCCTGGTGGTCCGTGGTGAATAAGACAGACGAAGTAGCAGAGAATTTCAGGTAGAGACAAGTGCAAGGATGAAAATGAAATTGAGTGAAGTGATAAAGGCTATGATGGTGGGGCCATGATCAGAGAAGGTATCTCTGAGAAGACGGCATTGGAGCTGAAGCTTGAACATTGAAAAGAAAGGCTCCATTTGAGGGAGGAGCGCACCAGGTGGAGGGAACAGCTGCAAAGGCCCTGAGGCTGGAATGAATTGGCCTATTTGAGGAAAAGAGAAATACCTGTGGCGGATGCAGAGTCAGGGAGGGGGAGGCAGGAGATAGATCGCTTGGGCGTTGCAGGAGAGAACGGAGAACGGTGATAGAGCAGGGGTCTGATGGGATTTGATTTGCATGGTTAGAACCTGCCTCCGTGGAGAGAAGAGTCTTCTGGGAGAGCAAGAGCGGAAGTTGGTCCTGGTGCCAGGCCAAGTACTGGTCCAGGTGAGTGGGTGATGGTGGCTGGGGCCCCTTGGTGGTGGTACAGATGGGAGAAACTGGGACCATTTGGTGCACAATATGTTATAATGCCCAGCGGTTAAGACCCCGTGGAAGCTTTCATTTACTACGCTTCAGAAGGGCCAAAGTTAGTGTTCCTGCCTGCCCCAGCTTTCCTGTTTGTGCCCTTCCAGGGGGAAAAAACAATAACAAAATTACAAGTCTTCCTCAGAGAAAGTTGCTTGTATCTGCAGGATGTTACCACAATTTCCTTGGCAGGCAGGAGGGAGGGAGGGCTGATATGTATTAAGTGCCAACTGCGTACCTTTGATGTCATGTAATCCCACAATAACCCTGCAAGTCTCAGGTTAATCTTAGTTTTTTTTTTTTTTTTGCTTTGTTTTTTTTAAGATGAGGAAACTGAAGTTCAGAGAGGTTAGGTAAATTGCCCAAGATTACATAGCTAGCAAGTAATAGAGCTGAGATCCAAACTCAGTACTGATCCTAGTTCTTTCCATACTGTCCCTGGCTGGTGAGACCAGGTGAGCACACTGACAAGGCCTTAAAGACCCAAGTCTCCCAGAGTGTTAGCTCCTCCTTGGATGAAAACTGGTCTCTACTGAGGGTCCACTGACTTTTCCAAAGCATGGGAGTATGCTGAGGGCAGTGATTTTCAAGAACAATGATTTAAGACATTCCTGAATGGTCAGAATATATGATCCCATGGGATCTAATGGACAAAGGAGTTTGATAATAAACAGGCTCATTAGAAAAATCAGTTAGGGTGAAACCAGTTAGGGCTAACTAGAGAGAGAATCTATGCCAGTGGTTTTGGCCTTTTTGCACTGAGAAGCTGATGGTGGCTCCCAGTGCATCGCGGAGGTGCACAAAGACCTTAATGACAAAGAAATTCTGTGCTGCAAATTCTGCCCCTGCTGTTCTGTGGTCAGCTGCTTAGGAGGCGGCTCCTCCCTGCAGCAGCCTCGGAACCGTGTGGGTCACCCAGGACTCCTCCAGGTCTCAGGTCTTTCAGACAACCCAGAAGGGAGTGGGCCTTGCAGGTTCCACTTGTGCTGACTGCCCAGGACGGTCTCAGCAACATTCCCAGTGACAGCGCGTAGGAAAAGCCAGCCCATCACACCCCAGGTTACACCCAGGGTTACAGGGAGGAACCCGACATTGTGTTTCTTTTGGCACTTTGGGTGATCCGGTGGGTGTGCACACCTGCTACTGGACTGCAGGCTCAGTGAAGGGAGGACTGTGTCTTCTCCTTTCTCTCACTGTCATTTTCCCTGTGCTCGAATACGTTACCTGAGGTTGACCAACAGATATTGTCTATGTCCTCCAGGATTTGACATGTCAGATGGACTTATAAGCCCATCTAGAGGAAACCAAGGCCTCAAGAACAATACATTTTGGCATCAGATAGATCTAGCTTCCAGAGAAGAGAGTGAAGCCTGGGTTTCCTCACCTGTGGAATGAGGTGATGAGACCCGTGCAGAGGGCAGTTGGCTGTGGGATTCAATGAGAGGACACGTGTATTGTGGTTGCTCAGGAGAGAGCCCGGCACCTAGCAACCCTTAGAGCCAGTACATGCCACTCCTACAACTACCACCAATGTCTTTCATGGCACTTAGTGTATCAATGAGGACTTTCACATTTTTTTAACTATGACCCACATTACTACCCAATAATGTGTATGCATGTATACCTTTAAATATAACTGAAATGCAAGTTTTATGTAATAATACCCTTAGCATGTATGATGAACTCTGTTTTTTTTTTATTTTATTTTTTGAAAAAATGTGCTGCAGGGAACTTTTGGGAGTGATGAACAGATTCCATAATTTAGTTAGGGTGGTGGTAGCTGGAGGGGGGGTCTTTGTCAAAAATCACTGAACTCTACGTTAAAACAGGTGCATTTGTTGCATGGGGGTGTTATCAAAGTCCACCTGGAGAGGCAAGAGAAAAAAGTACTGGAGTTTTAGGAGCCCCGGCTCTCGCCAGCAGAAAGGGATGCTGACATCGCTGAGAGGACACAATGTCTAGATGCGTTAAAGCGGGCTGTGGAGCATAGGCACCTATGGTCCTGTTTTATAAGATCGCACATGGGATGGTCCGCAACAGATCCCAGCCCGGAAGGGCGCTCACTAACCTGCCAATGGTAGCCTTCAGGGAAAGATAGTTCACTGTCTACTATTAGATATTTTTTTAAGCAATTGTATGCTATTTGTATAATTTAAAAAGCTCTATTTTAAATTTATTTTAAATCCATTTTGAAATAGGTGATAAATTCACAAGGAAAATCTCCTTCCCATTCTTGTCCTCATCTGCAGAGACAACCACTCCCCAGGCGATAGGTAAGTAATGTTCCTAAATTCTTATGTATTCTTCCAGAATTTCTTTATGCATATGTAAGTAGATTTGTATAGAGATTGTTAATATGACTTTTTTGAGCTCTGTCTCTAGGACGAAAATTAGCATCCAAACTCAATGAGTAGACATAAACGCTCTGAAGATTTCCCATAATTAAACACCTAGAGGTGGCTAGTGGGCTGGAGGTCTGACCCTTCAAAGGGATCAAGGCTTTTAAACATCATATATGTAAACCAATAATTGATAAATGCTCATTATAAAGGGGCCAAGAAATGCAATGAAAAGAAAACCCCCCCAAATCTCTCCAGCCCAAGACAACAATAACTAACATTAATCGAACATTGTTCTGGACCAGCGATGACCAATAGCACTTTCTGTGATAATGGAAATGCGATTTCTGTGCTGTTATAGTGACCACTGTCTATGTATGCCCACTGAGTGCGTGAAATATGGCAAGTGCAATGGAGGCGCTGAATTGTTTCTTTTATTGTAGTTAATTTTAACTTAAATGTGTACAGCTACGTGTGTCTGCCACCTGCTGTAATGGACAAGGCCGCTCTGCCCCCTTTGGTGCATCTGTACGAGGATAAGGACTCCGAGAAAGGCTGGGGGTGCAGGCTGTGGGGGTGTCACCTACCAAAAGCCTCATACGTGTGATTGCTCTTAGCCTCGAAATCCTACTTCTAGGAATAATTCTAAAGAAACAGTTATGAATTTGCTCAGAATCTAGCTCTGAGAGTGTTTATTAACATGAAAAACTGGAACGTTGTAGGAAAATATTTACAGCCACAGAAATATGTTCACAACTGTCTCTTAAGTGAAAGCCAGGTTACAAAGCAGGATGATTTCATTAAAACATAAAAAATAAGTAGCCAAAAGTGATATATTTCAAACTGCTCAGTACGTAGCAGGCGCTCCACAAATATTTGTTCAATGAATGAGTGAATGTTAAGAATAGCACTGGGTGGTGAACTTGAGTGATTTTATATTCTCTTCTGCTCTCTTGTTCATATTTCCTAACTTTGTATGGTGAACACATATACCTTTGTCACAAGAAAAAAATTATTGAAAACAGCATTATAGTTGCTAAGTCATAGTATTTCAGAGCTGAGGGGAACTCAGGAGACAAAGGCACACATGGCTAGTTAATGGCAGAAACCCAGGTTTCCCAACTACACACAAACATCTCCTGGAGCCAAGGAGAAAAGATTGCTAGATTGTCCCTGCTCAGGACAAAGTCTCTCAGGGTGGCAAGTAGGAGTAGATTTAGAGAGGCAAAAAAACAAAGGCTATTAATGCTCCTCAACAAGACACAAAACATCGTGAAAATTCTCACTAACAAGCTACGGGCATCCTAACCTTTGCTCTAGCTGGGCCTGCCTCCCCCAAGTTGTCCTCAGTTGTGACTCTGGTAGGGACACACTCCAGGACTGCCTGTCCAGCCAGCAGGTGGGACAGAAGTCTCTGTCCCTTGCAGGGGGAATTCTCCTGGTTGTCCCCATGTTTTGGCTCTGCCTCAAAGCCTGTTCTTTTCCAAAAATCTTAACCGAATCCCTAAGTCGCCACCTTAGTTGTTCTTTTCTTTTTATTCAGCAGCAGTTGGTGCTCCTGTTCAACACAGGAGCTAATTTATTACATGAAACGATCACCGCCGCCTCATAGCTCTCAGTCCCGTGGCTCAGTTCATTCGGTCACATTTTTTTTTTGACACTCCCACTAGTGTCAAAAACACAGAGAAAGGTAATTTCCCCAGAGAAATGAGAGTGTATACCCACAAAAAGACTAGACTTATAGAAAAATGTTCACAGCAGCTTTAGTCACAGTAGTCCCACCCAGTGCCGCCCCAAATGCCCATTTACAGGAGGGAGGATAGACAAGTGGTGGCATATGCATTAGCTGGCATAGCACTCGGCACTAAAAGTCAGGATGAAATACTGATACGCACAACAGTGCTGGTGAACCTCAAATACATTATACTCAATGAAGGAAGCAAAAACAACACCACCACAAAACTATGCAGTTCCATGTATATGAAATTTTAGAACAGGCCAAATTAACCTAAGATGAAAAAAAATTAGAACAGTCGTCATCTCTGGCAGGTGGGTGAAGGGCGCTGGATGAGAATGGGCAGGGGACACTGGGGGATGGACCTGCTCTAAATTGTGCAGGGCCGTGTGTTACGCATCTGTACCCACTTGTTGAAATTTTGTAGCCTAAGATTTGCACATTTTAATACATGTGACTTTTACCTAAGGAAAGGGGAGCCATAAAAATAGCGGTGACACGGAGTAGGAGTGGGGCGTGGGCAGAGGTGTAGATGAAACGAGAATGGCGTGATGTTCATAATTGTTGGAACTGGGAAGTGGGTACAGTATCCTCTTTGCTTTGTATATGTTTGAAATATTCTACGATCAAAAGTTTTTAAAAGCCTTGGCCAGTGTGCCTCTGTCGGAGCATCATCCGGTAACAGAAGGGTTGCGGGTTTGATGCCTGGTCAGGGCACATACCTAGGTTCCGGGTTCGATCCCCCTTCTGGGTGGGTATGGGAAGCAACCAATTGATAGATTCTTCTTTCGCACATCAATGTTTCTGTCTCTTCCTTTCTCTCTCTCGTAAGAAAGCAATGAAAAAATGTCCTTGGGTGAGGATAAAAAAAAACGTTTAAAAAATATCGAAACCCTTGTCCGTCTGTATTGTAGCCAGGGTCCTAGCTGATAATTTGAGGAGCATCTAATAAAGGGAAGGTTTATAAAGGTGCGTTTCGTGTGGAGAAGCCACAGAGATTTTACACGTGACTCCCTTCCAAAGAGTACAGATATGGAAAAGGGGAGCTAGAGGCGGGGGGCCGGGGCAGAGAAAGGGTAACGCTATAGTGGGGAAATCTGACACTACCTCAGCCAGGTGACACAGGTCAGCATCCACAGCCATAAGTCATGTGGATATTATGGTATGCATCCTTGATATGGTGTGATGGAAATAGCACTTGCACTGTGTGATCTTTCTCCCCACAACCCATAACCTCAGCCTCATCATGAGAAAAACATTAGACAAATTTCAATAGAGGACATCCCACCAAATACCTGACCAGTCCTCCTTAAAACCGTCAAGGTGGTGTTTCAAAGAACACAATCAAAGAGTGAAAAGGCAACCTACAGAAAGGGAGAGAATGTTTGCAAATCACAGATCTGATAAGGGGTTAATATATAGAATATATAAAGAATTCTTATGACTCAACAACAACAACAAAAACCTGATTAAAATAGAGACAAAAAACTTGAGATTTCTCCAGAGAAAATATGCAAGTGGCCAAAAGCATGTGGAAAGGTAATGTTACTAATCATCAGGGAAATGCAAATCAAAACCACAATAAGATATAATTGCACACCCATTAGGATGGTTACTCTTAAATGAATTACAAATGTTGACAAGGATGTGGAGAAATTAGAACACTTGTGCACTGCTGGTGGAAATATAAAATGGTACAGCTGCTATGGAAAACAGTATAGCGGTTCCTCAATTACCAGATGATCCAGCAATTCCATTTCTGGGCATATATTCAAAGGAATTAAAAGCAGGGTCGCTAAGAGATATTTGTACATTATGCTTACAAGAGCCAAAAGGTAGAAGGAACCGAAGTGTCAGTGGATGATTGGATAAATAAAATGTGCAATACACTGTATGTGGGTGAGACTAGAGAACATTATGCTAATTGACATAAGCCGGTCACAGAAAGACAAATACTGTATGATTTCATTTACATGAGATAGCTGAAGTAGTCAAATTCATAGAAACTGAAAACAGAATGGTGATTACCAGGGGCTGTGGAGAGGAGAAAAAAAGGAGAGTTGTTTAATGAATGCAGAGTTTCGGAGTTGCAAGATGAAAATGTGCTGGAGATATGTTACACAATAACATGAGAATACTTGGAGCGCTACTCACTGCACATTTAAAAATGATTAAGGTGGTTCATTTTGTTATGCATATTTTACCACAGTTTTTTAAAAAGTGTCAAAATTATCCAAAAGAAGGAAAGTCTGAGAAATGGTCAGAGTCAGGGGAGCCTTAAGGGGACCATGTCATGTGCTGTCTTCGATGGGATCCTGCAACACAAGAAGGACATTAGGTAAACTATGGAAACCTGAATGAACTAGTAGTAGTGTAGGCTGTAGTTAATAATGACATACCAACACTGGTACATTAATTGTAACAAATATACCACACTGATATAAGATGTTAATAATAGGGGAAACTGGGCATGGGGTGTATGGAAACTGTCTGTGTCTTTGTCGTGGTCCTCGTGCCTTTTGACCATCATCATCCATTTTGCCCACCCCCACTTCTGGCAACCACCAATCTGTTCTCTGTATCTATGAATTTGGTTTCTGTTTGTTTCTTTTTTTGGATTTCACTTATAAGTGAGATCATACATTATTTGTCTTTCTGTATTCATGATTAAACCGAAAATCTGAACAGACTGATTATGAATAAGGAAATTGAATCAGTAATCAAAAACCTCCCAACAAACAAAAGTTTAGGACCAGATGGCTTCATCGGTGAATTCTTCCAAACGTTCAAGGAAGAATCAATGCCAATCCTTCTCAAGCTCTTCCAAAAAACTGGAGAGGAGAAAACACTTCCAAACTCATTTTACGAGGCCAGCACTACCCTGATACCAAAACCAGACAAGGACACCACAAGAAAAGAAAATTACAGGTCAATATCCCTGATAAACATAGGTACTAGCAAACAAAATATTAACAAAATGAATTCAACAATACATTTAAAGGATCATACATTGTGATTAAATGGGATTTATTCCAGGCATGCAAGGATGGTTCAACATATGCCAATCAATCAATGTGATATACCACATTAACAAAGAGGAGGATAAGTCATATAATCATTTCAGTATACAGAATTATCTTCCGAAGGGCGGGCCCCTTGTAGTCCAGGCTTCCCCCGCTAGGTGAGTGTTCTAGGAACCCACCTGTATCAGTGTACCAGCTGGTTGTGAGAGGCTGCATTTGGCTTCATGTGAATTTTTTTTGAAGACTCTTTCAAAGCGTTTGCCCATTTCATGACGGGTGATGTATGAGGGCACTGGCTCACACCGCACTGAGTCTTCAGCAGTTTTTGACCAAAAATAGCATGACCCCCATGCCCCTCGCTCCCTATTTACCCGATCTCACCCTGAATGACTTGTTTTTTGTTTCCCTGCATGAAAAAAACCCTCAAAGGGAAATGTTTTGCAGATGTGCAAAAGACGAAACAAAAAAAGGCAGAAGCAATAAAAGGCATCATAATCAATGGCTTCAAAAACTGTTTTGAGCAGTGGAAAGAATGTCTTGATAGGTACATTGCATCTGATGGAGAGTACTTTGAAGATGACTGAAGTCTAAACATGTAAGAATAAATACCCAATTTTTAATAAATTTCATTTTGGGAGGGGTCCCCCATTATATGCAGAAAAAGCATTTGACAGAATTTGAAATCTATATATGGTTAAAAACTCTCAACACAGTGGGTTTGGAAAGAACACACCTCAACATAATGAAGGCCACATACGACAAGTCCCCAGCTAACATCCTACTCAATGGTGAAAAGTTTTTAGCTTTTCCTCTAAGTTCAGGAATAAGGTGAGGATAGTCACTCTTTCCAATTTTATTCCACATAGTATTGGATGTCCTAGCCAGAGCAATTAGAAAGCTCTCTGTATTAACTTCATAGTTTTTCTGTAAAGCTAAAACCATTCTACAAAGTAAAGTTTATTTTAAAATAATAACCAAGGCTCTACCCTCAAGGAATGTAGTGACTGGAAGCATGGCCTCTGAGTTGGTCAGCTGGGCTCAAACCCTGGTTCCACCACGACCTGGTAGTGGGCCCTTGAGGGAGTGATGTAACCTCTTGGAGGGACAGTTCCTTCTACAGTGAAGTGGGGGGTAATACTAGGACCTACCTCACGGGGGTGCTGTGAAGACTAAGTTAGATACACCGTGCCAAGTCCTCAGCACCACCAGGGCTGGTGCTCTTCCTCTAAGAGTGAGAGATCAAGGCAGATAATGCAGTGGTTGAGAGCATGCATTTCAGAGCCAGGCCTTCTGCACTCAAATCCTGGTTCCTCCAGTGACTATAAAGTTGTGGGCCAGTCACTTGGCTTGAGTCTCAGTTTCCTTATCTGTAAAATGGGATGATTTACACCCACCCAGAAGGGTGGCTGAGAGGACTGAATGGGCACTGTGCGTGCCAAGGGTAAGCACTTAGTCAGTGGGAGCTGTGGGAGGGAAGTAGATGTTTAGTGAGATTCCAGGGTAGGAGCAAATATAATTGCCTGGGTAGCCAAGAAGACTTCCCAGGGGAGGCTGCAGAAAAGGGCCTGCTCTGCCTCTGGGTTGAGGTTGCTGAGGGGCCTCCTTCTCCGTCCCCCAAGGTCCTGTGTGACCTGCTGCTCCAGCCTGTGAGGTCCTCCCAGGTCTCCAGCTTTGGAACAAAGCCTCAGTCTGCTGTTCCGCCACTGTTCTCTGTCTGAACTCTGATTAGGCCCTTATCTCATTGGCTTTGCCCTGCTTGGCGATCTGTCACATTCAATTCCATTCCAGGGCTTTCATCCTGCCCTGAGTGTCCCTGAGTATGAGCTTCTGGGACATGGGCCTGGTCTCTATCGTCCTTAGTTCCCACAATCCTGAGCACTGTGTTTGGAACACAGCAGCTTCTTCATCCATGGCTGCTGAACAGAATAAAATGATTGGGATGCTAACTCTGGGTCTTGATGTAGTTGGATATCAGGGTACTGGGAAACACTGGCATACTTTCCCCTTCAAAAATACCTCCTCCGTCTGGATTACCTCTAGTCCCAAATTCTACCATTAGAGCTTCACCATTTTGGCATAAACCAAATCGGGACCTTGTACCTAATAAAAATGTAACATTATGTATCCATTAGAGTCCTTGAGGAAAAGAGAAGGACACTCAAAAGGGTTAACTGAAAAATAAAATAAGTCAGCTAGTGACAGGACTATCTACAGTGAGGTGGGCAGGATGGAAGGAACCAGCAGGGATGGCGACGTGTCCCGGGGCTTGGGCAGTGGGCAGCTGGTAGCAGTATCCCAGGGTGGAAGGGCCAAAGGGAGCTGGGTGAGAGCTGAGCTGCAGAGGAGCCTCCCTGAGGGAACAGAGGCTGCAGAGATGCAGCCACTGCCGATGGGTGAGACTGCTGAGGGATGAAAGGCATCCATGTTCCCTCCGCTTGCCCTCAGACCTCCTGGCAAGGTCCCCCATTGGCCAAACCCGACAAGAAGCCAGAGGATGAAGAGGGCTGGTGTTGTGGTCCTCAGGGGTCCTCCTCCCAGGAACAGAGAGAAAAAAATAGACCTGGACTGGGGTTGGAGGAGCGAACTGAGACTAAGCCTTCAGAGGTGACATAGAGTCTCAGTCATGTACAATTCAGTGTAAATAAAGGCATCAGATCCTTCAAGAAGAAGGAGAGGAAACGGAGACTGGGAATCAGGGTCCTGAAGAGTTAGACAGGAATGTCACTGACTGGGGAAATGCCTCCCTACCGACCCTAATAACGACAAACTGGCCTGTTTCCAGCGTGGATCTGGAGTTTCCACATGGGGCGGCAGTCTGGGTGATTGGAAACCACCGATGTATAGCAAACACTAGGGCTTTACTTAGATCTGAGTAGCGAGGGGTGTTGCTGCTGAGGATTATGGGAGCATTAAGTCTCCTGAGCAAGGCTTTGTCATCACAGGACTTCTGGAGCCTCAAAGGTGCTTAAAGTGTGCTGCAGTCCTGAGTTTTGGGAGATGTGACCTGTGATTTAGGAGATGTCCTTGACCACAGGAGCCCCCTCACCCACCTCCCTTGGGACTAGCAGGCCATACTTTGTAGGAACTGCATGGATTTTGTAGACTGTGCTCAAGCCTGGGTTTGGGAAGGAGGAGGAAGATGGGGTTTGTGGCTAAGGCGACATGTGGGGCATTGGGGGAGCACAGAGGCAGAAGAAGAGAGCCCTGGTATGGAGTGAGGCTCCCTTGGGGCTGGGAAGGTCGGGAGATCAAAGAGGGCCTTGCTACTCAAAGTGGAGTCCAGGGACCAGGAGCATCACCAGCAGGCTTGTTGGTGAGGAAGAATCTCAGGTCACACCCCACACCTACTGAATTAGGATTTGCCTTTTCATAAGATCGGTAGGTGATTCTGATGCACCCTGTAGTTTGAGAAGCCCTGCTGTCATCACCTGCTCAGAGCAGCCTGCCTGCTCATTTCCCCTCAGTACACCTGTGCTCCCCAGCCTCTCGCACCCGTCAGATCCTTTTTTGTTGTTGTTGTTCACAACACTCAAAAAACACTGAGTCTGTGCCTAACATGGGATATAGAAATTAATAGCAGAAAGAGAAGCAAATAAGAAGCTTCAACCCAGTGTGGGAAATTCTGAAACAAGGATGCTGTGTGTGGGGTGGGTGTGGACGGGCCCTCAACCTGTGGTCGGGGGGACGGTGGTCAGAGAGTGCGCCTTGGAGCTGTGTCCCTCCACTTGCCTAAATTTCCTCTCCAGATCTCCCTCTGCTCCTGAGGACAGCACCACTCACTTGGCCTAAAATCTGTCTTCTCTGATTATTTCACCATTTGTGTGCTCAGGTTTCATTTTGTTAACTAAATTGTGCTCCTCTCGTTTCCTCCCCGTCTCGTTCCTCAACGAGAAGGCCCTGAATTCTAAATATGAGAGAAAGAATGAGTAAATGAATTTGTGAACGAGTGATATGGTAGAGATTACAAGTAACACTAGGTAACAGTGAGACTCACTCCTTTTCCATATCATCTCTCAACCTGCTTTGCAGACTCCCTTTTTCATCTCTTCCTGTCTGTCTATGACTTTTGAAATGAGTTTATTTCCTCATGTATGGGTTTTTTTAGAAGCAGCGCATAGAGCAAACTAGGAGACCTCACATAAGGAAGTGGTTAAAAGCGCAGACTTGAGCCAGATACTGAGGTTCAAATCCTGCCTTTATGATTTATTAGGTCAGTGGGCATGTTACTTTACCTCTCTGTACCTCAATTTCCACATCTACCAAATGACGATGATAATAGCTCCATGCTCACAGGGTTCCTGGGGCAGGGCTTACAGTTATTATCTGTAAGGTGCTTAGGATGGTCCCTGACACTTAGTAGTTGCAATGAAATGTTTGCTATTTTTTCATTAAATTTTTTTAATCCTCACCCAAAGACATTTTTTTTTTATTGCTTTGAGGGAGAGAGGGGGAGAGAGAAACATCCATGTGAAAGAGAAGCATACCTGCCCAGACTGGGGATGGAACACACAACCTACCTATGGATACCACAAGCTTTTGGTTCCTGGATGATGCCCCAACCAACTGGGCCGCACTGGCTAAGGAATGTTTACTATCCTTGAGAACTTCCGTGCTGGGCTTTTGATTCACATGCTTGGTCTCAGGTAATTGAGAACGTTCTCTGTTAATGGCAACAGCAGGAGGCTGATCTTAACCACACACACATCAAAGAGTTCTTGGAACTGGAGGAGAAAGGTCTTTGTCCTCAGCAGGATACCATCAGGGCTGCGGGCTTGCCTTGGGCCATCACAATCTCGCAACCACTTTCATGGAAATTAGAAAGACCTTCTCCTCCTGCTGTTGTCTTCCAGGGCTCTGTGATTGATTCTCTTGTTAGGGATCTCCCCCGACCTCCTCCTCTTTGAAGCCCCTGGTGCTGGTGGCCTTTCCACTTCCTCTCACTGCTAATTGGGAGTCAGTGGGTTGGCTCTGGCAGGCAGATGGTGACACCCAGGCCTGGCTGGCATTGAAACTATTTTGCAGAGTTCATATTGAGTGAGTTCTGAAGGCTGAAGGGCCAATGTGTTTAACTTGGGCATCCTCAGGCCCTTGCTTAGATCTGTTTCTTCTGCGTGGGTGGAGCTCCCAGCCTTCTCCTGCCCATCTCGTGGGACAGGAGTCAGCATGCACACCGTGACACCTGAGGCTGAACAGTGGCATGGGGTTGGGTTTCTTACTCTAGGCAGTTCAAAGGCATTTGACTACTTCTGCAGCTCTGAGATGTTCTTACAAACTTGGGGGATTTGGCACTGTGGCCCTCTGGCTGGGCTGCCTCTGATCTGGAGGGAGCAAGACAGGGTCCTGACTTCAGGCCCAGGGCTCAACTCAGCAGAAGGATGTACTCAATCTTGGGGAGCAAGAGGGCAGGGGAAGCCCGGGGCGTGGGGTGCAGCCACTGAGATGGCTGCCATGCCAGGGGGTAGGGCTGGGACTGGGCGAGACCTCCATTTTGCTAAGAGACCATGTCAACTCAGACAGCTGTTGCCTCTAGCGCCTTAGACTGTCAGCTTGGTCATGTGGGCAATCAGCTCCCACCTGACCTAGATTCCTTCTGTTTATCAATTCATATTCCGTGAAAGAGCAATGATTTCACAGTCTGTTCTGCGAAGACCCTCAGGACCTGACTGGTGAAGCTCAGCTGGTTTGGCATCATCCTGCAAAGCAAAAGGTGGCCTGTTCCCAGGTGGGGCACATTCCTGGGTCATGGGTTTGGTACCTGGTCAGGACGTATACCCGAGAGGCAACTGATTGATGTTTCTCTCCCTCTCCCTCTTTTCCCCTCTCTCTAAAAATAAATAAATAGCATCTTAAAAAAACAAGACCCTCAGGAATTCCCTTTTCTTTTTATAATAACTTTTACTTTGGAATAATTTCAAATTCAGAGAAAAGCTGTAAACATAGTATTAAAAAATTCGAGTGCACCCTTCATCCAGATTCACTCTTCACATTTTGGGGCATTTGTCTCTCTCCATGTGTACCCAGGGCGGGCAAAAGTAGGCTTACAATTGCTGATACAGGAAACAGAGTTTATTCTTATATTATTTTTTATTACTTATTGTATTGTCTATTTGTATTGCCATTGTAAACCTCCTCTGGCCCACCCTGTATATGTGTATATTTGTATGTGTGTGTGTGCATACATATATACACATATATTTGAACTGCTTGAAAGTAAGTTGTAGGCATTTACCCTTTGATGCTTCAGTGTGCATTTTCTAAGCGCAAATATGTTTGACTGCATTACCACAGTATAATTATAACATTCAGAAAAGTTAACATCAATCCAATACTATTACCTGATCTACAGTTCATATTTCAGTTTCGCCAATCATCAATAATGTATTTTACAGCTATTTTCCCTCCCATCTGGATCTCATCCAGCATAAGCATTACATGTTGTCGTCAAGTGTTTTTAAGTCTTCTTTAATCTAGAGTTATTCCTCAGTCTTTGTTTTCATGTCCTTGGGAGTTTTCTAAACGAAAATAAATCTGAAAGCATTCTCATGGCTGTGACTTCTCTAAATGCTAACTCAAAAATCCTTTTCAGTTCCTTGCCTTTGAAGCCTCAAGACAGGTGGGTTTGACAATAAACTATTTTGGTCACGCCTGGGTATTTTTGGCTTACCCATCTACACTAGTCTCAAATGATCCTGGGATTAGCTCGTGGGTCCACAGTAGATGCTTTATAAGTACTTGCTGATTTGCCAGGAGAGAAAGTGGATTAATGACTGGATTGAATAACCCAAGTAACATTCCAGGAAGGTTTTGCTGATGTAAATAGAGAGACAAAGGGGTGGCTGCTCCGGAGGTGAGTGCAGGGGCATTTTGTCCAAGGACAGGAGGCGGGCTCAGGCTTCTTTAACTCCATTTCTCTTTCGTAGTTCGCTGAGAGTCTCCTTCTTCTCACGTTTCCTAGCAGGAGAGTCAGGAAAGCCCCACTGCAGGTTGTTAAATCCACTAAGCAAGGGAGGGGATCACAGGGCTGTCAGGATTCTCCAAACTTTGACATGCAGTTTTGCCCTTCTGCCTGGGCTCTGCAAACTTGGATCGTCTCCACAGGAACAACAGGGACCAGAGCTCGGAAGTCAACCTATTCTTGGTCACCACGTTAGTCTCCTCCCACGTGAATCAGGCCTGGCCTAGGTGGTCAATGCAATATGGTAAAAGTGACAGTGTCTGACTTCTGAGGCTACCGTCATAAATGGTAATGCAGCTCCCATCTTGGTCTCTTGGCTGGCCTTTTAAAGAAAAAGCCAACTACTTAGAGGACACACAGGCATGGGAAGCCCAGGGGGAGAATGGAGGCCCCCAGCCAAGGGCCAGCACTAACTTGCCAACTGAGTCAGGCATCTTAGAAATGGGTCTTCTAGCTCCAGCCATGCCTTCAGATGCTTGCAACCCCATGAGACCTGGAGGCAGAACCTCCCGTTTGCAGGGCTCCCCACTTCCTGACCCACATAAACAGAGAGAGAGAACAAAAGATTGCTCTTTTAAGCCATGAAGCTTTGGGGTACTTTTCTATGCAAGAATAGATCATCGATATATTATTCCATTGAAAAATATAAAGAAGCATATGACCCAGCAATTCCACTCCTAGATATACATCCCCAAGAGAATTGAGAACATATGGCTAGACAACTTGTCTACCAGGTTCATTGTAGCATTATTCACAATAGTCACAGAGTGGAAACAACCCAAATGTCCACCAACTGATGACTGGATAAATGAAATGTGGCTTATCCATACAATGGAATATTATTCAACCTTAGAAAGGAATGAAATTCTGATACCTGCTACAATCTGGATGAACCTTAGAAATATTAGTCTAAGTGAAAGAAGCCAGACACAAAAGGACACATAAGGTATTATTCATTCATATGGAATATTCAGAACAGGCAAATTGAAAGTGAAAGAGTGGCCACAGGCCATGGGAGAATGAGGGGTGACTGTCAACAGGTACAGGGTTTCTTTTTGAAAGTATAGTGATGAAAATGTTCTAAAATGGATTGTGGTGATGGCCACATAAAACCGTGAGTATGCTAAGCACCATTGAATTGCAGACTTTAAATGGGTAATTGTATGGCATGTGAATTATATCTCAATATAGCTGTTATAAAAAATGATAAAGAGACGAACTATCCTGGGAACCTCGTAGGAGTTTAGTTCCTGTTCTTTTTAAGATATTAGTGCCTTTTTTTTTTTTTCCCCTTGGCTGAGTTCTTGGAGAAGGTCCTCAGAGTCTGACCTGGCTACAAGGTGGAAGGGAACTGCTGGAATTGAGAGTGAGGAGCAAAGGAACCGATCTGCTAAACTAACTGAAGAAAAATTCTAACCTACCAAATGTTGTATGATCAGACAGACGGATCACAATCCTGCCATGATTAGACTGGGGAGGAAATTAATAACAGAACCCAATCTCCCAACGAAGTCCTGGTGAGAATGTGAGATTTCCACCTGCAGGAACGACAGTCAGCCATTGTCAGGAGTAGTCTTCCTCCTGTGCCTGCTGGAGCTTTAGCCCAGATGCTGAGCCAGATTTTTAATCAACCCAGATGACGGATGTTTCAGCCCAGAATGTCTACTCTGAACTCTCTGAAGTTACAGATTAGAAGTAGTCACTACCTCCCATCTGGCGTATGCACACCAATATGCTGGGCTCCACAGAGTTTTGTAAGCATTATTTAAAAAAAAAAAAAAAATTCTGGCTCTACTTATTCTTGTTTCCCTTTTCAAAATGTCCTTTAGAAATAATTATTTATTTTTCAAAATTAGCTTCTGTATTTTAGAGATCAAGGATAATCAAGATGGCCTGTAATTATTTAGTATAAATAAAAGAGGGAACAATTAAGGTGTGGGTTTTTTTTACTGACATGGTTTTTAAGGTGAGTTGTAGCCCCCTTTTACAGATGGGAAATTGAGACCCTAGGACATTTAATGACTTGTTGAAACCGATATGGGTGATACATATCATGCCTGGGGCTCTCAGTCTAGAGTTCTCAGTATTATTCTGTATTGCCTCTACTGATATGCAATGGGATTACATAAAAGGGATTCAAACTGTTATGAATGACACCCATGCTGACTATACTCTACCATAAAGTATCAGATTCTGAGATTTAATTATGCCATCCAACTGAAGCCTTGACCACATGACAAATACATTAATGTGTGTTATTATAAATATAATAAAATATACTCAAATGGATATATTTCTTAGCTTCAATTCTTAGTCTCTTATGTTCAGGTGAAGAAATTTAGGATCATTTTAGTTGATGAATTTTCACTCTGAGATCCAGAAGTCTGTTAGAATTTCCATTTATAAAACTGCTAAATGAACTGTGCCAAGAACTTACCCAAGTCCCTTGTTTGGCTGTTATTAGTGTCACTAGTAGGCTTTTCATTTTTGTGTATGAAAAAAATGCCTTGCCATCCTCAAAGCGTGCGGGGGATTTCTTTTGGTGGGATGGGGATGTGGCAAGGAGGATTTCAGAGTTTTTTACTGATGCTCAGAACTGGTACTAGGGTGAGGCAAGTGCAAAATTTAAGGAAATACTGAAAACCATGATAATCCAGGTTAATGCCATTTGAGTGCAGTAGTTTTTAAAAATCAAAATCAATGCTAATACTCCATGATGAACAAAACACCCACATTTTAAGGAAAAGCAGGACCCAGCAGGGCTGAGATCAGGGGGTGGCAAGCAATGTGAGTCATGCAAGTACAGAGGCAGATCTGCCTTAGTTCAAATTTTGCAATTCTGTTCATTATTGATATTTTTTCAGAAAAAAAATATTGCAGTATTTATCTCGATCGCTGAGTTGTGGGGCACCCCCTTAAATTTTACAGTTGAGACAAGTGCCTCTCACCCTAGCCCTGGCCCTGCGGATTGGCAGGAATCTTTCCTAGGGAAAGCTAGGAGGACACTCCCATACCACCCACCCAGATGTAACTGGCTCTGGGGGGCTGAGCAACACCTGTATCAGAAAATGTTCTTCCCTGAGATCTCCGATGCTGAGAGGAAGCTTTTTCCAGCTCCCTCTGGTCTGACACGTTCGCTTGGTCTTGGGGAAGATCCAGCTGGTGAGCCAGTCTCCCAGGTGGTGGCATGGCGTCAGCTGAGCCCACAGAGCAATGGGGGAGGGAACTTTCTGCAGCTTTTTCCCTTTACCAAGGTGAAAAATGAGATTTCCAAAAGTCCTGATGGAGGCCCAAAAGACTGAAAGTATATATAAGAATACTTGTCAAATTGAATTACACTTCTCTTTTGTGTAACAGAATGCCCCCAAATGCTCCATGTTTCCCGGGTGACTTTTCCTCTGACATCTAAATGAGAGGCTTGTACATCATGGCCTTGACCTTGGGATGCTTCAGAGGTGGGGGAGGATGGCAGTGTGCATGGTCTCTGTCCTTTCTTCTCACTTTCTGCCACAGTGATTCCCTGTCCGTGCTGGCTTTCCTGTCACTGAAGCTGCGGCCTTCTTGGGCCGTGCTCTTTGCGCATGCAGACACTCCACTCCCCACACTCCCCGGGAACCCATAACAAGGCTTTTTGTGAAACAGGGTTTTCCTGAAGGTCTGTGGGAAACGGGAAAGGGCACTACTGTGTAGGAGGACAAGAAACGATTCAAAATTAAACAAAGACATTTTTTGAAAAACAATCTTAAGAGAATTCATCACCAGCAGGTCTGCAGTATGACAAATGCAAAAGGAAACTTTTTGGTGTGGTTTTTTTTATCGGGAAAGGAAGTGATACTAGAGAGAAAGTTGGATCTTTAGGAAGTATGAAGAGCACCAGAAATAATAAATATAAGAAATAAGCTTTCCTCTTATTTTCTTTAATATACTTATGAATGTTTAAATCAAAAGTATCTACATCGTACTGTGAGCTTTATAACTTATGTAGATGTAACACAATATTATTTTCCATGAAGTGTAAATTCTAAATAGACTGTGAAATGCTAAGGATATGTATTATAATTTCTACAATAATGATTTTTTTTTAAATGCAAAGAAATGTAACAGACCCTGGCTGGCTAGCTTAGTTGGTTAGAGCATCATCCTGTTACAGCAAGGCTGTGGGTTCGAACCCTGGTCAAGACACATACAAGAATCAGCCAATGAAGCGCAAGAATAAGTGGAACAACAAAGTGATATTTCTCTCTCTTCCTTCCTCTCCCTCTCTAAAATCAATAAATATTTTTTTAATGCAAAGAAATAAGAAAAAACTGATACATAAATAACAGTGGATTTCTAAAAACATTCAATTAACCTCCATACTCCCCAAATACGGGCAAGGGAGGAGAGACATAAAAACAAAACAAACAGAAAATAAACAGTAAAATGGTAGCTCTACATGTAACCATATCAATAATTACATTAAAAGTTATCGGTCTAACTAGAAATGTTTTAAATTTCTTGTGGGAAGTAAAGGAAATACAAGGCTAATCCTGCAAATAAAATGTCTGTTGAATCAATATTTTCTCTGGTTGCCTTGTGAAAAAAACTTCAGGTTTCAGACTGGAAAATTATAATTCTGAGATTTGGGGGTTAATAAGGGATTCGTCTGCATTTATCCATTTATTCATTTGCTCAACAAATATTTGGTAGCTCTCTGTTTTATGTTGTGTAATTTAGATTGTTTAATGAAAGGAAATTTAGTAATTTGTGAATTAGGGATTAGCCGGTCTGTTTATGCTTTTACTCATCAATAAATTAATTTATTTCATTAAAAAGTTAATAGACTAACACACTTGATTAAAAGGCAGAAATTGCCAGAATAAATAAAACAACATGAACCAACTATACCCAGACTATAAGAGACACACAAGAGAGACTGATAGAAAATGTATGGGAAAAGATAGAGCATGCAAACAATAAGGCGAGGAGAGTTAACTGGTTAACTTAATATCAAATGAAGTAGACTTCCAGAAGGAGACTATTATCAGAGATAAAATGGCAAATTTCATAATAATAAATATTACCAGGGAGGTATAATAATCATACATAACACTGTTTCAAAATACATGAAGGAAAAACTAACAGAATGAGAGAATTCAAGGAAGAAATACACAAATCCACTATCATGGTTGGGCATTTTAGCATGCTTCTCTCAGTAATTATAAAGCAACTAGACAAAAAAACAAAAAGAAAAGAAAAGAAAAGAAAGAAAAATCAGTAAAGACACAGAAGATTTGACCACCTCTATATAATCGATATTTACAGAACAATGCACCCAATAGAATACACATTATTTTCAAGTTCAAGTGTCCCTGATATACTCACTAAGGTAACTCATATGCTGAGCCATAAAAAGACTCAATTTAAAAGGGCTAAAATCATAAGAAAATATTATCTGATTACAATGGAATTACATTTTAAATCAGTAACAATATCATGTACAAAACCCCAAATACTTGAAAATGAAGCTGCAGCATTCTAAATAATATATAGTCTAAGAAATCACAGAGAATATTAAGAGATATTTGGAATTGAATGATTATAAAAATAAAACATACCAAACTTTATAAGATAAAGCAGTTCTTAGAATTTATTTATAGCTCTAAAATCTAGGATTAGAAAAAAAGGCTGAGGTTTCTGTTTCAAAAGCTAGACAAAAAAGAGCAAAGTGAACCTAAAGTAAATGATAGGAAAGAAGTAATCAAGAGAAGGACAGAAATTATAAAATAGAAAACAGATAAACAATAAATATTGAAAAGCCAAAAGGTTAGGCCCTGACCCGTGTGGCTCATTTGGTCGGACATCGCCCTGCCAAATGAAAAGTCGCCAGTTTGATTCCTGGTCAGGGCACATACCTGGGCCATGGTTTCCACCCTCGGTTGGGGCTTGTGTGAGAGGCAACCGATTGATGTTCCTCCCTTACATGGATGTTTCTCTCCCTCTCTTTCTCCCTCCCTTCCCCTCTCTCTAAAAATAAATAAAAATAAAAATTTTTTTTAAAAAAGCCAAAAAGTTGGTTACTTGAAAAGATCAACAAAAATGATTAACCCCTAGCTGGACCAACCACCTCCCCCCAACAAAATAAAATAAGAGAGAAGACGAACCACCACTATCAGGAATGAAGGAAGGGATATCACTGCAGATGGTAGTGACATTAAAAGGCTGATGAGAGAATGTCATAAATAGCCTTATGCCAATAAATTGGACAATGTAGATATAATGGACAAATTCCTTGAAAATTATGTCTTACCAAAACTGAAATATGATAAAATAGAAATTCTGAATGTCCCTTTAGCCAAAAAATAAGTTGAATTCATTATCAAAAAGCTTCCTGCAAAGAACACTCTAGGCCCAGATGATGTACTGGTGAATTCTATCAAATATTTAAGAAAAATTATTACCAATGTTATAAAAACTCTTTTAGAAATTAAAGAAGAAAGGCGTACTTTCTGATTTGTTCTGTGAGGCCAGTGTAACCCTGATACCAAAACTTGAAAAGGCGTTAGAAATGAAAGAAAAGACAAAGAGGGAGAGGAGGAGGAAGGGAGGGAGGAAGGAAAGAAGGAAGAAGGAAAGTTACAAACCAATATCCCTCATGAACATAGACGGAAAATCTATAACAAAATATTAGCAAATGAAATCTGACAATATAGAGAAAGGACAATACATCATAATCTGTAGGATTTACCTCAGGAATGCAAGGCTCTGCTAACATTTGAAAATCAATGTAATTCATAGAAAAAAAATATCATATTGAGTAGGAAAAAAATTGACAAAATTTCAACGTCTATTCATGAGCAAAACTATCAGTAAATTAGAACTAGAAAAGAACTCCCTCAATGTGAAACAGGATATCAATGACAAATCTAGATATAACATCATATTTCCTGGTGAAAAATTGAATGCTTCCCCCCAAGACTAGAAACGAAGCTTGTGTGTCTACTCTCACATTTCACATTCCACATTGTACAGGAGATCCCAGTCAGTACAGTCAGACAAGAGACAAAAATTGGAAAGGAGGAAGTAAAGCTTCTAGTTGCAGATGATGTGATAGTTTAGGTAGAAATGCTAAGGAATCGACAGAACTAATAAATGGAATTAGCAGCTTCACAGGACGCAGGGTTGTTATTTTTAAAAATTTGTTGAATTTTTATAAAGTCATAGCAAACAGTTAAAAAAAGAAATTTGAAAAACCAGTTTCATTTATAATTGTATCAAAAAAACATAAAATGCTTAGGAATAAGTGTAACAGAAGACAAGTCCTATGCATTGAAAGCTGTAAATAATGGCCGAGAGAATTCAAGAAGACTTAATAAATGGAGAGATAGACTCCATGTCATGGCCTACAAGACTCAATATTTTTAAGATGTCAGTTCAACTCATATAGATACATAGATTCAGTGAAGCTCCCTTCATAATCCTAGCAGACTTCTTTTCAAAATGACAAGCTGATTCTAAAATTTATATGGAGGACAAAGAATATTCAAATAATCCTTCAAGAAAAGAAGAGGAAGGGAAAGGAAAAGGACGTCAGAAGGACTCGTATCACCTGAAAGCTCCAATAATCAAGACAGTGTGATTCTATCATAAGATCAACAGATAGGTTAATGGAAGAGAACACAGAGTTCAGAAATGCAAATATACTGTCATTTAATTTCTGACAAGGGTACCAAAGCAATCTAACAGGAAAAGAAAAGTCCTTTCAACCAGTTATGTTGAAACAACTGGATATCCCTATGGGAGTGGGGAGAAAAAGAACCTCAATCTTTAACTTATACTATATACAAAAATTACTTTGAGATGGATCATAGACCTAAATGTAGAAACTAAAACTATAAAGCCTCATGACTTGATGATAAACCAAAGCTATTGTTTTTAGACATTTAAGAAAAGGAATAGGCAGGCCATAGACTGCCAGACACTATTTGTAAAGAAAGCATTTATCTAACAAAAGATTGTTATTTGAGACTCAGAAAGAATGGCTATAACTCGAGAGCAAAAAGAAAGAAACCAAAATAAAATGGGAAAAAAGTTGAACAGACACTTCACAGAAGAAGATGGATGAATGGCCAATGAACATTTTAAAACCTGCCCAATATCACCAGTTAGAGATGTGCAAGTTAAAACCACAACAGGGGACCACGACATACCCTCAGAATAGCTTAAATTAAAAAGACTGACAACACCAAATGTTGGCGAAGCTATTGAACAATGTTAACTTCCTATCTTGTTGATGGGAGTGTAAAATCATGCAGCCACTTTGAAATTAAGGTCTGGCATTTTCTGAAACTAATCGTACCCCTATAACCCAGCAATTTTGGTTTTAGGTATTTACCCAAGAGAAATGAAAGCATATGTCCACAAAAAGACTAGTATGAGAATGATAGTTGCATTTTTCTTTATAAAGGCCCAAACTAGAGACATCCCAGATGTCAGTCAACAGGAGGATGGATAAACAAATTGTGGTATATTTGCGATGAAAAGGAACAAACTACTTATTCATGCAGTGTCATGAATGAATTTCAAGAACATTATGCTGAGTGAAAGAAGCCTTAGACAAAAGAATACATGGTCTATGATTGCATTGTATGAAGTTCTGGATCAAACAAAACTAATCTATGGTGCAAAGAATGAGAGCACAATGGTCGTAGGGGAAATTAACTGGGAAGGGGCACGAGGGAACTTTCTGAATGATAATAATGTTTGGTATTTTGATAGGGTTTTGGGTTATACAGGTGCAGACATTTCTCAGACTCATTGAATCGTAGTATTAATGCATGCATTTCACTTTGTGCAAATTTTCCCTCAAAGAAAAACTTATGAATAAATATGAAACTTTTGTTCATGTTATGCATATTGAAATGTTTTGGGGCGAAATGTATTGCTGTGCACACAACTTACTTTGAAATGCACACAAAAGAGGAAAAAGGGTGGATTTATGGAGGGGTAGAGGGATAAGTGAATAGGCAAATATAATGTTAATTTAGTATGTAAATTGTTCATATATAGATATGCACTATACATATTGTTGGCCCTCTGTATTCAGGGGTTTAGCATCTGCAGATGCAACGAACCATGAATCCAATATATTAGAGGAAAGAAAGTTCTGTTGTTGTTAACACGTACTGTGTAGTTAGGCTATAATAATTACATCAGTACTGAACACGTACAGACTTTCTTCTTGTCATTATTCCCTAAACAACAGAGTATAACAACTATTTACATAGTATTTACAATGTATTATGCCTTATAAGTAATCTAGAGATCATTTAAATTATATGGGAGGATGCGTGTAGGTTATATGCAAATACTACACCATTTTATACATGGGACTTGGGCATCTGTGGATTTTGATGTCTATAGAGGCATTGGAACCAATCCCCTGCAGATACTAAGAGACAACAGTACAATTATTTCAATTTTTTATGTTGGGAAATTTTCAAAGTCAACTGTTGGGGAATAAAAGTAAATGCTAGACATGCCCAAATACATTTGCAGCAGCACTATTTGTAATGGCTCCGAAATGGAAGCAGCTTCTCTGTCGGTTGCATTATAATCATGTCATGGAATAGTCTACAGCAATGGGAGTGAAAGATATATGACCATATAAACCTCACAAATCCAATGTTGAATGAAAGAAGTCAGATTCTAAAAGGCACGACCAATTTATATAATGTACAAAAACAGGCAAAACTAGTGCCTGCTGTTCAAAGTCAGGACGGCGATTGCCTGTTTGTGGAGTCACAATTGGAACGGAACGTGAGGGGGCATCCTGGGGGGCTTTACTTGAGTGCTGGTTATATGGGAGTGTTGAGTTGGTGAAAATCCATCACATTTTTCTGATGTACAGTTCTCTATCTATTGTTACTTCCATTGTAAAAGTTAAAAAAAAAAAAAGTTAGACCTCAATGCTCTTAAAACAGGTTCCTCAGCCCAGCCCCACCCCAGGAACTCTTTGCCAGTCATCATTCTCCCCTCTCTCTTCTCCCAGATCCCAGGCTTGGACATGCCTGTCTCCCTCAACTGCCAGGGGAAAACTCAGTGCAGAGGAATTTAGTCCTAGGCTCCAGGATAGATCCAACTAGAAAGGGCTCCTTAATGACTTTACCTAAACTAAGGAACCATATAGCCTCCAGATAAATTCCTCTGCTTCCTGATAATAACAAAAAGTATCTGCAGGCATTTTTTTAAAAACCAAATTTGTCTTCCCTTTAGATAGGTTTCGTCACCTTTCCTTCTACCACCCTCGGTTTATCTCTTCCATCCTCTTCTCTTGAAGTGCTGGCTGCCACTTACTCCCTTCGCTAAATCCGGGAAGCAGAGATTTTTCTGAACAATTGTTCTGGGCCTTCCGCTCAGGTCCAGGGCTCCCTTGGCTAGCAAGTCGACTTCCGGACCCCAGTAAAGTCAGGGGGTGAGGGCGGGGGTTGCTGACCCTGCAAGGTGGGGGAGCAGGGTGAGGGCGGGGAGTAGGTGCAGAAGAATAAGGCTGCATAATCTTCGCTCTTCCAAACCTTGCAGCTGGTCGATAAGTCTAGATGAATACACATCAAAGGAAACAAGAAAAGTATTCAATTAAGCATTTTTCTTCTTTTCACCCGATGGGTCAATTTTCAGTCCTCCGGTTACTTGGCCAATCAGAACATTGGACACTGTTGATTTTTCCCTCTTCCTTGAAACACTCTTTGAGGTTGCTTCTTACTTCCCTCCTTGGTCTTCTCCCGCTGTTGCTTCTTACTCTCTGACCTCTAAATGTCAGAGTGCCCCAGGGCATGGTTTTCAGACCTTGCCTCCTTAGCTACTTTCACTCAATTTTGTGGCTTAAAAAATACCATCCACACCCTGATGACTTCCACTTGTCTGTCTCTAGCCAGATCTCTTCTCTGAACTCCAGAATTGTTTATTTAACCACCTACCTTCTCACTTAGATCTCTAATAGGCATGTCAGATTTTTCATATCCAATACTGATCTCCTGATATCCCTCTTCCAAACTGTTCCTCCCACAATTATCTCAGTACATGGTAACTCTGTTCTTCTAGATGCTCAGACCAGAAGTTGGGTGTCATTCCTGACTCCTCTCTTTCTCTCACCTCTTATCTCTAATCTGTCGGGGAATCCTGTTGACTTAACTTCAAAATATAACCCGAATCTGACTGCTCTCATTACCTGTACTCCATCCAAACCACCATCATTTCTCACTTTGACTATCAATAGCTGCCAACCTCGTTCTCTGTCAGCCTGCTCTCAGTGCAACAGTCAGACTGATACCCGTTAAAATGCAAGTCTTTTCAAACCCCTCCAATGGCTTTCTGTGTCATCAGAATGAACACCACTATCCTCACCACGGTTTCTGAGGCTCTGCAGTCTGGCCTCCTCTCTGTACCTGTGTCACCTCATTTTCAACTGCTGTCTCCCTCACTTGTTCTTCTCCAGCCATACGGGCCTCCTCACTGTTCTTTGAACACACCAAGCACACTCTTGCCTCTGTGCCTTTGTCATTGCCCTTCCATCTATTTCAAATGCTCTTCCATCTACATGGCTCATTTTCATGTTTATTAGATCTTAAGTCTGGTATCTCCGCCAGGCCTGTCCTGGCCACCCTGCCTAAAATTGCACATTTTCCCACATATTCTCTGTTTTCTTTGTCTGCCTGTTTCCCTCTTTAGCACTTATTGCCATCTAATATTCACATATTTTCATGTATTCGTATTCTTTAGTACCTGCCTCCCTCGCCTGGAATGTCAAGCCCATGAGGACAGGGATTTTTGTCTGTTTTATTCACTACTGAGTCTCCTAGAATATACATAGGTGTTCAATATTTGTTGCATGGGTGGATGATTATTTTGAAATGGCCTGAGAGGTGCTGAGAGGCAGTTAGTTAAGGAAAGGCAAGAACCCTGGTTGGGTAGCTCATTTGGTTTGAATGTTGTCTGATACACTAGGGTTGTGAGTTTGATCCCTGGTCAGGGAACATACGAGAGTCTACGAATGAATGATGGATGGGTGGAGCAGCATATTGATGTTCCTATCTCCCGCTCCCTTCCTCTCTAAAATCCATGAACAATAGCAACAAAAAAAAATTTAAATTCTATCAAAAAATAAAAGGGAAGACAAGAGAGGCCTGCAGATATCTGGGAGTACATGCAGTTTGCTTCAGTCTTTGGGGAATGGGATCTACTCGGAAGGACAAGAAGAGAGAGCCATTAGCATAGTGACAAAGAACACGGTTTTTGAAGTCAGTTGGCTTGGGTCCAAGAGCTGGTTCCACAGCTTGCTATCTGTGGACAAGCCACCTAACTTCTTTGGGCAAAAGAGAGATTGTCATTGTATCTACCACATACGTTTTTGTTTTTTTTTAATGACCTAACAAAATACAGTTCTCCCTTAGTAACCCAGGGGGACTGGTTCCAGGGCCCACCTCAAATACCAAAATCCCTGGATGCTCAAATCCCTTGTATAAAATGGTGTAATGTTTTCCTAAAGCCCATGTACACTCTCTCATATACTTTCATCTCTAGATTATTTACATACCTCATACAATGTAAATGCTATGTAAATAGTTGTTATGATATATTGTTTCGGGAATAATGACAAAGAAAAAAGGCTGTACATGTTCAATACACATGCAACCATTGTAGGCCTAACCTCACAGTACACATCAGCAACAGTATAACATTTTTTCCAAATATTTTCGATCTTTGCTTGGTTGAATCTGTGATTGCGGAACCCGTGGATACAGAAAGCTGACTAAACATATAAATAAAGTTTGGTAAGGGCAGGGTACTTAGGAGGTCTTGGCTCAAAAAGTGGTAGTTATTATTATGTAGAGCTTTGGATCCAATGCACTAAGGTTCATATCAGAGGAACGTGGAGCGTATCAAACGGTGGACAGAGAGATGGAGCTACTTGGACTTGAGCTTGACTCGAGAGGGTACAAAAGCTTCTTTCTCAGAGCTATCAGCTCCTGGACTCAACAAGTGGGTTGAACCTAATTCCTGTCTTGCTTAGTTTAAGATGGCCCTACTTACAGACAGAAAGGACATCAGAAATAGGCACAAATGGGGTGTGAGGGCTCTGCAGGGGACCATGCAGCTCCCCACTGCCTGCTGCTGATGCAATCAGAGCAAAGAGAAATGATTCACTTCGATCCTGCCATTGACCTCCAGGTTTTGGCCAGATGCAGGTTTGGGGGTTGGTTGGTGGATTATTTTTTCCCTTCTGAGTTGAAAGAGCAACTTTGTGTTTCAAAAAGGCACTTTCTTTGTGCAGGGAAATTCTGTGGTGAGGGCTTGCTGGACTCGGTTTGGGATGAACCACCTTTGCTTATGTCTGGGGAGAGAATGAAATCTAGTGCCCCTGTTTTTTTTCCCTCCCACCCAGTAAAGGCGCTGAGCTGAAAGGTGTCTTTCAGAAGGGCCCGAGACAAGGGAGTTGACTCGTAGGTAAAATGACGCTGTACAGGAGGCTTCCAGAGAAGCGGCTTCTTGTTTGTCCGCGTGGGTTTGTGGCGAGGAGGTCTGTGAAGGCCTCCCCCAGAGCACCCGGCACTAAACAGAACAAATAAAACCTCTATTTGTTCATCTCTACCCTGGATTTAGATGGTGCTTTATGGCCAGGGTTATTGGGATCAGCTGAAACCCAGGCTGATGTTTATTCCTGGGACTGCAAAGACAGACAAATACCTCTCTGTCCTTCCATTTTCCAGGCCAAGAGGGCAGGAGACACTTTCAATCAAGCAGGCAGGCAGTGAAGAATTATTTTTTAGGTGCCCACTGTGTCCCCAATGCTGAGCCACAGAAATATAAATAGAAAAAGTACAAAATTCAGGCTCCAGCCCTCTAGGCACATAAAATCTAGTTGGCAGGAGGAGGTTTGGTGGGCAAAACGAACTCAAGAGAGACTGTTGCCATAGTGGTGCAGAGTCCTAAGGAGTAACCTTATAAGAGGCAAGAGAGGAGCAAGGTGAGTAGGGGGTGGGAGGGGCTCTTAGAGAAGGATTCGTGGAGAAAGTTCATAAGACAATAAGCAACCTGGCGATGGGAAGCCTATCTGTTTTGGTCTGTGTTGTAGGCTGGCTCTTAGCATAATGCCTGACACAGAGTGGTCATTCAGTAAATGTTTCAGGAATGAATGGAGAAGGAGGGGGCTGATATTAGAAGGATAAATAGGTGAAGAAAAGGGAGGAGGGCATTCCAGCATGAGGAAAGCCCCAAAGAAATGAGTCGGATGCCTTGGTGAGACTGGTTTCACCACAGCAAAGGGTGTGTAGTGAAGAGTGGTGGGGAATGAGGTTAGATATGCAGCCAGATGGGGAAAGGCTAGAAAGCCAGGCAGAGAAATTGAGAGATGAACATTCCTTCATCCCTTCGTCAAGCTTTTATGGAGCATGGACCATATGCTAGGCACATAGGCAAGAGAGAGTGGTAGAGATATGAAAGCGAGTAGAAAGTCATCCCCATTTGTCGGGGCTGGGCAGCATATCTGCACCTTATTGTAAACTGAGAGTGATGGTATGAATGAAATAGTTTGGTGCTCCAGCCACAGTTTGTTTGCTTGCAAGAAACTGAGACCATGTCGATGCTGCTCGTATTAATTGAGAATCTGTGAAGGGCTATACCAGACATCGAAGGCTAGGAAGTGGAGTTCAAAAGGGACATGAGAAGGCTTAACTTGGTAGATTGAGCTATTGTACATCAATGTCCCTTTCCCAGTGTGTGCTCCATTCTCTTGCCTCTCTCTTTTTACTTGGTACAAGCTTGACACCTTAACATCACCACACCCTCCCTCTCCAGGACCAGCCATCTTCATTCACTCTCTGAGCTTTCAGGTCAGAATATCAAGGAAACAGAAACCAGCCGGCTCAGCTCAGTCTTAGAATGGCTACACCAGGGCCAGGTGATCACCCAGAAGCTATCAGTTATGATCAGAAGACAAATCAAGCATTAAAACATGGGTGTATAATCCTACCAAGAATGGCAAAGAATTCCAAAGAAGAGGTGTGGAACTAGAGCCATTAACAGACAAGCCCAGTTCCTACTGGGTAACAATGTAGGGAGCAAATTGACTCATCTGGTGGGATTGGTGAAGGAAGAAGGCTATTGACATAAGCAAGGTCTGATTTAAAGGTCTGATTTAGTCCTGGGGTGGGGGGGCGGGAAAGGGCATCTGGTAGAGGATGAACGCAGTATTTTAGAGCAATTAGGCTGGCCCAGAGGAGGGATTGGAAAAGTTGAGAAACTGAAGCGACGCAGGCCTTCAAGAAAGATTTTGCTTAATCTGGAATGGAGCAGTTCAGAGATAAGGATAAAGCAAAAATGTAGCCTAAATATTTTTAGGGTAGAGCCTGCTTCTCATTGATTGCTGTGACCTCATAGGCTCAGAGTAGAAATTCACTACACATTTGTTGGACTGAATTGAAGTTCCCTAAAACCTGGACAAACAATGAACGTGTTGCTGTTTGTTTTTTGTTAGGAACAGGGCCAGCAACAAAAAAGAGACCCCCCAAACAATCAAAATATGATTTTTATGACTCCTGATACGGGGCTCGGGTCACTGGACGCAGACTTTGTTGAGGAAAAAATAAAATGCCACTGAAGGAGCATCTGGGCCAAGCTGCCTGGCTTCAGGCTAGATGAACAGATAGCGCCGTGCCCAGCGTCTCGGCAGCAGATCAAAGTCAGCTTGCCCAGCACAGGCAGCAGGCATGGCAGGAATCCGGGGGACCTTTCACCCAGTCCTTTACCCACTCTCACAAATGGAAAGCCACACCATTAGTGGTCACATCTATGAACACTGCCAGCACACAGGCGCTTGTGACAAATCTTTTATAATCTGGGACAGTCGTCCCCTCTTACCCACAGGGGATACATTCCAAGACCCCCAGTAGATGCCTAAAAGCAGGGATAGTACTGAATCCTAGAGATACTCTGTTGTTCTCTATGCAAACACACACTTTACGGATTCTCTTTGGCACATCTGAACTGTCAGCATCATTACCCTTGCACTTTAGGGTCATTATTAAATGAAATAAGGGCGACTTGAACATAAGCACTGAGATACTATGACAGTCAGTCTGATGACCAATATCACTACTAAGTGACTAGCAAGTGGGAAGGGTCTACAGCGTGAAGACACTGGGCAAAGGGATGAATCACGGCCCTGGGCCAAACAGAGTGGGATGATGCGAGATCTCATCACGCTACTTAAAACAGCACGCAGTTTAAAACTTATACATTGTTTATTTCTGGAATTTTCCATTTAATATTTTCAGACCATGATTCACCATGGCTGACTGAAACAGCAGAAAGTGAATTTTCTGGTAGGGGTAGGGAAACCACCATATGTAGCTTTCTTCAGATAGGCAGCAGTGATACAACTGGGATATGACTTCTGGCCAGATCACCTGGGTTCACAGCCTAGGTCTGTTCCTTGAGCCAGTTGCATAACTGCTTAACTATTTTGTGTCTCAGTTCCCTCATTTGCAAAACAGGGATAATAAATTCCCATACAGGGTCTGTGATAAGATTAAATGAGATATACGCAGAGCAATTAAAATAGTGCCAGGCACATAATAAGAAATCATGATTACTATAGGGTTGGCCCAAAAGCCTGTTTAGTTTTTTACCATCAATTAAAAGACACACTTTTCATTTTCACCAATAACTTTATTGATTTGAATATTGTGAGTATGTCAACTCTCTCCTGCTATTGGCTTCTACTGGGTAGAGGCCGGGGTGCTACTAAACATCTTCCAACGCATAAGACAGCCCCAAAGCAAAAAATCATTTGGTCAAAAGGTCAGTAGTACCAAGAAACTTCACAAACCACTTTTGATACTTTTGGTCAATCACAGCACCTTCTCCATACACTGTACAAATCTTTTTTTGTGTTTCAGTTGCGTTTTTACCTTTCTTGAAATAATAAAGCATAATAGGCTGGAAGTGTTGCATATTTTCTTCCATCTTCAATATTAAAATGGCTGCACAAAAATTCACTGATTTTGATAAGTTTTTTTTTTTTAATGCACGCTGATATGGCAGCTGTCCCAATACAATTTAACAAAATTGTTTCAAATGAAGTTAAAGACAACTAAGCACTACTAGATCCATTATATGGGAAAAATGAAACAAACTTTTTGGCCAAACCAATATAATTGGTACTGAAAAACTAGACTGTAGAATAGATCTTCCCTACCTGGAGGGCCCTGGAGAACACTTAAACACACCGAGGGCAACCTGTTGGTAGCTATGATTTAGGCTTGCCTGGCATCCATCCCTTCTATCTTCTGGAAACAGACCCCTGATTGGTCCAGAAAAAGCCACTGAAATTAAGCCAGGGCAATCAAGATTCTTCCCTAGGATTTTTTCTAACTGGATCTTCCAACTGATTGAAAAGAGAATACCGCCACCACTTACCACCAATCCTTTTGGCCCTTTGGGGATTCAAATAGTAAAAATGGGACCCCAGAACTGCCTTGGCTCCTTTCCTCCCCCATGTGCAGAATCCAACCTGAGAGAATGAAGCTAATTTGCACATGGAACCTTGAACAAATTCCCAAATGGGGCACAGACCAAGTCTCTGAATCCTGTTAACTCTGGGTCCAGGCATTCACTTCCACTGTTCTGCAGTTTGGTTCTGGAAGCCATTAAATCAATGTCTTTCTCCTTCTCTCCATCTCTTCCTTTCTCCTTCTCTCTTTCTCTCCCTCTCTTACTCACTCAGTCTCTCTCTCTCTCATTCTCTCTTCCTTCTTAAACTGCTTTAGATTATATTTCCATTACTTGAAACTAGAATTTGTGCTCGAGGGTCAATTCAGGAGGAAAACATCTGACTGTGCATTTTTCCTTTACATTAGAAAATGACAATACTTTAAACTTTATGGTAAAACAGTGTAGATTATTATAATTTATATTGCTTTGATTTTTAATAAAGAACATCATAGAGAAAATTAGTGATGCCTCATAGACACTAAAGTGTGCCTATCTTGCACCATTTGAAAAGGTACGGCCTAGGGGTAACTTATTAATGTTTCATCTCTTAAATTTATAAACTCTTCAGAGATTAGAACAAATTTACACCAAGGGTTGCAAACTTCAATGCTACAGGGGGGCAGGCATGCGATAATGAGTGAAGTGGATGGATGGGTGTGGTATAAGAGGGAGTAATGGGGGCTGTAGCAAAGTGCTTGATTCATCCAAAAGCAGCTGCCACCACTCTGCCCCAGCCCATTGTTTCCATGTGCAAATGTGGGCACAGAGTTGCCAGAACCTGTAGTTTTTAAGAGGTTATGGACATTTGGAATGTTTAATGTGAGCTTCTAAATTTTGAACACTGGCTATGAGTTTCATTTTAAGAAATGGATGTGCAGGTGGTATGACCAACTGTCCCAGCTTGCCTTGGACTAGGGGTTTCCCGGGATGTGGCGCTTCCACTGCAAACCAGGACAAGGGGGTCACTGTATGTGTAGGCCAAACAACTCATGTGAAACCTCTGGCTCACACACATGGTCTCATCGTACCCCAATACAATACAGTGAGGTGGCTAAGCAAGGTACATAGATCTTGCCCACACATGCCATTGTTATTTGCACTTTACAGAGATTCACAAGTTCCTACAATGAATGTAACACAGAGAATCTGTTTATTCCATGACTCAGGGATTCCCTCAGCTCTCCATGTGGGCCTGGCTTTATGTGATCAATAAGTTTCAGATCTTTCCCTTCTGCTTCCAAACATCTTCCCGGGGTTGTAAAATTTTGTCTCTTGGAGAAGGTGGGGCCCTCGGGGCAGCCAGAAGATTAAGGAATCTTTTCCATAATCTTTCTTCTTTAGGCTGAGAGAAAGGCTACATTTATAAGTCCACTCCATAGAGTGAACTTGGACCTGGTCCACTTGTATGAATGTGGAAACAGAAAGGGCAGAGTGGGTAGTCATGTGCTTGAAGTTCACAACACGGTGGTAGTAGAAGCTAACCTCCAATGTCTTGTTTGCTGGCTTCAGACTTGTCTCCTCTGTTAAGAAATCGAAAGGGGACCAATATTTGCTGCCTGCCTGCCAGGTGCCAGACCCCATGCTGGGCACTCATGTAGCCCTCCTAATGCCCGAAAACTCCTGAGGGAAAGACTGGAGTCCCAAGCCCGTGCCCTTTCCAGGCCACCACCCTGCCAATCCAGCCGTGCCAGGAGGGCGTTTGAAATTGCCAGGTTGTCATTGTGAGAAGGGAGGGGCATGCGGCTCAGAATAGAGCGAAATAATAAGGGTCACAAATAGCCTCCGTCTGCACGGTGCTCATCAGGTGTGGGTGGCTGTGTGGGTGGGTTCCAGGGAGAGACAGGCCCACCCCCCTCGAGAAATTGTTCTCTGATGAGATGATGCATGTTAAGTGAACTATAAACTTTTAAGAGCACATTCCATACCCACTCATAAACATTAGCAATCATTCCCTTTGGGAAAGCTGGTATTCTTGAGGCAATAGAGCGTACTACCAGCCTAGAGGGGGCCCCACTAGGATTTCAACCAGAAGTTTGAATTCTTGTAAGGGAGCCAAAATTAGAAAGTGAGGTTTGTGTTTTATTAATACCTTTAGCCCTTACACCTTAGGTGTCTCTGACCCATTTTAACAGAGAGGCCGAAAGACAGAAAAGACAGAATTACATTGTGGTTACCAGAGGATGTTCTCTCTGCCCCTCTCCTGTCAGATATGAGTTCAAATCCCAGCTCCGCCACTCATCTGATGAGTCATGTGGGAGACAGGCTACTAAACCTCTCTGGACCTCAAACTTCCCCTCTGAGAATAAAGCTAACAAGACCAGGGCTTGGGACTGTTGTAAGGATTAGAAACAAGATGATACACACTCTTCAGATGACCCAGCAATTCCACTCCTAGGTAGTCACCCAGGAGAAATGAAAGTGCATGTTCACACAAAAGTCTGTGTGCAAATGTTCATAGCAGTTCTAGTCACAATTGCCCAAACTGTAAATCACACAAATATCTTTCAACTACGAATGAATAAACAAATAGTGGTACAACGGAATACAGCTCACCAAAAAATGAGGAATACAGTACTGAGACATACAATATACATACAGTAACAGGGATGCATCTCCAGTGCATTCAGCTCAGTGAAAGAAGGCAGACATTGAAGATCACATATTGTATGATTCCATTTATATGACCTTCTAGAAAAGGCAAAGCTATACAGACAGAGAACGTATCAGTGGTTGCTAGGGACCGAAGATGGGCATGTAGATAGGACGACTAGGGGGTAGTGGATGACCACAAAGGGACACGAAAGAATTTTGGGGGGCATGATAGAATTGTTCTGTATGTTGACTGGAAGTGGCTACATGACTGTATGCATTTGTCAAAACTTGCAGAACTGTCCGCTAAAAGGGTAAATTTTCTTGTGTGTATGTAAGTTATGCCTCATTAAACCTGACTTTAAAATGTGAAAACAAAGGGAAAGGACCTAACTTAACACCCCCAGGAAGAAAGTAACTATTGACTCCTTTTTATTAACATGTGTTCTCTCCAGAATTTTTGCTTTTGTGAAAAGAGCCTGCAACTTTTGTAGAAAAGTAAAGGTGGTGGCGTGTATGTGTATTTGTATTTATTTGTAAATGTATAAAGAAACTCTCAAAAAATACACAAGAAATTAATAACAGCAGTGGCCGAGGAGGTGGGGTAGAAACTGGGTAGTCGGGAGACCAGATAGGAGAAAGCCTTTTCAATATAATTTGTGTGTGTGTACGTAATACATTCACATGGTTAAAAATGATATAATGTATATTATTTAATCTATATTTATATATGACGTATATAATTTTGGATCCACCTATAAAACATTAAATTACCAAAAAAGAATTTAAAAGGTTTAAAGGGAAGGGAAATGTTTAATCCCTAGGCATGACTCTTCGCGGGTGGAATCTGTGAGGGGGTGGTATTCTGTGGCGGCCACATCACATGCGTCTGCTTACTAGGCCTCGGCCCCACCCACCCTGCTAATAGACTGAAGGCAAGAGTTGGCTCCGTAAGAGGAAGGGCTCCTGTCTCAAGAGGGAGCAGAACTGAGAAGGCCCTCTTTCCACCCCAGATATTGTTTCCGATGGCAGAAATCCCTGATAGTCTTCCACCCCACAGTTGGAGTAGGACTTCATCCGCAGACGCTCCCTGCAGGAGAATTACAGGCCTAACGTGTATAATATCTGTTATCAGACTCTGAGACTTTTCCCCAGACATCTTTTGGAAGAGGGAAAGCAGATATTTCAGGTACCTGGGTCACTTCAGTTCAGGGCCACCTGAAATGCAGGGTAATGGGAAGACACAAATTAATTACTGCTTGGTCTTGTGGTGGGGGCAGGTAGACCGAGGCGAGAGCCCGAGGAAAGACAGAGTGGTGGGGTCCTGCCACGTTGGGGAGTACTGTCTTTGGAGTCAGACCTGAACTTGAATCTCCCCCCAGCTTCTTTCTAGCTGTGAGCCCTTGACCAAGTACCTAAATTCTCTGTGACTCAGTTTCCTCATTTTCGAACTAGATATGGCACTAACCCCTGTGTTGAATAGGGAGCCATGAGGGTGAAAGGAGATCATGTGGTAACCAAGACTGGGGCACTTTAGGTGCTCAGCACCCAGGACAGGAGCCCTTCTGGGGCCATCTCAAGACCATACATTTGGTTCCGGGGGAAAGTGTGACAGACAGAGGAGAAGTGAGGTGGAACAATACCAAGAATGAAAGCAGGGCGGTGGGGCTGACTCACTGGGTGACTCATTTCCTTGCCCAAGGATGTTCTGAGCATCCATGGAGCTGCTCCTCACCCTCTTCACACCCTCTGTTGCTTCTTTTTTTGTGTGGAAGATGCGAGAACAATCTCAGACTTTCCCCTTCATGCCCAGGGCCGAAGGAAAGGTCAGCTAGCTGCAAAGTCATTTTTCAGTCCACAAAATAACAGTCCCCATATGATGTAATCATTTTAAGGAAGAACAGTTTTTGCCCTGGAATACAGGGTAGATTCTAGGCTCACGGTGCCCTTTTCCAGATTATCACAGGGGTAGCTACACTCCACAGAACATTTGGAAGGCGCAAAAGAAATGTAAAGAAGCTCAGAAACATTACCCATAGTCCTGCCATTTAGATTTATTCATGGTGATACGTTTGGGGTTTTTCCATTCTGTTTTTTTCTCTTCCTTTTTTTAAAAATTACACAGTCAAGTTATATTGTTTGTATCAGCACTATTCAAAAGAAATATGTAAACCACAAATGTGAGCCAAATAGGTAATTTTAAATGTTTTGGGAGCCTCGTTAAAGAAAAAGGAAAACAGGTAAAATTATTTTAATAATATATTTTATTTAACCCAAAATATTGCCATTTCATCATATGGCAATATGAACATTGTTAATAAAATATTTTGCATTCTTTCTCAGCCTTTGAATATTTTGCTAAACTGTAACATATCTCAATTTGGACTGGCCACATTTCAAGCATTCAATAGCCACATGGGGCGGGCTGGGAGCTGCTATATTCGGTAGCACAGCTCTTTGCAATTTCCATCTTGCCTTAGTTTTTGCTTCTATTGCATCTTAAGTTAAAAGTATTTCCTCATATCATAAAATATCTTTTGGAAAAATAACTTTTAAGAGTTTAAATAACATGTATTTACTATCTAATTCCAAAGGCGATATATTAATTTCTGTTTTGTTTTTGTTTTGTTTCTCCTCACTCAGGGACAATTTGTCTTAGCCATTTGTTGTAATCATTTCTAGACCGTTTTCTCGGCAGATAGTCATATTGTACAAAAATTGGACACACACACTGTGTTCTATTTTATAAGCTCTCTTTTCACTTAATGAGATATTATGAACAAACACCAGCAATAATAATGACACTGTCTCCTTTAAGCCTCTACAGAGAGCCAGGCATGTTCAAACACCCATTCTCGTTTCAGCTGTGGGAGAGGGCAGATTTCCATCCCCATTTCTCAAGAGTGGAAACGGAAGCTCAGAAAAGTAAAGTGATTTTCATTATTGCAAAGTTGGGATTCAACCCAGATCTTCTGATTTTTATCTCCGGAGCCTTTCATTTTCACCATATGGTCCCCTTCTGGAGGGAAGCAGGCAGGGGATCTAAGATATGCCAAAGGAGCAATTTACAAATTAACTTTTGGAGTAGGATTCCCAGTGAGTTGGGTCTGTCTCTACCCATAGGTTTGCCTAACTACCAACCTTTATAATGATCCAGAAACGTCCTCTTTCCTCCGCACACTCATACCCCCAGGGCTGCCTTCTTCTTGTGGAACATCCCTGCCTCCCCCGCCTCCCCCACCTCCCCCGCCTCCCCCAGCCCCCCAGTTACTTTAACTCCCAAGAAAGACTCCAGAGAGTTGAAGTCAGTTTCTCAACCTCAGCACTGTTGACATTTGGGCTAAATAATTCTCTCTTAGGGAAGGTGGTGGGTTGCTGTTTTGTGCATTATAGGTTATTTAGCAGCATCCCTGACCTCTGATGACTAGATGCTAGTAGCACTCTCCCTAACCCCAGTTGTGACAATCGATAAAGTCAGCAGATGTTGCCAAATGTCTCAGGGTGGGTATGGGGTGGGAAATGTCACCCCTGATTGAGAACCGTTGCTCTAAGTATTATCAGATGATCAGATGGAGGGGTCTTTCTGAAACCAGTCATTTGATGTAACTCAAGGCAAGGTATGACAATTTCTATATAGACTGTCATCCTGATGAAGACAGGAGTCTTTTCTTTCTACCAGTCAGTTTCCTGTATCAGCATCTACTAAGCACTCAAGAAATGTGTGCACAATGAAGGAAACTGGTGCTTTTTTGGGTTTTATTTTACACTAGGTTTTTCAAGACTAAGCTAAGTGCACCCAATACATGTCCCAGATGAGAGCACCCTATACAGATCCTTTTTTTCTGGCGTTCTATGCCTTTCTGACTCTGATATTCAATCTGTTATTTTCCTATGCCAAAGAGAATGATATGCAGTCTTCGCATTTGCATCACAGAGTATCACTGTACATTTGGATCGGGCACATATGTACTATGCTACATTGACAAATATTTCTATGAAGCCAAGAACAGATAATTTTTAACATTTGCATCATATGCTACCTTTTCAGCATATGGTATTATATGCCATAATTAACTATCTAATCTGGGGAGTTTAGATTGTTTCCAATTTTTCTCATTTTAAATAACACTGCAGTGAACACCTTTGTGCCTATATCCCTGCTGTACACTAAAAAAAAAACAACATAATTGATACTTCATCTATGGAATCCAAAGGGAAAATTCCTTTCCTGCTGAACACATAGACTCCTTTGCTGAATTTTACGCTTGCAAGCTACTTCTCTGATTCAGAAAACAAATCTCCAACATTAACTGAATTAATAAAATTTCATTAAATGCAGTTCAAGTTGGCCTCCATCTTTGTGAATATACTAGAGTAGTGGCTTTGGAGACAAACTGTCCAACTCTTTGAACTTCAATTTCCTCATCCATTAAATGGGAGTAATTTAAGATTTTTTTCACGGATTAAGTGAGACAATGCATGCAGTTCTTGGCATCTATTCAAAAACAATTAAAAGTTAAAAGTATAGTAAAATGTTAATGGAGAATCTAGTTGGTGGACATATGCGTGTCCCTGTGAAATTCTTTCAACTTGTCTATATGTTTGAAAATTTTCATAATAAAATGTTGAAAAACTTCATAAATGTAATGTTAGTTGACACCACAATAGAATGGAAACCTTAGAGAAAGTCAGGTGCTAGGTAAACATTATACCAGGCTTGAAATGTGTAATCTGCCCCTTGGGTGTCACATCAAATGTATTTAGATCTTTGAGTATAGAAAAGTGTGACCAGAACTTGGGTGATTGCTGGAAAAGACTGTTGGTTTTATGTTTCCATCTGGTCTCTGAATATGAAACACAGCGCGGGGATAGCATATACTGTGGAAGTGATTTATTTTTTTCGAAGTTTAGGAAATTTAAAAATTTATAGTTTGTTTGCGAAGCTACTTTGAAACATTTAGGTTGAGGGAACATCTGCTTTTGAGTCAAGGTACTTGGGTTAGAATCCTTTCTCAGCCGTTTAGTTGTATGACATTCGGGCAGGCCACCTCTTCCTTTGTGGGCCTTAGCTTCCTCACCTGTACAATGGGGATGATCGTAGTACATCCCTCGCGGAGAGATGTGAGGATAGATAGCACCTGAAAGTGCTAAATGCTGAGCTTGGCACAGGGTGAAGGCTCTGTGTAGTTTATTCCTTTCTAAGGGGCAACATTTATGTGTTGTTTTGCCAGTGAATTATTCAGAATGCTGCTCTGCTAATGTAACCAGAGGCAATTTTTCTGTTGGGAGGTCACAAGGGCTTAGGATCCTGAACTGCCCCGGGCTGGTGTTGAAAAATTCAGCATATTGTTATTCTGATTTCCTCCTATTCAGAGCCCCTGAGCACGGTGACTGGCTTTGTGATTCACTGAGATCCCACCCAGATATTTCACTTTGACCTTAAAAGCGTGAAAATTCCATTCCTGGCAAATGGAGCACATTACTTGGGGGAAGATAGCTGAATGTATTTTGTGTTTTGAATCCCCTGGTATTGGTTAACATCAGAGGACCCAAAATATGCGCCCATCATCTGCAGAAAACGGGCTTGCTATAACATATGAAATTCCACACCCCTGTGTTTCCTGATATTCACAGAAAACACCCCTCTTCTCATCCTTCACCACTGGCAACAGGAAACACATCCCAAATCACACTCCCTGTTTTCTACAACAGTCACGGCCATGGCCTGTGTGTCCATTCTCTTGGCATAGGAGAGAAGGAAAGGGGAGGGCTGGTGCTAGTCCCTGTGGAGCCTTCGTGCTGAGTGAAAGAGGGCCCTGCCTCAAGGCAGATGAGCCCTGGGCAGAGCACGTGACTTGGGAACAACAGAGTGATCCCCATTCACCCCCTGAGCTGAGTGCCCTTGTGCAGGGCACAGCCTTGCAGGCCCTGGGAACAGCGTGAAGTTTGCAAGTGTACATTGAATATAGTCCCAGACATTTACTAGCTGTGACCCCCAGCCGGTTACTTAACCTCTTGGAGCCTCAGTTTCCTCATGTGATTGTAATACCAATTTCATATTGCTTGAAGTTTAACAATGTTGTTTGAAGGGTTAAGTGAGATAGAATATTTAAAACTGTTTGTGTCTGTTTACATAAACCTAAAAGAAAATGTCTGGAAAGAGACACATTGAGCTATTAAAATTTAGGGGCAGAACTGCAAGGCCCCATTTTTGTTGTTTCTTTAAACACTTCTGCTTTGTTTGAACTTGTTCTATTGCACCTTTATTACATTAAAATGTAATATTATCGGGGAATTATTTAAGATTTACAGAAGGCCGCAAAAATAGTACAAAGATTCCTTATACTCCTTACCCACTTTACACCATTGTTAATAATATCTACATAACCACGGAATGTTTGTCAAAACTAAGAAGCTGATGTTAGTATATCACTACTATTATTCGGACTTCACTGGTTTTTCCATTAATGTCCTTTTTTCTGTTCCAGGATCACATCCTCCCCACATTGCATTTAGATGTATCACTTTTGAATTTTATATAGTTATATTTAGTTATATTTATATAACTGTATTTAGTTATATGTTGTTATATATTATATATTGTAGTATATTACATATAATATTCCCTTATATTTGGGAACAACAAAAGAATATATGTAAATATAAATTTATATTCTGTCTTTATTCCCAACTGGAGGGGAAAGAGGAGGTAAAGAGGATAGAGAATGACTCTTTCAGAAATAGCTGTGCAGTTTTGAGCTAGATGCTTTCCCTCTCTGGGCCCTAGTTTCCTCACCAATAGAATAAACGAGTAGGGCAGGAGATTGTTAAATTCTCTCTCTCACAGTTCAGAACCACTGCTTTTCAGGAGAGAAAAATGAGGAAGTTAAAGTAGGATACAAAGTCACTTTTAAAACACAATTATCAAAATATTAAAATATACCTTAGCTTCAAGAAGCCCCTTTTGGCCTTAAGGACAGAAACAAAGATCTGCTCACATCTTCCAACTGGGGACTCCCTGCTGCTGTGGCCATGGGGGATGAACATAGTTGGTGAACTAACAGGTCTTTACTGTGTCTCTACCAGCATTTTTCTTTGTCATAAAGGCTTGAAGTGAAACCTAATGGAGAATTTGTCCAAATTTTTAGAGAAATGAGAAACTTAGTGAATCCAGATTCTCATTTTGGTTTATTATTTATGACCTCCAGATCTCTGGTGAGGAGGACAGGACCTAGCGGGTCTCCATTTTTTTTCTAGCTGGTTTAGTCTTAAATTCATGGCCACCTGCCCAAGCTGTGCCAGGTGAGCAAGCTTTAGGTAGCCGGATATGAAATGGATACTACTTATGCATCAAAATCCAGCCTACATTAGCTCTCCTAGAGAAACCTAATATCTCTGTACTTTCACATCTGATTTCCTCAGACCATTGACATGGACTTATTTGTTCAGAACTGTGTCTATGCAGGCAAGTTCTTTCCGTGTTTTGCTGAAAGACCAGACACTATTGTCACATCCTCAGGGAAGCATTCCTCACCTACCCCTTAAAGATTAGGTCAGGCCCCTGGTAAATGCTTTTAAAGCATCCCACACAACCGTATCATAGAGAGCAGTCACACACTTGCTATTGTTTAAATAATTTGTTAAAATCTGATTAATATTTTTCTTCCCCTATAGTTCTCAATAAGAGCAATTTTGTCCCCCAGGGGACATTTGGCAATGTCTGAAGAAGTTTTCATTTGTCACTCTGGCAAGTAAGTACTAGTGGTATTTAGTGAGTAGACACCAGGGATACTGCTAAAACATCCTAGAGATCACAGGACAGCTTCCATAACAAAGAATCACCCATCCAAATGTTTATGTTGTCAAGAAAGAAACCCTGCTGTGGAATGCAAGTTCTGGGAGGAAAGGGACTTTGTTTTGTTCACCACTGACCATAGGCCTCACATAGAGTTTGCCACAGAAAAGCATTCAGTACACGTTGATGACTGGCACTTGTCTAGCCTGTCCCCTGGGGCTCAGTTGACATCAATTTGAATTTTGTTTCCCAAAACCTGAACCCAGGGCTTAACGTGTAGTCAATAAATGATTATAAATGAATGAATGAATGAATCCTTTCATCCATCCATCCATCCATCCATCCATAAGTAACCCAAACGTGTCCTCATACCAAGAATACTTCAGTAATGGTCTCCTGACACCAGTTTTGGTTTTGCTACTACACAGTTATGTGACCTTATGAATTTGGTGTGTATTTTTTTAGGTCCTCATTGTCTAATAGAACTTTCTGCAATTATGGAAATGTTAAATATTTGTGCAGTTCAATATGGCAGCCACCAGCCATATGTGGCCACTGAACCCTTGAAATGTGGTTAGGGCTGTTTTATTTAACTTAAATGTAAATAGACACATGTGACTAGTAGCGACTATATTGGGCAGCATAATTCTAGATATTTTAGGTTTTCATATTCAGTATCATATCACATATTATATATATATAGTACCCATGTAAAAAGAGTATTGTTGTATGAGTTTTTATATAAAAAGACTTTTCACAGGTTTCTGCAACTTGGTTCTTTGATTCATTCTGTTTTTGACATCTATCCACTTAGATCTAGCTCATTAGTACTTCATGGTATGAATATTTTGTTTCATTAGCCATTCCCTACTGATGGACATAGTGATTGGCTTTGTTTTGTTTTGCTTGTTTTTTTCTGATACAAACAATGCTGCAACGAACAAACATCTTTGAGTGTCTCAGTAGGCTTTTCCTTGGTAGCTCTCAAAAAGTTGAATTGCTGGGTCATAGTGTATGCTTAAGATTAATTTCAGTAATTCCTGGCAAAATCATTCCCTAATTTTTTTCTGCAGGAAAATTAGAGGGATTCAGTGACTTCTAAGGTTTCCTTCCCCAACTCCAAAACCCTAGCATTCTGAGACAATAGAGGTGAGATTCAGACTTAAAACTTTTTGGCAATGATCCGGTCGGTATATGCTGTGCTCAGTCAGATGCCACAGAAACAGATACTATCCAGGGTCATGTGTTTCCAGTTGTTCCCTCTCTGGGTCCCTGGGAAGAGAAAGTGCCATAAAACTATATCAAATTTTCTTTTAATCCTCTAAGTAATGAAGTAGATAAAAGTTTCTGACAGTGGAAAACTCTAATTATTCAATTAAATTGAAATAAATCTGTCACTAGACTTGGAAATTCAAGCTTTGCTTGCTCAGATAGCTACAAAAGTAAAAAAGGTTTCCATGCTACGCACAGTTTTTCTAACTGCTCCCCCATCCCGTGATTGTGATTTAGAGTCATTTTACCCACTCACACCTGCTGTTACCCGACTGTTAATATTCATGCACTGAATGACAAAACAGATTGTAAGAGGAACCCTAGCTAATCCCAGTAAAGACCACATTTCTACTAATTTTGAGTGGGTCCATTATATGTGGGCAGTAACTGCAATTCAGGATATTAGAATATGCCCACATTTAGGCAAATATATAATCTATTCCTTAGAAAGTAAAGATACAATCGCTTTTGACATCTTGTCCCTGATTCATTTCCTTGAGAGGGTATCAACCCACTTAGCTGAGTGGGGGAATAGTGTTAGGACAATACGGGCTTTTTCATCACCTATTTAGTTATAGATACTCACTACTAGGGAATATATTAATAAGAATACACATAAAAGGACATAAGATAGCTCAGCATTGATTCTATACAGACATTAACTACCTCCAGATATTAGGATTAAGTTTACTAAAAACAAAACTTTAGAACAAGACAAAACAGTTTGGTGGTTTCCCTCCCATTAGAGATTTGCTGATTACAAAAACTTTGGAAATTATAGAAAAGCGGAAGGAAGAATAAAAGGATGACCACTATTACTATTTTGGTGTAGTTGCTTCCTATTTGTAAAAGAAATTGTTTAACATTTGAGAAGTTTTAAAAAAATACAAGAAAGTACAAAGAATAACAAACAAACAAACAAACAAAAAACACCACACCCATATTCTGAGCATTAAGTGAGAAATAACCATTAACATTTTGTAATACTTGCTAACAATCTTTGTTTTGTTTCTTTATTTTAAAAAAGAAATATTGAAGATAAAGCTAAAGGCTGATTTGACCACAATCCCCTATCATGAGGTTGGAATTTTCCCTCCTAGTTCATATATATGTGGAGAGATATATACATATTACACACACACACACACACACACAGAGTTCGTATATAACAAAGCACATGAGTGTGGTTTTAAAATATTTATTCTGATTTATAGTTTTTTGTATTTTTGTTTTTCGTGTTTTTTTTGATGTATGGTGTGTATGTGTGGCTCTGGTATACTGATACTGACACTATATCAATTGTTTTGCATCTTAACATTCCTCTTGAGGAATGGGAATCCTGAACAGGAAAGGACAATAAAATCTCAGTTCCCTCATCTGTAAAATGGGAAAAGTAATAATACCTACCTCATAGAGTGGATGCGATGATTAAATGAGATTGAATGATAATGTGAGTGTTGAGAACTCTCTGCCTTACACATGCGCTTCCTCTGTTTGCCTTGAGCACAGGCTGCTTGTTTGCTTTGCTTCCAATTCCAATTGCTTCTTATGTGACCTTGAGCCACATACCCAACACCTTTGAACCTTTCTTTTCTCAAATTCACGATGATGATGATAATAATAATAATACATATCTCTAGGTTGTAACACATATAACCAAACATGGATTTGTACCCAGAATATATTAAAGATGCTAACAAAAGACAAAAAACTCAATTGAAAAAGTAGGCAAAGGAAACAAACAGAAGAATAACTTAAATGGTCAACAAATACCTAAAAGGACATTCAGGCTCACTAGAAATAGGAAACTGCAAATTCAAGCAATGAGATACATGCATGTTGTAAAAGTACAAAAATAAGCATGGGGTGACACACTTCACCAATCACAACAATGACTGGTAATGTTTGTGTTACAATATACTTTACACAGCACTTTCTCACAATTTAGCTCATTTTCTCCCTGTAACTGTGAATGATATTTTGCAGAAGAGACTGAGGTTTCAGCATGATTAAGAGATTCATGCATTTAATAAGTGGCAGAGTGGACACTCAAAAGGAAATATTCTGCTTTTTCCACCTGCCCTAGTAGTTTTTAAGCTCCACCAAAGCAGATAATGCCAACCTGTTTCTACTTTAGAGTAGAAAAATAACTAATGGGCTGACCTTTCTCAATTCTAATTTCTTTGATGTTTTTTCTTAAATAGATAAGTCACGCTAGTCTGTCCTAGATGCTGGAATAGGACAGTATCTGATGTAGCATGAAGTTATATGTTTTGTGACTTTAAGTTTCTCTATCAGTGTTTCTACAGTGTTCTGAAGAGAGCTTGGCTTTCCAGGTGTTGTGCCATGGGAATATGTTTTTAAATTGTTGCCTTATGGTATGCTGAGTAAGCCCTGGAACCTGCAAGCCAAACACATTTTAGGTCCCAAAATAATGGTAAGGAGCTACTGTGGACTTGCTTTACTCTCTGCCATTACAAATGTTGTTTCTCCTTAATGCTCAGCGAAGTAAAACTTATTGAGGGCTGTATCCAAAGAAAATAATTAAGAAAAGGTTATAAGCACAGATTAGCTACAAGGATGTTCCTCTCAGTGGTGTTTACAAAGATTTTCAAAGAAAATAAATGCCAAAAGTAGGGGATTAGCTAATAAGATATATTATATAATGAAATACTCCTCTGCCATCACGCATTATAAAAAATATTTACTGATATGTGTGCTGATGTTCACAGTTGCATCAAGAATGCAGGATAGTAGTGCACATAGTATACCCAGTTTTTACATATGTAATGCAAATATGCATTGACAAATTCCAGTCTTATATAGAAAATGGTTTTTTCTATGTGATTTATGAATTTTTAAAATAATTCTTATGTATTAACTTCATATTTATATGTTCAGCTATTATTTTTAGTTTTTACAATGAATACATAATGCTTTGCAGTATAAAACCTCCACATAACTTATTTTTTATTTAAAAAAAAGGAAAACCTCCACTCAGGCCTTTATAAAGCATTAGTAAACAAATTACCTGCTGTGTTTTTTCAAAGTAGAGAGCAAAGGAAGAGGAAATGGCATGAACAAAATTTAATTTAGACATAAGAAGAACTTCCTAAAGGTAAAACCTTTAATCTGTTCAAATGGAAGGGGCTTAGGTGAAACAATTAGGTGAAGGGAGGTGGTCAGGGTGCTGACTCCTGAGACCAAGCTGAGTGTACAATGGTGGAGAGGATTTAAAGGTAAAAAATAAAAGGCTTTCTAAAACTGGCTTCCTAGGATACAAATTGCCTTGGTAATGATTCTGAGATGCAGTCAGTTAACAAGCATGCATTGAGGACAGAATTCTGAGGAGAGAAAAAAAATAGAAATTCAGATTTCAATTATTTATTCATTCCTTCATTCTTTGCTCAGTCATTATCAACTGCTCAATCATTATTGATTGCTCACTCCAAATCCAGCATTTTGCGAAGTGTTGGGCTCTGCTCTTTACAAGTTTACAATTTAGTTGGAGAGATAAAAGAAGAGATAAAATGATATGAAATCATTTGAGAAAGACTGGAAACCAGAAGGAAAAGCCAGGTAACTTAGTTCGATTAAGAAGCAATCAGAATAGTTGTGATTAGTAAGAACTGCCTTCCAGAAGATTGGAATTAAAGAGTTTAAGAAAGTTTCAGGGAAGAGATAATTAATATGAAGAGCTTTTGATTGATAATTTGATATCTCACATGTACCAGTTGTCATTTCATTTATGAGCTACACCTCTGCTTCTCCAAAATTTAAGATATAAAAACTGTGTTCCCTTCCCACAAAATATTTAGTTCTTTTCTGTTAAGAAAGGATTAGGTAACTCACTCTGGCCAGGGCAGCTCAGTTCAAGTGTCGTCCTGATAGACATGGTTGAGGGTTCAATCCCCGGTCAGGGCACATACTAGAATCAACCAATGAATGTATCAACTGGAATAACAAATTGATGTCTCTCCGTCTCTCTCTCTCTCTCTCTCTCTCTCTCTCCCTCCCCCACCTTCCTCTCCCTGTCTAAAATCAATCAATCAATATTTAAAAAGTAAAAAAAAAAAAAAAAAGATAAAACAAGATAGAAAAACAGAATTATAGAACTTCACACAGGGAGGTTACCTTTGCTATTTTGCAGCTAGTGGCAGATACTGCAATTGTCTCCCGAACATCTGTTCTCCTACTTTTCCTTGCCAACTGACTCCCAATTGTATTCAGAGCATCAATGTACTCTTCTAAAAACACCCACACATTTCCCAATCTTCCTTTCAAATGGAGTGACCATGTGACACAGTCCTGGCCAATGAGATTTAAGTAGAAACCACCATGCGGGTCTTCCAGTGATCAGAGTTGTCCCTTAGGCCCTTTAGCCTTCCTTTCTCCTCGTGCCTAGAATGCAGACAGGATGCCTAGAGGTGACAACCGTCTTGTAAGCATGAGACCGAGAGCCGCTTGGAAAGCTGGCAGAGGGGAAAGCAGTGTGCCTGTTGGCATCATGGGACTGCAGACTTGTCCTGGATTGCCTAATCTAGACTTCTCATATGGGAAAAATAAAACCTCTAAGCCACTGGTGTTTGTTACTCGCAGCCCAACACAATGCCTGTCTGATAAATAATCTAACCCACTTATTTCACAGAGAGGAGACAGAGGCCTAAGAAAGTTCCACAAACCTGGGCAGATTGTAAGATTGTATCAAATTAAGTCTTTCTCACTTTGCAGTGACAGAAAATCCAAACCCAAACCTCTTAAGAAAAAAAAAAAAGTGGCGGGATTTATCAATTCAGATAATTGAAGTAGTCAGGTGTGGCTTTCTCCAGAGACTCCGATGATTTCTTTTTTCCAGATTCTGGTTCTTCTCTCTCTCCATCTCTAGGCAATGCTTCCTTTGCTCCCTCCACATCAGACAGGCTCTTTTCTCTTTATGGCAAGGTGGTGCCGGTAGCTCTAGCCTTACCCCACCCAGGATTAAGTCCAGAGGGAAAGCAGAAACCCCTTACTGGAGGGAAGTCACACTGCTCAGGAAAAATATGACTGCCTGCTGGGCACTCCAAAAGTGGACATCCTTGAACCGGAACTTAGGACTACTGGTTCCAAATCAGGCCAGGCTCTACTTCATCAAATAGCTTCTGATAGACTTAACATAAGTATACGTGACATTCATGAAAAATACCTATTGTCAGATATTTCCTTGGATCATGTCAATGATTACATGCTCCTTGGTAGCTTTTGACCACTAAAGTATGTGAAAACTGTAGAGAAAACACTAGGTCTCTCTAGAAGCAATTAGAATTCACTGGGCACCATATCCAAAGATGGTCCCCAACACTGAAGACCAAGTCACATTTGGGGCTTGGGGTTGACTGCTCATGAGCCGTGATACAGGTTACATTTTCCCTACTGGAGCAACTCTCTATGAGCTTGCACCCAAGGAAGGTATTTATTTAATAACTACAAAGGGAAACTGGAAAGGGCAGGTGATCTACTTGTTCCTTATGACTCCAGTTCAGGTGGTCAGGGCTGAGTTCAGAGTTCCCTCGGCCTGTTTTGTACCTGGTTTTTTATTTATTTATTTATTTATTTATTTATTTATTTATTTATTTATTTATAAAGATTTTATTTATTTTTAGAGAGAGACGAAGGGAGGGAGAAAGAGAGGGAGAAACATCTGTGTGCAATAGAAACACCAATTGGTTGCCTCTCACACGCCCCCAACTGGGGACCAGGCCTGCAACCCAGGATTGTGCCCTAGTTGGGAATTAAACCAGTCACCTTTTGATTTGCAGGCTGGTGCTCAATCCACTGAGCCACACCAGGGCTATATGTGGTTTTTCAATGCTCTGGTCTTTGGTCCAGGCCTGAGAGAGTAAACCTTAGTTCCATTATTACCTAAGTCTTCCATGAATGGAAGGTTCAAAGAACTGGTCCTCTTTAAAGACATTGTGACTGCTTTTTCTTTCTAGCAGTCCTTTTGCTTTTTGTGAAGAATTGTTGGCCTTTAGCATTCTTGAAATTCTTCCACACTTAGTTACTAGGAAAGTGAACTTTTATAGGCTTACAGGTTAATGCTCAAGTTTGTTTGGAGTAATAACTGGAAATGCATGTTCATGTAGACTCTTTTCTTATCAGTTTATTCTTTTACTGAGTTTCAGCAATTTATGTTTTCTTGGATTTCCTACTGGTAAAACGTAAATCTAGACTAACATCGTTTCTGGTTAGAGTTTTTGCTCTTCCAGGTAACAAAGTATAAAGTCTCTTGGATAATTCATGTTTAGTGGTGTTTGTTTCTCTATTAGATTTTTTTGGTAGACTAAGCTACTGGGCTCCCAAGGATGAAGAACCTATTGGTGGATGTTTCAAACCTTTGTCCCACCCTCTCCTTTTCTTGAATACTCTCAGACTTTTCTCTTTCCCTGTCAACATTTAAGCAGGTTCTCAGTTCTTTCCATTCTACTTCCACCATGTCTCCCATATATAACTCATTCTTTCCATTTTTTCCAAGCTCTACTTTTAGGGCCTCTTTCCAGGCTCTCAGTTGCTGATGTACTCTTCACAATATTGTCTCAGTTACTTTCTTTAAAATATATCTCTGGGAAGGTAATTTCCCTCCTCAAAAAAAAAAAAAAAAAAGAAAGAAAGAAAGAAAGAAAAACCCTGCAATGGCTCCCCAGCGTTGATAGGATAAAGAACAAAATTCTTAGCACAATGTTTGAGTCCTTTAGCCTCTGCCCTTTGCTTACCTTTCCAGTTTCTTCTTGCATTCTATTAATCTCTGTGTCTAATATTGAATTCCTATTAAGATATCAACAAATGGCTTTAGAGAGTTTATTTCTTGCTGCCTTGGTGCCGAAGTTATGTGCTCACAATCAATTATAAACTATTTAAGGCAAGGATGTGTTTTATTTATTTTGACCTTCGCAGAGACTGTACAACCAAGTGTTTACAATATATTAGAGAGAGACCGTGAACTGTAATTCACTGTGACAAGTGGACAAAATGCTAAGGAAAGCAAGAGGAGACAATTAATATTACTTGGAAAGGTTTAGGATGAATTCACAGATGAAATATTATTTGAACTAGAATTTGAAAGATATAAATAGAATTTTTGCAAGTAGAGAAACTGAATGAGTAAACAAATGAATGTTCTCTCTAAGCCTCATATTTTCTAATTAGATTCTAACACCTGTGGGCAGATCCCTTGCATGCCTCTTCCCTGTTTGGAGCAGTCCACATTTCCTTATTCAGCTGAAACAAATGCTTCTCAGGTGGAATATGTTATTTCTAACATCAGTCTAGTTTATCCAATAACTTCAATTTAGCCCTTCAGTTCTGGGGCTTAATTGTGGATGGCCAATTCAACTATTTTTTATCATTGCATACTTAACTGAAGTATTTAGCCATAATCCTCAGCATAGCTGAAAAAAGGACACTCAGTGTTTCTTTGACCACCCACTGACAAAGTCCAATGAAGCTCAGGTATTTCTTGGGATATTTGTATCAACACATAATAGCTGTGATGCATTACAATGTAAACATTTGTATGTCAGGACTTTGTCCTGAAACTGTCTAGCCCCTTTTAGTCACTGTAGGACATTGGGGTTGCAGTGAAGAGATATCAGCTGTGGGGACAGTGGATGGAGAAGAAAGAGTGGTGTGTGTTGAATGGCATTTCTTCCTCTCCCCTTCTATCAGCTCGCGAAGAATGCAAAAGGATACTTTACTTCTAGATACCTGTACAGAACTCTAGCATAGCACAATCTATGCTAGATTCACAATCTATTTGTTTGCTTACAAGTTATTTCCTCTGTCATGCTGAGAGTTGACATCTTAATATTCATCTTTGTAATATCTTTGTATTTCCTGCACCTACCATAGTTCCTAGAGCCCATTCATGGAAAGAGGGAAGAATGAATTTGCTTCATATAGAATTGGGTTATGGGCTTTTTTTCCCTAGGAATCTTATGAGAGTTAAAGACATTCATTCCAAGGAAAAAAATGCATGTAGGAGGAAGCTTGCAAAAATTTGTATACACGTTTACAAACCCGTAGATCTCAGGTTAAAATTCCCTGAATTAAGAGAAAGGGTAATAAGAAATTGTAAAATAATTTCTCATTCATATTCTTGATAAAACTAATATCACAGCTGAGGTGGGGCTACTAGATTCAATAAATATTATGATTAGATGTGGAAAGAGCATCTTACAAACCTAAGGTGTTGGTATCAAGGCCAGTGAGAATAAGGACTTGTGTTCAGTTTACAAAAGTCTAAACTGCCTACTGTTGGGATGACTAGAGACATCCTCCTTCCTTTCTTGGTTTAATGGGTTTAGGAGTTTCTATTTTCCCATTAAAATTTCTTCTCCCTAATCTACCCTTTGAGTTTCTCAGGCTTTTACCTCCTTTCTTGCTGCTCAGTCCTTCCTCCAGATTCAAGCTGATTGCACCCTATCTCAGGACTTGCAATTATTCTAGATCTTGAGAGACAGAACTGGTCTCTAGAAGACTTCAGATGAGAACTCTCATTCAGACCAAGTTATAAAGTACAGGAGTACTTCATCAAAATGAATAAGGTGACTGACAATCAGATTAAGGCACTTTGAAAGACATAAGGAGTAAGAATGTTCTAAACCTGATGGCAAAACTATTGAAACTAATTTCTCCTTCAGAAATATTTGCTAGAACATATTCTAAGGATAAAAACTGACACATAATCAAGTAAGACTTTGCTTATAATTTCAACACAAATTCAGTCACTGCCACCACTACCAATTCTCCATTATTATTGAGTGCTCCCAAGGTGGGGCAAAGATAATTTGCAGTCTAAGCTTTTCTTTTGTCCATGACTTGAATCTCACTGGAAATTTTCCTTTCAGATATTGTATTTGTTGAGCAGGTTCTTTACAATATACATGTGACTAAAATTATTTTAATAGCCTTAACTGTATCACAATGACAAAGATGCTGTAGATCTTGTGACAACACATTCCTCTGTTCTGTATGAGTTTGTTTAATTCCTTTTTAGCGGTTGATATTTGAACCTCTTTCATTTGGAGTAGATCAAGCAACACAATTCACTAAGTGCCTAAACAGGTCCAGGAGGGGTTAAAGAACACACTGCTGACATAAAAACTGCCAATCTGTTGTGTAATCTACACAACCTTGTGGTTGAATCTGGGTTCTTGTGAAATTTTAATCAAGTGACTTCAGGAATGTAATATGATGACTGAGGAGTAATATAAAGAAATTCTACAAACTACTTAATTTGCTTTATATTTTGTTTCATAATTCTATTATAATTTCCAATGAGAGGAAATTTCCAAATTTTATGACTAAAAGTGCTACATTTTATTGTGCACAGAGAAAGTTTTATGAAGGTATATGTTTGGGTACTAGAGTGGTTTTTAAAATACAATGTGAGACTATTTCAAATATCAAATAAGAGGGGAAATAACTGAGACATTAATGACTATAGAGGGAAATAGCATTGGAACTAGGGATAGAATGTTATTTACTAAAGATACAATGATCAGATAGTTATTTTTAATAACTTTGAATATCATGTAGGTCATATCATATTTTGTGATCAGAGCTGAGCAAACATTGTTTACTTATTAATTTGTGTTTTTAGTTACTGAAGTTTTAAGGACAAAATGAAAATCTAGGTCTTTATGCTATTGCAGAACATGGCCATGAGAACTATCTATCTATGCAGTTTTTGAAAAAATATATCACTGTAAAAGGACATGGGAGGGAGAGATCACTGAATTTTCAAATATCCATTGAGAAATAATCACTGCTTGTTGCAGGAGCTGATGGGGTGGGGCCTGAACCCAAAGAATCGTAGCCTAGGAGAATTCATAATTCAGGCAAGTCACACTTTGGGAGACCCTTCTTCACTTTCCTCTTAGCTAAGTAGGGAAAATCTGATTAATATATAAAGTAAAGCACTTGTACTAGGAAACAAAAAGAGGAGGAAGAAGCCTTGCCAATTTGTGACTTCTTAATTAGGGCCAGGATAGTATCTGGTGATATCCTATACCCTAAGTTTGTTGAATGATTACATAGGTATGGAGAAAAGAGATATGCTCAGAGTGGTTCACCAAACTTTTTTTAGTATTGGGGTTCTGCCTGGCAATTTCCCCTTCTGGCATTATGTGTTGACTAACAGAGGGGTTAGGTCTCCAATGGGTGTTGACTCCTACTTGGATTCAAAAGCCTTGGCCTAGGCCTTGGCCAGTTGGGCAATGTGGGATTTAAGTCTTCCTCTCTCAGATAAGTGGGTCTCTGACCATTATGAAGGGACTTCCCTTGGGTTTTATTACAACAGCGTACAGCGGGGATATTTGAAGTTACTTCCTGTTCTGTTTTGCCATCTTGGGGTGGCTCTAAAAGTCTTTCTTACATCTGACAGTAAGAAAATGTGGACAGGGTTGATTAATTACTACATAGAATGCAGTGAAGATAATTTGGCAACCTGAATCTGATGTTCAGATAGAAAGACAAGAAGACTGTGATGACACAAGTTTAAGTTCTAGGTCTGTAGGTAAAGCTTTGTGAAGGTCTTCACCCCAGCAACCATGCACTGGGGCCTTCTTTGCTGTTTCTCCCCCATCCCTAGGTCTCCAACACTAGATGAACTGCCTGAATTGCTGGGCTCTCTCAAACCAATTGATCCATCAATCTATGTGTGTGTGTGTGTATTACAACAGACTTTTTTTGTGATTTGTAACTATCTTTGTAGATAATATAATAAAATCAAAACCAACTCAAATATCTTAAAAACTTTGCCCAGGTGGCTGCTGGTGTCAATATCCTACACAAGATTAAAATTATTTCCCAACATGCATACCCTGCACTCCAATTGGTATCTTAATAGCTTGATTAAAAATTTCTCAGAAGTCTATTAGACTCAGGAAACAGTCTGCGGTGTAGGTGAGGATTTTCAGTTTTTGCAATGGAAACTTTTGGCCCTGTGCACAGAATACAATAGCAAAAGCTCAATTAAATGTGCTCTTCCTCCATCCTTGCCTAGACCAAAGGTAAAAAAATGAAGAACTGCTTGGAAAAGTGATGTTTATTTAGGTTTGTTTCCTTTTTTCCTCCCAAACAGCCAGGTGGATTCACATGATCCCATTTTGTCTTCTATCTCCCATTCTGTATAAACCGGTCCACCCCAGAACAGTCAGAATTCTTTTCTTAAAAAAAAAATTCAGCTTCTAAAGGACGTCAGGTGGGGTGGGGTGGGGGAAGGGCAAGGGACGGAGAAAGGAGAGAAGATACTTTGATTAAAAACAACCAGTAATTCGAGGTTTTTAGAATATGGTATGCCATTTCCTAATTAAGAAATGAACTTGACAGTCTTTTGGTCAACTCAATTTAGACATTGCTGTGAAAACCCCAAAGGGCTGGTGGCTGTCCACGCACCAAGACTGTATCCCCCTGCGAGACCCCAAGGCGCCCGCCCGCGCTGCGCTGGCTCTGAGGTCCTTTCCCGCTTCGCGCAGACACCTCGGCTCCTTAGGTCTGTCTCTAGCGCTCAGCTCGGCGTTGCGCTGGCCACCTCAGGCTCGTCGCCATCAGGTCAGTGCAAACACCTTTTCCTTCCCCAGGACCCCAGACGCGGACACCCCCCCCCACCCCCTCCCTCCCAGCCAGCGGGACCGATTCCCGGCTGAGGCACAGCAGCCGGGCCGCGACGCGACGGCAGGAAGCGAAGCCCCTGTTGATGCTGTTCCACGGCGCGCCTTCCCGCCCTCCGGTGGCCGCCTCGGCTCTTCCCCTCTTTGGGGCGCCCCCTGCACGCCTGCGCAGTGCCCCGCGGGAGGCGGAGCTCAGATTCCTGTCAGCAGCGGCGGTGGCGGCGACCGTCAGTTTTCTCTCAGGAGAAGCTCGAAACGGACCCGTTGGCTCCTCACCCGCCCTTTCCCCGCCCTGAACCCCCCTCCTGGCTCGCCAGGATTCAGCCCCTGTGGAGTTTCCCCTCCAGCCGGCCGCCTCGGTCCTCGCCTGGTGGGAGTCACTGCCCTCGAGGAGGAGGCAGCAGCAGCAGCCACCCTCACCCTCGCCTCGCCGCCCCCGGTTCGGTGCCCGCGGTCTCGGAGAGGAGTGCCGCCGCCACCGCCGCCCCCCCTCCCGCTGCCCTCGGGCCGGGCTGGGTTGAGCTGCGATGCCCTCGGACTTCATCTCATTGCTCAGCGCGGACCTAGATTTGGAATCGCCCAAGTCCCTGTACTCGCGAGGTGCGTAAAGGCTGGGGGCAGCGGCGTGGGGGCGGGGAGGCAGGGCCCGGGGGAAATGGAGGGGTCCCGGTCCCGAGGGGCAGCCGAGCTTGGAGGGCCTGTCCTGGGGGATGGGGAGAGTCCGATGGGGTTGGGAGACCTTGGAAGCGGCCCCTCCCCCGGGGAGGCTCAGGCACCGGGGGCCCAAATGCCGTCGGCCCCCGTCTCTGCGGCACCAGTCGCTCTGAGTGTCCCTCTGCCCGTCCGGCCCGCCACGCTCCTCGAGCGGCCAACACCGGCCTCCCCTGCTCCGGGATCGCCCCAGACTGGGCCCCGTGCTGGGGCCGCCGCGATGCGTGGGGCCGCAGCTCCGCTTACCAGGACCATCCTCCCCATTAAAGTTGCCCCCGAACAGGCGGCGTGGCCTGGAGCTGGCTCTGGGGGCAGGGTCGCCAGGATCCCCACCTCCAGGTTGTTTGTGCGTCGTCGTTTTACCCCCCTCTCCCTCCGGCCTAGTCCACTCCCTCCCCTTGTTGGGACGGCCCCCCTTGACCAGGCGTTCTGCCTTTCCTCGTCATCTTGTTGCTGGAAGGGGCCCGAATTTTCTGTCTCTTCTCCCTTTCTACCTCTGTGACATTCTCATTACTCACTTCCACCTCTCTTTTGCAAAGGTAGGGGTGCTCTCTCTCGTGTTAGTTTTATTCCTCCCCTGTCCCAGGGGTGCCAGCTCAGGCACAGACGCTGTCCTTTGAGAATTTTCTATTTCATTGCTGTTGAAGGGCTCGGTTCGGTGGGGGGCGGGGGGGGGCGGCGGGGGCATTGGACAGAGATTCTCATTTAAAAACTCTTTCGGCTGAAGCCCGAAGGGGGTTCCCAGGATCTAAAATATTAATACTTGAAATGATCTCTACGGGGGTTAAATTCCTATACTGGACACCACAAGAATGTGTTAGAACAGGTTCCCTGTGCAAGGGGCATGGAACCAAAATGCTCTCACTGCATTCTTCACCACTTCTTAAACCACTGGGAGGGGGCAAAAGGCATAACTGGGTTATTAATTATTGATTTCACTATATTTAAAGAATTGTGTGCCGTTATGAACCTCTTTCCTGAGAAATTCAGCATTTCTTCAGTTTTTGGTTTGATGTACCCATCTGCTGATTTCACCCCTTGCAAAGAGGGTCACTTCAGCTTCACGTTAGTGTATTTAAATTGTTTAAGTGAATCCGAATGAGATGGTTTCCTCTGGAAGGTACTGGACTTTATAGACTGACGATTGAGTTTGTACACAGAGTCCTATTTAGTAACTGTAGCCATTGTCCGTTGCTCTGATGACTTTAGTTGGCAGTCACCATCCTGTAAGATGTTTTTTGGGCAATGTTACCTGAAGTAGTTTGGAAATATTGTAGCTTCGAGTGTCAGAAGATGGTATCAAGAGATGATTCTTACAGGAGGCAAATGTGGTACAATTGGGTACTAAAAATAGTCAAGACATTAACACCATTTGTGCAGTAATCATCAGATAATTTTCCATGAAACAAATGCTTTATGAAAATCTAAGTTTAGAATAGAGACCATTGTGGAGGCAGTTCAGCCGCCTTTCGCAGAGAATATATTCACAAATATGGGCTTTAGCTCTTAAAAATACATGACAGTTATATAAGAGATGTATGCTATCCTTGGCTTTAAAAAAAATCATTCAGCATAAAAAGTACTTAATGCTTTTTGTGTTTTTCAGATTCTCTGAAGTTACACCCATCACAGAATTTTCATAGAGCTGGACTATTGGAAGGTCAGCAGAGTGCCATTTTAAAGCATATTGTGTGAGTATGCAAAGGCTTTCTCTGAAATGGAGTTTAAATGAGAAAGTGTGAAACTTTGCAAACTCATACAATGTAGTTTTCTCCTAAAGAGCCTGATCCTTCTTTTAGAGCAGCTGAATGTTTCAGTGGATTTTGTTGCTGTGTTTGATGTGCTTGTTAGTTGTTGTATGCGCTTTGTGAAGCCTTGAATCCCCCATCTATCCCCACACCCCAATCATTAAAAACTATGTGTTGAGTGTTCTACCTTAGAATTCCAGATTTTAACAAACTGAATATGAAAACGCTCAAACAAGATCACAAATATAACTAAAAGAGTGACACCAAACACATATTTAGCTTGAAAATTCACAACTTTTATATGCTAAGCACTACAAACTGATATATTAATTATTTACTAAAAAAGCATTGATGTCATTACTCTTGTATTGCTTTTAAAGACAAGGAAAGCCAAGTAATAGAGATGATGGTTGAACTAAGGAAAAACCGCTTTAGAAAGTTCTGGAAGTGTTAATATAGTGTGTAGAGTAATTCAAACAACTTATGATTACGTCAGAAAACTTTATATCGTGTTATTTTCTAGCATTTTAAGACAAAAAGTCTCTATGTTGTTTTTATAATTTTGAAGTGATTTCACATAGATTATTTTTGAATCTTACAATCCTGGAATTGGACAGCAAAGATATTCATTTCCCCATTGTAAAGATGAGTAACTTGAGGCTGAAATTAAGAGACTTGGGGGATAAAAGTGACACAGTAGCAGAAACAGTGCTTTTTGTGTTTTAGTTGGTGCTCTTTACCCAAAGGCAAGCAGCCTCTGTAAAATGTATATGTAACCAGTGCCCTGTGGGGGTGCGGGGCTCAGATTCTTAAACATTTTTTTGTCTACTTAAACAAAGCCCTAAATATTTGTTTGTTTTGAGTGTAGGTGTTTGCTTTCTATAAGATAGCCTGGTATAGTGGAGAAAAATGTGGATTTTGTAATTGAGCTTAAATTTGAATACCAGTTTAGCTACTTATTAGCTCTGTGACCTTGGCAAGTGATTTTACCTCTCTAAACTTTAATATACTTTCTATAAAAATGTATACAATCACTTAAATTTAGTGAGCTAATGTGTATGAAAATGTTTGGCTTAATACATGTTTTTTTCTTTTAGTATCAGGTGAATTGTTTTAACTATAGAACATGTAAAAGATGCTCAAATTATTGGTTATATTTATACTTACAAGAAGGCCATAGATATATATTAGCAGGAAAATCAACTACAATCTTAGATGAGGAATTATTAGAAGTATTTCTTAGTGAAGCAGATTTCTGATTTTTATCCATGATTTTCAATTTGTGACCATGTTGTGGAGTCATATTTGTGTGTACAAACCCATCCATTCTCTGGTAATAATCATAGAGATTATTAGGCAGGAGAAAGAGGGGAAAAAAAGTGTTGATTATTTAAGCAAATATTTTTAACAAGTTGACGGAAATGCAGACAGCCATTTATTATGTATATTTACATGTTTGTGCCTAAATACTGTCATTAATTTTTCATTTTGGTTGAGAAGATATGCAAATATTTAAAATAAGATCACCCTTTTATAGATGATATACAAAATGTATAAGTATCAAGGATGTCATGTCCTTTTTTTCTTTGATACAAGGTTTCATAAGAAAGTTGTTTGCTTCTCTAATAAAAGTATTTAATCTATGCAGCCAATTACTATTTTAAATCTTTTATTATGGACATTTTAAAGAATGTATAAAAAATATAGATAATAAAATAATGAACCCTCATATACCCATCACCAAGCTTTAACGAATTACCAAAGGATGTCTAATCTTGTTCCGATTATCCTCTCCCCTTCCCGAAGCTGTATTATTTTACAACAAATATCAGGCATCATATCATTTCATACATAAATACTTCTGTATTATAGTGACATTTCTTATATTAATTTTTATAATACTCTATTTTATTCTAGGCAATACCTATTCTAATTTATTTTAGCAAAGTCTCTTATGTCTCCCCTGTCCCCTTTTCAAGGTCTAGTACCAACAGGAGGCTACTCCTTCTAGTGTGTAGTATAATTTCGAATCTTTGTTGAAATTGTAGGCCATGTGGTCAGATTTGGGTTCAAATCCTTGTTCCAACATTTGTATGTACCCTCAGCTTAGTCATTTTATTATCTTTTTGTGCTCTGATCTTCCTCATCGTTAAATGGGAGTGTAAATAGTATCTTCATTACAGGTTGTTGTTGAGGCAAATTCATGTAAAGCAGTTAACCTAGCACATAGTAAGTGCTCAATAAATGTTAGCTGAATTAAAACGTTTTAAACAGCCATCATCTGTATATGTAGTGCATACTTTTTCCAAATTTAAGCTCTTACTTTAGGAAAATAAGGTAGGAAAACCTGCAATTGGGTGTTATTAAACTTTAAAAAATAGATTTAAAGTCTCCTTTCCATTTAATTAAGTATCCTGCATATCAGTGCTGTCCTTCCTGCTACTACCTTTTTTTAAAAAGATAGGAAATTTGTCTTTTTAAATTGAGGTATAGTTGACATATAACCTTGTATTAGTTTAAGGTAGACAATGTTAATAATTAGATATTTGTATATGTTGGGAACTGATCACCACAACACAAGAAGTCTAGTTAACTAGGTCGCCATACATAGTTGTGCTACTGCTTTTTCACTTTTATGTGATGATTGCCTGACAATGGGAAAAGGAAGGGTCTAGCAATTTAATGCAATCAAACATAGCAATTAAAATAATGTTTCTGATGAAGCCATAATTATACATGAAACGTAATAAAATAAGTAAAGAGATACTATTGCAGTTACTTTAAAAATAATTTTCAAAAAAAACTTGGACAAAAATATATGCTACAAGTATTTACTTTTTAATTCTATTTTTGCATTTTCCGTACCTTTAAAGAAGATAGTTTGTATATATTAAAAAAAAATAAGATGGTTTACAATTAGGGTATTCAGATTTGAAGGCTAATATTTTTCTTTGGGGTACTTAGAGAAGAAATTCAACTCCAGAGAAAAAGGCACTATTTCTTAAACTTTCTGTATTGAAAAATATTGATTATGGCATATATTGTTTGCTATATAAAAAACTGAGATAAAAATTATGTGGAAGTATACTAATAAGATTAACCAAGAGGTCATTCTAGAAATAGAGAGATGTAAGATAAGATGATAGAAAATTAGATAAAACAGGAAAAGTAAGCAAATTGGAAAAATTGAGTAATAAATGGATTAAAATTTTAAAATGCTTCTAATAGCATGAGTTAGGTTATATCATGGATAAAATCAAAGAGTTGGTTAAATAGGAACTAAACACCAATATGAATTCAACTTTAATATGGGAATTTTTAAAAAGAAAGTATGAAATATTACAGTGAATTAGGGGAAAATAAACTTTTTTTATTACCGCCAATCTATTTGATATGGTACCATGCACAATTATATTTTATAGTTCACAAATGGAAATCCTAAAAATAGTAGCAGTGTCTTACTTGACTTTATGGAATATTTCTAGATTGCCATTAGGCCTGATAATATTTCTTCTCCTAGGGTCTGTGTTAGTAAGGTAGTTAGGCTATTAACTCTTGCATGATGAAATGTATAAAGATATCTTATTGAGAAGGATTCTTTGGAAATACTTAACGTTAAAAATAATCTGTTGGATTCTTGTTTAGCATCTATTAATTTCTATTGATCCATACCTAGCAAACTAAAAATATCATTATGGGAATAATTATGAAAATGATGTTTAAATATATGACAAAAGTCATACCTGGTTCATCCCAACTTCTTGCATCTAGGATCCATCTCTGATTTCCTACCATTTGTTTTTGTGTCACTTCCTAAACTCTGCTTTCATGATTTTTCTTCAACCCTATAATTCTATTGTTTATTACAGTAAGAGGATAGAAATTCATATTTAATCAGATGGTTCTTGGCCTGCTCTTAATTGGCTGTTGACTGTAATCATTCCAGGAGTCTCCCAGAACTTGAAAGAGCTAGTGCATAAAAACATTCTTATTGTAATCAGTATAATATATATTGTGCGGCAAAGTAGGTTTACAGTTGTTTGTATGGAAAATAATATAGTAATTAATAAATAATAATTTATTTGCTCCACCCTGTATAAAAAACCACTTTCATTAGAAAAAGTTAACTCATCAGATTGTTTTCTATTAAGAATTAACAGGTAATTAGAAAAAAGAAAAGATCAAATTAATCTGAGATATCATTTGGGCCTGATTATGTAGTGACAGTATAGTCCTGTTAGCTTGAGAGCGGGGTAAAAAGCATTCTTCAATAGAAATGTTGCCCTCTAAACTTACTGTCTTTTCTTGTTCAGATTTTATTTCAGATTACATAAAAAAGATTTATGTCTCTTTTATTTGCTCTTTTAATAAAAATCAAGGTTACAAAATGTATAAAAGGTATAATACACCAGTTATAAATGTACTTGAATCAAAAGGTAGAAATTTTCTTTATGGATTAACTACAGATAATGATTTCAGCTTTCATTTATAAATAAAACCTGATGTTATAAAGAATCTATATTTTTATGACTTGAACTGAAGATGTGATTTTTCAATTACTTTTATTTGTAATAACTATTGAAAAATAGATTTTTTTCTCTTGTTTTTAATACCATAGTCCTACTTTATCCGCGGTTTTACTTTCTGTAGTTTAGTTACTTGTAGTCAGCCATGGTCTGAAAATATTAAATGGAAAATTCCAAATATAAACAATTCAAAAGGTATTTTGAGGGAGACCACATCCATATAACTTATTACAACATATTGTTATAATTGTTCTATTTTATTTTTAGTTGTTGTTGATCTCTTTCTTTGCCTAATTTATAAATTAGACTTTATCATAGATATGAGTATATAGGAAAAAACATAGTATATATATATTGTTTTGTACTATCTGAAGTATCTGGCATCCACTGAAGCTCTTGGAATGCATCCCCCTTGGATAAGGCAGGCATACTGTACCTACTTGATAAGTAGGTGATGATTATTACTGCTGGCCTGCCATGAATGTTTATTGCATCTTTCCCATTCAGAAACGTTATGGGTAGTCGGTTAGTACATTTAGAACTTGGGGTTGAAAGTGTAACAACAACAGAAAAGCTTCTAATAGCGAGCTAAGTTGTTGATTATTCTTTATAAATTTAGCTTTAGTTTTAAAAATCTACTTGAAGCAATCTTTTAGGACATTTTAAAAGAAACAATGTTGGTAGTTAAAGAGAAGAAAGGACAATAAATTCAGTGTTAATATAATTGAAAACATTTTTGAGCAAGTATGTTTGTCAGCCTTTCATAGATTTTTTCACATTTAATTTTCAGAAAACTCCTATGAGATAGTGTCAGCATCCCTACTTCATAAATGATCATACTGAGGTACAAGGGATTCACTAATTTTCCCAAGGTCTTATAGCTAGTAGGGGGGGCTGGAATTTGAAACCTGATAATTTTACCCCAGAATTTTGAGCTTATCCAGGCTTTCTTATAGTATAAACATTTTATTTTTTAAAATTTTATTTATTCATTTTAGAGATAGAAAGGAAAGCTTTTATTTATTGAATGATTGATTTTAGAGAGAGAAATGAAAGGAGAGAGAAACATCGATTTGTGTTTCATTTATTTATGCATTCATTGGTTGATACTCGTATTTGCTCTGACTGGGAATCGATCCTGCAACTTTGGCATATTGGGACAACGCTCTAACCAACTGAGCTACCTAGCTAGGGCACAGTACAAACATTTTATAATTGGCATTTACATTTTGGGCTCTAATAAACTTATGTGACTGTTCAGATGGTGTAAAAAGAGTACTTTGTATATAATTCTTTAGCTAAAGAGTTTCTATAAAATAATGAGAAATTCTATAAGCCATACATAAAAATCAGTAAAGAATATGATGATGGCCCTTTTGGGGAATATTTTAACACTCAAAATTAGCAAATCATTGCCTGCTTTGATGGGTGTCTTTAAGATTTAGCTGAAGCACATCACTGTCTTAACTGATGATGGTATTCAGAAGTGAAAAGTAAGGCAAGGGTAGGAGCCACCACATAAGGAGAATTACTGAAGAAATGGAGGATGCCATGGGACTCTCGATTTCTTTGGCAGTAGTTTTATGGAAGCATAGTACTCATTTTACCGTATTCTGCTTGCATGCTTCAAAAGGCTAAGTTTGAGAAGAAATGAGCAACAGAAAAAACAAACAAACCTGATAGAGCTTCAAGAGTTGGCTTTATGTCTTGGTATGGTTGGTCTTTGCTTCTAAACTTCCTGAAATTACTGTGTTAGGTATTACAAAAGAATTTTAATTTTAGTTTGGCCTTGACATCTTGTGGAAAATCGTGTCAGCATTCCTTTTCTTGTTACAGACTTAAAAAAAAAAAAAAAGAACCTAGAATGGTTAGTTAAATTAATAGATAATAGGGCCACCATGGAGAACTGACAAAGCTAGAGATGTGACCTTAATCACATAAAAAAAAGTCTTGTGCCTTTATCAGAAAATATAATTTTTCCCAACAGGGTTATTTTTTTTTCTCTACTTTTGGGAGGAGTTAGGGGGGAAGATTGGGTCTTAATTTAAAAAAGGGTTTTCAAAAAGTCTCTGCCCCAGAGAACAGGATAACCAATTACTGAAGTAAACCAATTAAATCTATTTGCTCAATATCATGTCAAGTCTTTTAACTAGGTATACCTTCCCTGGAACTTTAGTACTAAGAGCGAAATGGGGTACGTGTGTGGGTACACATAAGGATCACTCCTGTCAAACCCCAACCCACAACAACTATTAAATTAATCTTGTAATTTTTAACTGTCATATTCTAGTAACAAACTTCACTTTAAAAACATAAATCAATGGGAAGTAGGATTTATTTATAGGTAGATTTTTAAATACCTATATCTGTGTTATCTGTTTCATGTGCAGAAACACTGCATGGAAATTTTTTAACTTACTTCTGCAAGGTTGTTGGAGCAGAATAGCATCTAAAACACTACCAAACTTGTATTATTCTACTACTTTTGGAATAATTGTGTTAAGAGTTAACAATACTTTTAAAATTTATTGTTTTCTGCTAGGGATTAGTCATTGAATTATGAGATTTTTAAGTCCAGAAGAGTTGGGGTTTTTGTTTGGGATTTTTTGGTCATTTTATTCCTGTGATTGTTTTTAATTGAATCATTTTTGAGATATAATTGACATATTAACATTTTATTTGTTTTAGGTATGTAATATAATGATTTGATATATTTATATAATGGGCATGATTACCACAATAACTTTAGTTAACGTCTATCACCATACTTAGTTACAGTATTTTTTCTTGTGATAAGAACTTTTAACATATACTCGTTTAGCTATTTTCAAATATGCAATACAGTATTGATAACTATAGCCATCATGCTGTACATTACATTCCCAGAACTTATTTATCTTATAACTGGAAGTTTGTACTATTGACCACCTTCACTTATTTTGTCCACCCTTTCCTGCCCCTGCCCTCTATGCCCTGCTTCTGGCAACCACCAACCTGTTCTCTGTATCTGTGAGTTCAGTTCTTTGTTCTTTTGTTTTTCAGATTACACATATAAGTGAGATCATACAGTGTTTGTCTGACCTAGTTCCTTATGTGGTATATCCATTTAACAGAAGAGTATTTGGCCATAAAATGGAACAAATTAATACTGATACATGCTACCAATTGGATGAACCTTGGAAACATGCTAAGTGAAAGAAACCAATCACAAAAGACCACATATTGTATAATTCTATTTATATGAAATGTACAAAGTAGGCAAATCTATAGAAGCATAAAGCGGATTAGTGGCCCCTGGGGGTATGTCAAGGCTTGGGGGATTACAGGGATGATAGTTAAAGGGTTTGAGAGGGTTTTTTGGGGGATGGGTGATAAAAGTGTTCTAAAATTTATTGTTGTAATTGTTACACAACTCTTTGTGAATATACTAAAGCCAAGTGTCTAAAAACAGGGAAATATTATTTCCCCTTAAAAAGGAATGAAATTCTGGTACATCTTATAACATGAATGGACATTGAAAACATAATGCTAAATGAAATAAGCCAGACACAGAAGAGCAAATACATGATTCTGTGACTCCATGAGGTATCTAGAATTGAGACAGAAAGTAGAATAGTGGTTACCAAAGAAAATGGGGAAAGAGCAATGGGCAGTTATTCTTTAATGGGTACAAAATTTATGTTTTAGATTATGAAGAAGTTCTGGAAATGGATAGTGGTGATGGTTGTACAACACTATGAATGAAGTTAATGTCATTGAATTATACACTGTAAAAAATGGATACAAATTTTATGTATATTTTTACCACAAAAGTATATGTTAAAAACAAACTTAATTTTAAGAGTCTGAGATATACGAAGTGTTTTGTAAAGTTAATGAAACAGAGATAATTGTGTGGTGGCACATGGAAAGGAGGCTATTTTCATTTTTCCCATTTCACAGAATACTTTTAGTATTATGTTTAGTCATTTTATGGTTTTCTTCCATTTTTATAAAGTGTGAATTTCTCTTGCTTTCTACACAGGACCCAAAATCTTTAGCTTTAAATGTAACTTACACACCATTAAACGTGCAACATATTGGATAATAAAAACAAATTTTTGATGAGCCAGACTAGACACAGATGACTTTGTAAAAAATTCATGAAGTAGACACATTAACCTCATTTAGATTGGAAAATTTTTGACAGTATACATGGTTGATGCATTTTGTTGATTTCTGGAAAGCAAATGTTTATAGTATTTAATAGTAGCAAGAGGATAGTAGTTTTCCAATAAATGTCACAGAATCATGGCAGTGAGCCAGGAAGAAGAAAAGCTGTGTTAGTGAAGTGAGACAGACTTCTGTAGCTATGGAAACTATAAACCCTACTAAGTCTCAAAAGGTAGTCTCTTTGTATTTGTATTATTAATTAGACATTAGTAGAGGTTAATGAGGACCCTGGATAACTGCTAGATTAAACATAGGTATAATGGTATTCATTATAAGGCCTGGGTAAGAAGAACTGTTGGGCAGTTTAGTATTTGTTTGTGTGAACATCAAAGTACTTAATTTATTTATCTTTAATTTGATTTATTATGGCACTCAACTACTAGATTATTTTCTATATAAAAGTATGTTTTCTTAGATTATTGCCACAGCTCAAGTTTTAAGTTTATCTGAGAATAAATGAAAGGATATGAATGTAATTCAATTTAGTAAAATTAAATTAATCTCAGCTGGTACTTATGTTTACTGATAAATGCATATTAACCTGTGCACAAGTAAATTTTTGATATATATCATTTTATTTCCCAGTTGAAACCCCAATGTTTTTTCTTAGTAGCTGGATATTTATTATAGAGTATTTCTTTTTCTACCATTTTTTAATTGTTATTCTATTATAGTTGTCTCAATTTTACCCCCTTTGCCCTCCTCTGCCCATCCCACCCCCCCTCCACTCCCACAGCCAATTCCCACACTGTTGTCCATGCCCGTGGGTCACTCATACATGTTCTTTGTCTAGTCCTTACCCCTTCTTTCCACTATTACCCCCCTGTCCCTTCCCCTCTGGTCACTTTCAGCCTGCTCCATGTTTCCATGCCTGTGGTTCTGTTTTGTTCATTAGCTTATTTTGGTTGTTAGATTCCACTTACCGGTGAAATCATATGGTATTTGTCTTTCACTAACTGGCTTATTTCACTTAGCATAATATTCTCCAGTTCCATCCATGCTGTTGCAAAAGGTAGGAGCTCCTTCTTTCTGCTGCATAGTATTCCACTGTGTAAATGTACCACAGTTTTTTGATCCTTTCATTTACTGATGGGCACTTGGGCTGTTTCCAGCACTTGGCTATTGTAAATAGTGCCACTATGAACATAGGGGTGCATAAGTTCTTTTGAATTGGTGACTTGGGATTTAGGGTCTAGTCTCAGCAGCAGAATCACTAGGTCAAAAGGCAGTTCCATTTTTAGTTTAGTGCATAAGTAAACTTTATGAATAAATACTGTTTTAGATATCATTGGCATACTGGTAATTTATAATAATTTTTGTATTGTAGAACAACTAGGGCTTTTACCAAGTAATGATTTCCTGATGGATATGCTGACTGGCCCGTAAGCTTAATATTTCTCTGATTATAGAAATCAACTTATTCCTAAGAATACTTAAGATTAGGCCTGTAATCAGGGTTGCCTGCACTTATTTAGTGGAATTATAATGGGCTGTTTGAGGTGGTAAGCTTCAAAAGAGAGACGGTGGCTAATTCTAAAAATAGAAAGGTTACCTAGGGTTGAAGCATAGCCATTGAGTAATTGTGTTCTTACCATTCTTGTTTGCTTATTTGTGTGTAAGTCCAAAAGTGCATTTTTCCTTAAATGTAGTTGTGTTTTGTTCTTTATACGCCTATACTAGGCAGTGTTCCTTCAGTTTGCTAGCCCTTTTCATAAACATCAACTGTCAGCCAAACATAGAAGCAAATTATATTTTTGAACCTCCCAAATCAAATAGATTTAGAAGTAAAATTTAGCAGTCCTTTATTGTATGAGGAAAATGAAACAGAAAAGCTCTTTTGGAATAATCATTTAAGGTTGGACCCTACCATATTGCCCAGAAAAGAGAACCCCATCCATTTGGAAATGCCAAAGTGGTGGGGAAAAGGTTCTAGGACTTCTTCCAATAAGGACTATTTTAATTTTCACCACTCTACTTCTGGAACAAAGATTGACCAGAGCATTGAAGAGTCCTTCTTTGTGTGTTGGAGCTCACCTTTTCCTACTTCCTTTTTGGTAGGACTTTGTTCATCAGCTTGTCCATTAATTGCATATTGAAGAGATTATGGCTGTGGTAAACATAGCTCTTCATAAAGGAACTGGATGGTGAGAAAAGGACCATTTTAGTAATCCAAATGTGGATAGCTATACTAGGACTGATGAACATTCCTCATTTGGATTGTTAAAATCTTTAAAGGTAGATAAAACTTCAACTCAGAAATTCAAAGGATAAAATTTGATAAGAGTAAAAAAATTTCATCAGTTAAAACTGCTAGGAATAGACAAAGTAAAAAGCAATATGCCTAATTTTGGCACTTAACTAAAATTGAATAGAAACTTTAAGTTTAGAGTCTGTACGATAGCATGACTCAAATCATCCCTTTGAGTCTTTAGGGTAAGGCTTTTGCAGGAAGTTATTTTTCATGATATTTTGTTCCTTTGCTTTTCTTTACTCCTTCACTGTATATTTTGTCTTCCATCATAGGTGACTTTGTCACTCTAGGTTATCTAAAGAGCTCCTTACATTGGCATTTGTAAGACTTCTCAGTATCATTTTTAATGAATGCTCAGTACTAGGTGCCTAAAGACAAGTATTCTGAATGAACCAATAAATTGACAAATCTTGTTTTAGGCAGTCAGGCTATGGTGTACAATAAAGTGGTTTCCTAATAATTTTATGTTTGAGCATTTATTTAAAAAAACAGTCAGCGTTTAGTATTTTTCAGGGAGAGGTGTGTCACAGTACCGAACAGTACTATCTCTTCTTTGTATCATTAAATAAAACTTCGTTGAATTTTCATTTGTAAGTACGGGAAAATTGTCATTGATGGTTAACTTTGTCTCAGGTTAGAACATTGTAAGGAGAAAATAAATTCTAAAGTGGTTTAGACAAAAACATATTTTAAGTTTAATGTCCTATAAATTTCAGGTTGTGTTCTATATCTTTTTTCTGGCTTCTTTTCCCCTTGACCTGACAGGATACAAAGGTTTGTCCCACAGTTTTGCTAAACATTTTTTAAATGGCTAACTTTGGGCCAAGGGTAAGAAGACATTGAATCGCTCTTTCCTCAAAGGTGAATTGTTTTCTAAAATTGCTCTCTATTGCCTCACTCAATTTCTCTATTGAATTGGGTCACTAAGAACTTATGTTGTGGAACCCAGTTCTCTCTTTTACAACAGATCCCCTTCCAAGGTATAAGTTCCAACTATATAGGAACATTTACTATCTTACTTCATGGGGCTTTGCAGCTAGACTGCCTGGGTTCAGGTTCTGGCTACATTTTTCACTAGTGTGTAACAGCTTGGAAAAGTTCATTGACTGCTCCATGCCTCAGTTTCCTCATCTGTAAAATGCTATTGATAATAGAATTTACATGATAGGGTTGTGAGAATTAAATGAGTTAATATAAGTTAAAGTGCTTAGAATGGTGCCTAGCATAAGCTACCTAAGTTGCAGTTGTTATAGTATTTCTATGTATTTTTTTTTAAAGGTTGAAAAAAACATACTTTTATTCTAACACTACTAGTGCCAAATAAAAAGTAGAAAACATCACATTTTAAATAAAGCCGAATAAACATCAGCATTAGTCTTTTTGGCATTCTGTGTTCGTAGCCATTTTCCTTTGAATGTTTTTTTTTTCTTTTTTAAGATTTCATTTATTTTGATAGAGAGGTGAAAGGAAGGAGAAAGAAAGGGAGAGAAACTTCGAAGTAAGAAAGAAACATCAATCAGTGGCCTCTTACATGCGCCCCAACTGGGGACCTGGCCCACAACCCAGGCATGTGCATTGACCAGGACTGGAACTGGCCACTTTTCACTTTGTGTAATGACACCCAGCCCATTAAACCACACCAGTCAGTGCCTTTGAGTGGTTTCTTGATTGTAGGAATGGTAACAGTACTGAAGTGTTTCTGGGTTTAAAAACAATAATTTGTGCTAGTGCAAGAGCAACTAAGGCCATCTCTTTTTTACTAATGATTATACTGCCAAGGATGTCTGGTCATTAAGGCTCAGTTTTCGTATTCTGGGTGAATAAGACGAAGGGGAAAAGCTTTAGATAGTTGATTCCAGGCTGGCTACCATGGAAAAATTACTTTCCATTATATCTTATTTGCAATTCTGTTAATCTAGAGCAACTTGTGTAGTTGGGGGGAAAAGTACAGAATTTGTAGGCAGGAAACATATTTAAATATCAGTTTCACATATTGCTAGTTGTATTTGTTTTCATCCTTTTATTCTCATTTCTTCTTTAACAGGGCTATTATGAAATTTATATGAAATAATGGTTTTCATTATTTTAAACATTATTTGAATATAAATTTCTAATTTGCTCTGGATATTTTAGAAAAAGTCAAATATGCATTTCAAGGAAAGAAAGTTAATTTTTCCAGACAAGTCATTCTTTTGGGGTGTTTAAAATATTTTTAATACATTTTTTTAAAAATTGAAGGCTTAATTTTTCAGATAAAATAAAATTATACTTTATTACAAAAAAGTTGGGTCTTTGTGAAAAGTATAAAGCATATAAAGTAGAAAGGAAAATAATATGTAATCCTGCCACTGAGAGATAGCTGCTGTTCACATTTTGACATACAGTATGTCATTCTGTACTTTCCATCTTTTCTGTGTATATATGGACATTTCATATTTATTTATTTTTCTAAAATAGGATCATATTGTGATTTTTTTGTAGCCTGCTTATTTTTCTTGGTATATTTTGAACTCTACTCTAGATTTATAAATGGAGCATAACTGAGCTTTATTTTTTATTATAAAAACTTTAAATAATATCAAAAATATAAAGAATAAAGTAAAAACCAACAAATTCCCCTCATAGATATCATTATTTTTCTATGCATATATGTTTTATAAAAATAAACGGAATTACTTTTATATGATTCTATACTGTTTATAACCTTCTTCTTTCATTCAACAATATGCTCTATTTTCTATAATCCAAGTAGACCTATGTATGTCTTTATTTTTCATGGCTATATTGTATTTCCTAAAATGGATGTACCATTATTGCCATCATTTATTTAATGTCTTTTATTAATGACATTTAGGATGTTTCTCATTTTGCTTTTGTAAACAATGCTACATACAGCATTCTTATATATTCATGTCTGCATACTTAGCTTTTTTTTTAACTTTAACTTATAGAAGTATAATTAGTGGGAAAAAGCAAATACACATTTTAAAGAATTTTGATACCTGTTGCCTCCAAAAGGTTTTTACAAATTTATATTCATTAGCAGAACCAATTTTTCTGAACTTTTGTCAGTACCAGGTATTATTTTTACAAAATTATTACAATTTCATATTCTATGCTATCTCATTCTTTTAATTAACCATTACAATTGAATATTTTTCATTTCTGTATTGGCCATTTGTATATCTTTTTGAATTGTCTGTTCTTATCCTTAACTAATCATTTTCTGCCCAGTTGATTTCAAAATTCCCTAAAAGGGGAATGATAACTATTTTATTATGGGTAGTATGTGTTACTTAATTGTCATTGATGTTTTTCTATCAAAAATTATTGTAGTGTCTATAAGCTTGTAATCATTTTAAACTCCAGTCATCCACAGTTCTTGAGTAGTTTCCTTGTACTTTATAAGATTAAGATTAAATTGGAGTTCTTTTGGTTCCTCATAATGTTACTTAGCTTAAAGTTTTAAACAGTGTTAATACTTAAGAAATTGACAGTTTTATATCTTCTAATCACTCTCCTCAATTCATCCTTCTTAAAAAGTACATTCTAGTTAAAAAGATAAAATTGTTAATTTTTAATAACAATATATTGATGCTTTTTTGTGTAACTAAGGGCTGTAGATACTATATCCCTTAAAGCAAATAATACATTTGATTGATATGTTATAAAATCTGAAAGTCTTTAGCTATTGAGGTATTAAAGATTAATTATTTAGAATTTTTAAAAAGATTTTTTAAATTTATTTTTAGAGAGAGGGGAAGGGAGGGAGAAAAACATCGATTGATTGGTTGCCTCTCACATGCCCCCAACCGGGGACCTGGTCTGCAACCCAAGCTTGTGCCCTGACTAGGAACTGAGCCAGTAACCCTGCGGTTTACGGGACAGCGCCCACCCCACTGAGCCACACGAGTCAGGATGATTATATGGAATTTTTGAAATTCTTTGCCTCTCCCTTTTTTAAGGTATACATCATTGGTAGAGTGAATTTTCTTTTAGCTGTCAATTATTTTGTGATTCTGATAGATTACCTCTTTGTTAGCCTGTTTTAGGTGCTTGCTATTTCAGAGATAGACTGAGGTACTTGTGGTAAAATAATAATCTTCTCAATAGTAACGTGTTATAATTTTAGTGTTCTGAGCGATTAGTTAATGTAAATCCCAGAGCTTAAGTAACTGTGCTGATCTAAGTATACTGGTACGTTGTTGATTTCTTTAAAATATTTATCTAGACTAGTCCGTGAAATTTTTAAGCAGAATAATTTACTTTCAGAGTATAGTAGTGTTTATATTTGGGAGTTTGAAACTGGGTACAGAGGCATGTATATAAGAATAAATTCACATCCATTTTTTGCTTGGGTAAGTTAGGACTGTAATCCTTTTTAAAATTCAAAATTAATGATAATTTCATTTTATTTTTTGAAGAATCATGAAAAAGCCAGATTTAACTACATATTTTTACGTGGTGCCAAAAATGAAAAAAGTAGGTTTAGGTTTCTAATATGTTTTGCATGTTATAAATATGTACATATGCTTACTGAATATGAATAAATGAATTAAACAAAAAAATCTTAGGCAGAATTTTATTTTAACTGGTCAAATTTTAAAATGTGACTTTTACTGAGTTCCTATATCTCTATCTTTCAAGAAGATGTTATTGTGAAATATCTAAGAAGGAAATTGGGATGGCATTTGCCATTGGAATAACTTTAATTCACCACTAGTTTTATAGCACAGTTACATTTTTAACAAAGTAATTTTGAGAATACCAATAAAAATGGCTATAATTCTAAAATAGGTGGGTGTATAGAAATAGGGTGATGAAAAGGAAGCAAATTAAAGGAGGGAAATGGTAAATTGAATTTTGAGTTTATTATTATAAGAAACTGTGGTTTATTGTACAGTATAAGGACATATCAGAATTTTTTAAATATAAGAACTTATATTTTAACCTGTTTTCAGGTTAGAACATTTTTCCAGATTCTATTTCGAGGTGTAGGTGTTAATGGGCTGGATTTATCCCAGTCTTCCTAGTGGTTCAATAGCCTACTGGCACTTGCCTACTTGCATAGGTTTGAGGAAATCTGTGTTAGTTGAAACTACCAAGAGCTGGAATTAGAACTATTCTACTTCTAGTATATATTCCAAATTTGATTTCATTTTGTGAAAATGAACTTTAATAACTTTTTAATAGACTGACTTTACATGTTATGATAAACAACAAGTAGGATTATTTATATTGTAGGACAGTGGGCAAGTAGATAGCTTACACTAGTGTTATATTATTCTTTGCATACAACCTTGTGGAGCACTTTGATATATATATTATTTCACTTAATCTTTTTGATACCTGGGAGGTATACTTGTCATCCCCATCTTACAGACAATATAATCAAAACCCTAAAGTGATTAAGAGACTTGCCCAAGTTGACACTGTTAATCAGTAGAAGAGATTGGGTTTTTTTTTTTAAGTACATGTTCTAACTTCTGATTATTCCTTTTTTTTAAACCTCAACCAAGATCATTTATCTACTGACTAACTGCAGATAAAATGGTAAAAAGACAAAAATGGCAAAAAGACAAAAATTCCTTATCCTAAGCTTACCCTCTAGCTGGGGAAACAGACCAGTTGAATTAAACAAATTGATTATTTAATCAATTGAAAATAGCATACTAAGGGCTCTGAAAAGGGAAGTACATATTGAAGAGGTGGGGCATGGAAAGGTGCTGATATGCCAGGGAATCAGAGAGCTTTTGATAGAGGGTGACATCCAAACTCAGTCCTGAAATCATAGAAATTAATCAATGAAGATGAAGGGGCTGCATTGGAGGAAGAATGCCCCAGGCAGAGGAGAAAATATGTTGGATATTTGGAGGTGAGCAAGAGCGCAGTATGTTGAAGAATTGAAAGAAATTCAGTATGGCTGGATCATAGAGCTAGAAATTGGGGAAGGGGAAGGTAAGGGAGGGAAAAAGTATAAGCATGAAAGATGTGGTAAAACATACCAGAGCTGGATGTGATAGGAGCCTGAATTAGTAATAGTAGAGCAGAGAACCTCAGGTATCACAAAAAACTGAATCGATGTGATAGAAATATTATATATAGTCAACAAATGGTACTTTATACAGTTATTATATGTGTCATATTTCTTTATACAGTAAAGGCATATGATGCTAATAGTTAAAAACAGATAACTCTGCTCTATTTACTATGGTGAACCTTGGAGATCAGCTTTGGCTATTAGATTTTTTTGCTACCATTTCTAGCCTGGGGACAGGAGGACTACTCTGGTATGTCTAGTTTATTCTTCCTCCAAGGTATTCTAAAGTAGGTCTTGGATCTAAAGTTAATAGATAAGTGAGGCTTACCCTTGCTAGACCTTAACCTCTGTTGTCTCGTGAAAAAGGTGTTAGGAAAAAGCCACGGAGAAAGTAGGGATGGAGGGGTCAAAGTTATGATTTGTTGTTATAATGGTATTTAGTTATTAATTTAATATCTAAGTATAAATTTAAGTCATTAATGCACTGAATATTAAGATATTTGAAAAGGTGGTCACTTATTTGTTCAATATATTTTGTTCCCAGTGCTTAAAGTATAAAGAGGCTCAGCATTGTTAATAGGGTAGACAAACAGTTTGTAAGTGCTACTTTAAAATAACTGCTTCGCCCTGGCTGGTGTGTCTCAGTGGATTGAGTGCTGACCTGATCAGAAACCAAAGGGTCTCTGGTTCGATTCTTAGTTAGGGCACATGCCTGGGTTGCGGGCTAGGTCCCTAGTAGGGAGTGTGCGTAAGAGGCAACCACACGTTGATGTTTCTCTTCCTCTCTTTCTAAAAATAAATACATAAAACCTTTTAAAAAATAAAATAACTGTTTCATGCTAAAAATAAAGCAGCAGAAGATAATGAGTTCAGTTTTGTATATGTTGAAATGAAGATGCTCGTGGAATAGTGAGCACCTGCTATGCACCAAGCACTAGTCTAGATCCTGAGGATACAGAATTAAAGAAAACGAAGTCCCTGCCCTCACCAGTTTATATTCTGATGGTTGGAAACAGACAAACAAATAATTATCAATTGTCAGAGGGTGAGAATAGCTAATCCACAGAGACAGAAAGTAAATTAGTGGTTGCTAGGGATTCAAGGGATGAGGGAGTCAGGAATGGCTGCTAATGGGCATGGGTTTTTGGGTTTTTGGTTATTAAAATGTTCTGGAATTAGTGGTGATGACTGCAAAATTTTGTGAATGTACTCAGACCATTGAATTGTACAGTTAAAAAGGGTTACCTTTATGTTATGTGAATTATATCTCAGCAAAAATTTCAGGGAGCGAGAAAAAAAGCAGGGTTAGGAGAAGGTAAGAAAGTGATAGGGGGTGCTATTTCTTATAGAGTAGACAAAGTGCCTCAAAGAAGTGGTGCTTCATTTGTACAGAGACCTGAAGGAACTGAGGGAGTAAACTGTAGGGTTATCTAGGGAAAGGATTTTCTAGATGGAGGAATGGCAAGTACAGAGGATTTGAGATTGGGAAGGTGTGTGGCAAGTTCAAGAAACAGTAAGGAGGCCAGTGTGGCTAGAACAGAGTGGGTAAGGAGGAAAGTTATAGTAGATAAAGTGAGAGAGGTGTTAGGGTATTTAAATCATGTAAGGACTTTGGATTTTACTCTGAGATGGGAGCTCAGGAGTGGTGTCATCTGAATTAGGTTTTAAATGGATTATTCAGGTTACTTTGTAGATAATAAACCATAGGAATGAAATAGTAAATCAGTCAAGAGACAATTGCTTCAGTCCAGGTGAGACAGACCAGGATGGTAGTAGTGGATGTGGCGGGAAGTGGTGGAATTCTGGATATATTTTGTAGGAAGAGCAGACAGGATCTGCTTATGGATTGGATTTGAAATGTGAGAGAAAAAGATGAGTGAAAAATAATACCAAAATTTTTGAATTGAGCAACTGGAAGAATGGAGTGCTCATTTAATGAGATGGCAAAGACTCTGATGGGTGGGTAGGTGAGTAAATCAAGAGACTGGTTTTGAAACATATTAAAGATGAAATGTCTATGTAAGTATCCAAATGGAGATATTGAGTAGGTATTTATATCTATAAATCTGGAACTGGAGGCAAACATTGATCATCATCAATTTATGGATATCATTGGAGTTATGGTTGAAGTTGAAATTAACAATCAGGAGAGAAGACTAAGAAAGGTTGAGGATTCATTTCGCCGAGGAAAAAACCAAAATATTTAAGGAGCATGCAAAAAGGAATAAACTAATGAGGAGTCATTGAGGGAAGAAAAAAACCAGAAGATAGTGGAGAGAGGAGTTTTCCAGAAAGCAGTAGTCACTAGTGTCAAAAGTTGCAAGTAAATCAATTATGACTTTATTGGTGACAGAGAAATTTTAATGAAGTAGTGGAAAGAAGCCAAGTAGCAGTTGGTTGAGTAATAAATGTGAATAGAGGAAGTGGCGGCAACTAGCAAGTACAACTTCTGTTGTACTGTGGTTGTGAAGGGAACAGAAGGTGTGGAAACCAGGAAGATACAATAGGAGTAGGAATCTTGTAGAGTGAGGGAGTTGACGATAAAGGACCGGAAAGAAAGTTTTGGAGGAGCATGGAAAAAAGGATATCTAATACACAGGGCTACTTCTTTACTTGAGCCTAAAGAGATAGAGGTAAGAATAATTTGTACCTGGGGAGGGACGAATGGGAAATTTGTGCCTGTGTTCTCTGGAGAAATAAACAGTCATTTGCCCAGCATGATAGACAGAGGGTAGTAGCTTTAAGAGAACTGTTGTGAGAAGTGTGTGTGTGAGGGGTGGGGGAGAGGAGCTGAGGAAGATCCTTCAAAGAAAAAAAAAGTTCCCTGAATTACATTGATACTGATTATGATTTCATAGTGGCATTCATCTTTGTGTTTTTCTCCTTAAGAACTTAGAAGCATGCTATGTATGTTGCCAGGTAAGTACTGGAAATAGTGGTGAGGGGAACACTTTGTAAAGTGTTTGTCTAACTACTATGCTGTACACCTGAAACTAATACCAAATAATATTGAATGTAAACTGTAGCTGAAAAAAGAAGCTATGGTTCAGGAATGTCAAAGATGAGTGGTTAAGGTTATTGAGGATTGGGCATGATTAACAGGATGAATATGACAGAAAAATAGGATGAGGTAAAGGAATTATTCAAGAAACAACCTCATTTTTTCCTTGAAGTTATCCTCTGTTGGTCTTTTTCATTTTGTACTAATCTTCTCTGTTAATGCTGCCTTATGTTTAATTTATTAGAAATATATAGTTCCTATCTTGAATTTTAAGAATATGGAAAAGTACAAAACAGACAAATCACATGAGAAAGCCTGATAAATCTGTATATGACCATTGTTAATATGTTGGTGATTATTCATTCACACATTTCTATGTACATTTTTAAGTTTAAAAAAATTTTTTTTATTACAGTTTACATTTAATAATATTTTGTATTAGTTTCAGGTGTATAGCATAGTGGTTAGACAATCATACTCTACAAAGTGTTCCCCCTGATATTTCTAGTACCCACTAGGCACCATACATAGTTATAACAATGTTATTGACTATATTTCCTATGCTGTACTTTACATCCCCATGACTATTTCCTAATTACCAATCTTCTCAGTCCCTTTACCTTTTTCACCCAGTCCCCAACCCCACTCCCCTCTGGCAACCATCAGTCTTCTCTCTGTATCTATGAGTCTGTTTCTGTTTTGTTTGTTCATTTATATTGTTTATATTCCACATATAAACGAAATCGTATGGTATTTGTTGTTTTCTGATTGATTTATTTCATTTAGCATAGTACCCTGGAGGTCTATCCATATGGCCGCAAATGATAAGATTTTGTTCTTTTTTTTTAATCCTTACTTGAGGATATGTTTATTGATTTGGGGGGGGGGGTGAAAGAGAAACATCGATTGGTTACCCTACTACATGCCCCTTATTGGGGACTGAACACACAACCTAGATATGTGCCCTGACTGGGACCGAACCCACAGCCTTTTGGTATATGGAACGATACTCCAACCACTGAGTCACCCTAGCCAGGGCAAAATTTTGTTCTTTTTATATGGGCAAGTAATATTACACCGTATATGTGTACCACAACTTTTTTTATCCACTTGTCTACTGATGGGCACTTAGGTTGCTTCCATAATTTGGCTATTGTAAATAATACAGCAATGAACATAGGAGTGCATGCATTCTTTTAAATTAGTGTTTCGAGCATCTTTGCATGTATATTCCCAGAAATGGAATTGCTGTGTCATAAGGCAGTTCCTTTTTTAATTTTTTGAGGAATCTTCATACTGTTTTCCATAGTCGCTGAACCAATCTGCATTCCCAGCAACAGTGCAGGAAGGTTCCCTTCTCTTCACTTGTTTGTTGATTTACTGATAATAGCTATTCTGACAGGTATGAGGTGTTATCTCATTGTGGTTTTAATTTGCATTTCTCTGTTGATTAGTCATACATTTTTGGATGTACAAAAGTATTTGTACATTTATGTATAAATGAAATTATATAGTACATCCTGTTTTTTATCTACTTAATGATTATAAATACAAGGTGGTGCAAAAGCAGGTTTACAGTTATTCATATGAAAAATAATACAATAATTAATAAATAATAATACAAGAATAAACTGTTTTGCATACTCACAACTGTAAACCTACTTTTGCCCTACCTTGTATAGATCTATTATAATAGCTGCAAAGTATTCCATGGTTTAAATAACAAAATAAACTTAAATCAGTCAGTTCTTTGATAATGGAATATTATTTTATTTTTTAACTGTTATAAACATCACTGTAACAAACATACAGTGTTTTTTTTTACTGTTATGCATATTTCCCATGAGTGATAAAGGCTAATGTTTATGTAGCATTTTCTCTACAGTAAGCACTGTTCCAAACACTTAAGTATGTCTTTTATTTCTAAATTTCTTCTGTTAAATTTCAATTTGAATCCTTCGGACTTGCATCTTTCAGCTTTATCTTGAGAGTGGAGTAACTAGATAAAACTACGTGATGTAATTAGATAAGATCAGAACCAAACCATCCTATAACATAGAGTATTGTGGTTAAGTGTTTAGAGCCTAAGCCTTAGGCTTTGTGGTTGAAAGGGATCTGGATTTAAATTCTTGCTCTGCTACTTATCTTAGTTGTAGAACTCTAAACTTCAGTTTTCTAGTTTGTTAAAGGCATATAAAATAAAAGACCTTTTTTTCATTGAGAAAATTTTGTGATTAAGATGAAATATAATTATTAAAATATTTTCAGTTAATTAAAATCCTTTTAATGTTACTTTCCTCTTCTGGGTTAAGGGAAGCTAGAGAAATCTTGGTTATCATTTTTGTTTAATAAATGTTCATAAATGAAATCTATGCTATTATGAATCATGTATCAAAGAATATTTAATGATAGAAGAAAATGTTCATTATGATTGCTAAATTTTAAAAAAGGAAGATATAAAACTGTGATCCTAATGTTATTTTTTAAAAAGTCTTGTAGGAAATAGATTAAAATGTTAGAACAATGATCTTTGAGAATTGGGATTTGAAGTGACTTTGTTTTCTCCTTTGTCTATCACTTTATAACTCAATAAAGCATAAAGATATTAAAATAGGAATCTTCATACTTTAGAACATTCTTCTAAAATTATTTTTTAAAAGATTTTATTTCTTTTTTTTTAAGAGAGGGGAAAGAGAAAGAGAGAAACATCAGTGTGTGGTTGCCTCTCACGTGCCCCTTGCTGGGGACCTGGTCTGCAACCCAGGCATGTGCCCTGACTGGAGAATCAAACTGGCGACCTTTGGTTCTCAGGCTGATGCTCAATCCACTGAGCCACAACAACCAGGGCTAAATTATTTTTATTTTTATTTAATTTATTGGGGTAAAATTGATTAATAAAGTTATATAGGTTTCATGTGTACAGATCTGTAATACATCATCTGCATATTGTATTGTGTGTTCACCACCCCAAGTCAAGTCTCCTTCCATCACCATTTATCCCCCATTTACCCTCTTGTACCTCACCCTACTCCACTCTCCCCCTGGTAATCAGCATTCTGTTGTCTGTGTCTATTAGGTTTCTTTTGTTTTTGTTTTTGTTTTTTTGCTTAATCCCTTCATCTTTTTCATCCAGTTCCCCAAACCCCTACCCTCTGACAGTTGTCAGTCTGTTCTATGAGTCTGTTTCTATTTTGTTTGTTAGTTTATTTTGTTCATTAGATTTCACATTTGAGTGGAATCATAAGATACTTGTCTTTCTCTGACTGGCTTATTTCACTTAGCATAATGCTCTCCAGGTCTATCCATGCCACTATGAAAGGTAAGATTTCTTTCTTTTTTATGGCCAAGTAGTATTCCATTGTGTAAATATACCACAGCATTTATCCACTCATCTACTGATGGGCACTTAGACTGCTTCCTAACCTTGGCAATTATAAATTACACAGCAATAAACGTAGGGGTGCACATATTCTTTCAAATTAGTGTTTTGGGTTTCTTCAGATGCATTGAAGATTCAGATACACTGAAGTGGAATTCCTGGGTTATAAGGCAGTTCCATTTCTAATTTTTTGAGGTAACTTGATACTGTTTTCCATAATTGCCACATCAATCATTCACATCAACAACAACGCACGAGGGTTCCTTTTTTCACCACGTCCTTGCCAATACTTGTCGTTTGTTGATTTTTTTGATGATAGCCATTTTGACAGGTGTGAAGTGATACCTTATTGGGTTTTAATTTTCATTTTCTCTGATGATTAGTGATGTTGAGCATCTTTTCACGTGTGTATTGGCCCATCTGTATATCCTTTTTGGAGAAGTGTATGTCCTCTTTGGAGAAGTGTCTGTTCAGGTCTGTTGCCCATTTTTCAATTACGTTGTTTGTTTTTTTTGGTGTTGAGTTTTATAAGTTCTCCATATATAGCTTGTATACTAACCCCTTATCAGATGTATCATTGATGAATATGTTCTCCCATTCAGTGGGTTGTCTTTTCATTTTGTTAATGGTTTCTTTTTAGTTTGATGTAGTCCCATTTGTTTATTTTTTCTTTTGGTTCCCTTGCCTGAGGAAGTATATCAGAAAAAATACTGCTATGAGAAATGTTGGAGATTTTACTGCCTATTTTTTCTTCTAGGAATTTTATGGTTTCAAGTCTAACAATTTAAGTCTTTAATCCAGCTTGAGTTTATTTTTGCGTGTGGTGTAAGCAGGTGGTCTGTTTCATGTTTGTGCACACATCTGTCCAGTTTTTACAGTGCCGTTTATTGAGCTGACTATCTTCATCCCATTGTATGTTTGTGCCTCCTTTATCAAATAGTAATTGACTATACAGGCATGGGTTTATTTCTGGCTTCTCTATTCTGTTCTTTTGATCTATATGTCTGTTTTTATCCAAGTACCATGCTCTTTTGAGTATCATGGGCTAGTATAGTTTGATATCAGGTAGCATGATTCCTGCAACTTTGTTTTTGTGTCCTAAGATTTGTGTGGCTATTGAGGTCTTTTCTGGTTCCAAAGAAATTTTTTGGAATATTTGTTCTAGTTGTGTGAAATACACCATTGGTATCTTGATAGGAATTGCATTGGTTCTATAGGTTGCCTTGGGTAGTATGGACATTTTAATGATGTTAATTCTTCCTATCCAGGAATATGGTATACTCTTTCATTTATTTGTAGCTTCTTCAGTTTCTTTCTTCAGTTTGTTATAATTTTTCAAGTAACCAAGGTCTTTTACATCCTTGGTTAAATTTGTTCCAATGTATTTTACTTTTTATAATGCAATTGTAAGTGAGATTTTTTGTTTGTTTGTTTCCCTTTCTGATAGTTCATTTTTGGTGTATAAAAATGCAACTTATTTCTGGATATTTATTTTGTATCCTGATAATTTACTGAATTCATATCCATTCTAGTAGGTTTTTGGTGGATCTTTATGGTTCTCTATATACAGTATCATGTCATCTGCAGATAATGACAGTTTTACTTCTTTCTTTCCAATTTGGATACCTTTTATTTCTTCTTCTTCTCTGTTTGCTATGGCTAAGATTTCCAGTACTGTGCTGAATAAGAGTGATAAAAGTGGACATCCCTATCTTATTCCTGATCCTAAGGGAAACATTTTTAGTTTTGCCAGTTGACTATGATGTTGGCTGTGGTTTTGTCATATATGGCCTTTATTACATTGAGGTGTGTTCTCTCTGTTCCCACTCTGCTGAGAGTTTTTATCATAAATGGGTGCTGGATTCTATCAAATCCTTTTTCTGCATCTGTTGATATGATAATGTGGTTTTATCCTTCATTTTGTTTATGTGGTATATCACAATTTATTGGTTTGCAGATATTGTACCATCCTTGCATCCCCAGACTAAATCCCACTTGATCATAGTGTATGATCTGTTTAATGTATTGCTGGATCCAGTTTGGTCATACCTCATTGATGATTTAGTATCTGTATTCATCAGGGATATTGACCTATAATTTTCTTTTTTGTAGTGTCTTTATCTGGCTTTAGAATTAGGATTATGCTGGACTTGTAGAATGAACTTGGGAGCCTTCCTTCCCCTTGAATTTTTTGGAACATTTTGAGAAGGATAGGTATTAGTTCTTTGAATGTTTGGTAAAATTCACCTGTGAAGCCATTCAGTCCAAGACTTTTGTTTGCTGGGCATTTTGTTAATGCTTTAATTTCATTGGTTGCAATTGGTCTGTTCATATTTTCTGATTCTTATTTATTCAGTTTTGGAAGATTGTATATTTCTAGGAATTTACCCACTTCATCGAGATTGTCCAATTTATTGGCATACAGTGGTTCGTAATACTTTATCTCTCAGTCCTCTATTTCTTGGTGTCAGTTGTTCTCTTTCATTTCTGATTTTACTTATTAGGGTCCTCTTTTTATCTTGATGAGTCTGTTAAAGGTTTGTCAATCTTGCGTATCATTTCAAAGAGCCAGTTCTTGGTTTCATTGATCTTTTGTATTGATTTTTTTAAGACTCTGTTTCATTTATTTCTGCCCTGATCTTTATTATTTCCTTTTTGCTACTTACTCTAGGCTTTGTTGTTCTTTTTCTAGTCCTTTTTAGTGTAAAATTAGATTATTTGAGATTTTTCTTATTTCTTGAGGGAGGCCTATAACGGTATGAGTTTCCCTCTTAGGACTGCTTTCACTCCCCCATAGATTTTGGGTGGTTGTGTTCTCATTTTCATTGGTTTCAAGGTATCTTTTGATTTCTTTCTTGATCTCATCATTAACCCTTTTGTTGTTTACTAACATTTTATTTAGCCTCCATATCTTTGTGTGTTTTTAAGTTTTTTTGTTGTGATTGATTTCCAGTTTCATACTATTATGGTCAGAGAAGATGCTTGATATGATTTCAATCTTCTTAAATTTATTGAGACTTGTTTTGTGTCCTAACATGTAGTCTGTACTAGAAAATGTTCTATGTGCACTTGTAGAGAATATGTATTCTGTAGAACATTCTAGCTCTGAGACTTTTATGATACCATCTTTTAATTGTTCCTCACAGATTTTAATTTTCAGTGTTTATTGCAGCACTATCAGTCTTCTTCAAGTTTTTCATTTATGTCATGTATTGCAGAGCTCAGAACACATTTCTCTCTAAAGGTTCTATTCTGTCATGTGTGTGATCCTTGGATTATTATTTCTTCTATATATTCTAAATAAAAGAGAGGGAATATAGGACTTCCAGTCAAGATGGTGGCATAACTAAACATGGCTCACCTCCTCGAACAACTACATCAAAATCAAAACTAAATTATAGAAGAACCATCACTCAGAACTGTCAGAAATCAAGTTGAATGGAAGTCTGACAACTACAGAATTAAAGAAATCACATCTATCCAGACTGGTAGGAGACACAGAACAGGCTGGTCCACATCCACGTGTAGTGGATTAGAACTCGGGAGGGATATTTCAGGAGTGAGTCATCCCAGCACCATATCAGGCCCCCCAGCCCAGGGTTCCAGTGCCAGGAAGATAATTCCCAATAACTTCTGGCTGCCAAAACCAGCAGGGATTGAGTCAGTGGAAAAAAATTCTGGAGTCCCAAGCAGTTCCTCTTAAAGAACCCACACGTGAACTTACTCCGACTTACTCCCTCAGAGCTCTATCACCGAGGTAGCAGCTTGAAAGGCACCAGTGGCATACAGGGAGGAACTGAACTGCCAGCATCATGGTGAGAGCTGGGGGCAGCTTTCTCCCAGACAGAAAGGCAGGCAGAGCCACACACCTGGCAGGCAGATGCCATATCTGAGACTCCATCAACCTGGCTAACCACTGTTTGCCCTACCCTGGAGATCCCCTGAGGCTCTGTCCCACCCAGCTTACAGCTGTTAACAGTGGCTTTTCCATATGAATGGCTGGTCTTGGCTCATGCTTCACAACTTCCTAAATTCTTTCTAAGTAAGAGAACTTACTAAGATTTGAACAATGTACTTGTCAGTACTATCATATACAAACAGCTTTTGGTGATGGAGAGACCTACAAGATACAGATTTCCAATGGTGTTAATATCAATTAATGATATTGGGAAATTATATTAATGACAGTTATATCATTAATATTAATAGCTAAATTTTGTTTAATTCTTTCTGAAGGCCTAGGCCATTGGATTCTTGATTTTCACATTTAATCCTCAGAACAACCCTATGAAGTATAGATGTCATCATAGCTCCTATTTTACAGAGGAAAACAGACTACATGTAGTAATTTGTCCAGGAGAGTGTAGTAGCATGCAGTGGAGCTGGGATTCAAATAATACTCAGTTTATGCCCTGGCTGTTGTGGCTCATTGTGTCGAGTGCTAGCCTGCAAACTTGAAAGGTTGCAGGTTTGATTCCTGGTCATGGCACATTGCCTGGGTTGAGGGTCAGGTCCCCAGTTGAGAGCATGTGAGAGGTAACCCATAGATGTTTCTCTCTCCCTCTCATTCTCACTTCCCTTCTCTCTAAAAGATAAAAAGTAAAATCTTAAGAAGAATACTACTCAGTATGATACCAGACCACCTTCCTCTTCCCCCATGATAAATTTCTTTCTCCTGATTGTTGTGAGATTTGCTGAAATAATTTATATATAAATATCTATTATTGCAGGTTAAATGGGTTTTTTTTCCCCTAATAGGAAGAGCACTTGTTTTGGATTAGGTGACATCTTCCACCTGTTGGTCAAATAAGGCATTGTTCTTAATAAAATTTTCTTTATTGAGGTGAAATTCACATAAATTAACTATTATAAAATGGACAATTCACAGTGTTACAGGCAAGCATCACCTCTGTCTATCTAGTTCAAAAACATCACCCTAGAAGGAAATCCTGTATCCAGTAAACTGTTGTTCCCCATCTCCCTCTCTCCCCAGCCCCTGCAAACCACTGGTCTGTATTCTGGATATTTTATATAAGTGGAATCATGCGAGTATGTGACCTTTTGTGTCTGGCTTCTTTCACTTAGCATGTTTTCAAGATTTATCCAGGTGTAGCATCTGTTAGTACTTCCTTCCTTCTTATGGGTGAATATTCTTCCATTGTATGGATACCACAATTTGCTTATCCATTCATTTTTTGATGGACATTTGGGTTCTTTCTACCTTTTGACTATTCTAAATAGTGCTGCTAGTCACATACTGTGAACATGCAAGTACATGTATTTGAATATCACCTTTTAATTCTTTTGGGTACTAGAAGTGAGTTTTTGTTTGTTTTTTTAAAGTGACCTTTATTGAAGTCTTTAAAATTCTGTAAAAAATATTAACAAAGTAAAATGGAAAAACACTGTATTGTGAAGAGTACATGTTTTTATCCATATCATCTTGTGTGGAGCCTTATACATATTATATGCTTAGTAAACATTAAATAGAACTGTTAGATTTTGAGAAACTGCTTTCTAATTCTGAGTTTGCTGGTTAGTATCTGATTTTGGGCAAATTCTTAATCTTTGGCCCTACATAGATATAGTTTCTATGTCTATGAACTATATAAATAAAGTTTCTATATATATAATGTAAGGAAATAGACTAGACTAGGTAACTCTTTAAAAGTCAGATTTTAAGTTCTGTGAAAGTATATACTTTTTTCCTTTTTTTTTAAAAATAGGAAGTGTTTTGGTACTACATCTATATTTCACCCTCTGGAAGATCAGGTACTTACCAGCCCTTAACTATTGTTTGCAGTTTCTTTCTCATTAACTTTACTTTTGGAGAAGGATCAAGAAAGTTATGATCTTTATGACCAAGAAAGTTGAGACCACTGTTTTAGTCTTTAAGTTCTTGCAAAGTTTGTGAAAGATTCATCTTTTGTTTTCCCCTTCTCCCGTTTCAAAAAAAGACCTCAATCTTGCAACCTCTAGTGTAGAAATTGGAAACTCAGCTGCCTACAGGGACTCAGTGTAATGTAAGTCAGTGAAATTGGCTGAATTCTGCTTGCGGTAACTGAAAAGGACACTTAAAGAGGCAGCTTCACTTTTCCCTGTGGGATTATATACTTAATGTTGCCAGATCCTGTGATTCATCAAGAGAAGCCAGAAATCTGGATTTTTATGTAAAATCCCATTATTAAATGTTGACATCTAATTCAAAATGTTCTAAAACACTGTTCAGACCAGAGCACTTCTTTTTGTTTTTTTCTGTTTATTTGGACAGCTTTATTATACAAATATTTGATGTTGCTGAAATGAGCAAATCTTGGGTCTACAGTTTAAAACGCAATACTCATTTTTTATTGTATTGATTAGAACTAAATGAAATGGATATTATTTGCTTCCTTAAATTTATCTTAAATGTATATTTATTCCAAGGACAATAAGCCATTGGTTTGATTGCTACCTGAAAATATCTATTAGGATAAAACAAATGTTTGCATTTTTTAATTGAATTTATTGGGGTGACATTGGTTAATAAACTTATATAGGTTTCAAGTGTTCAGTTCTATAATACGTCATCTATATATTGTGTTGCGTGTTCACCACCCCAAGTCAAATATCCTTCCATTACCATTTATCCCCCTTATTTCCTCTTCTATCCCCTCCCCCAATCTCCTGCCTCTGTGGTAATCACCATACTGTTGTCTGTATCTATGATTTGTTGTTGTTGTTGTTGTTGTTGTTGTTGTTTGCTTAATCCCTTCACCTTTTTCACCCAGCCCTGCAAATCCCCTCCCCTCAAACACCTGTCAGTATATTCTCTATCTGTGAATCTGTTTCTGTTTCAAACAGAACACTTGTGCAGTCCAGGTATGTACTATAGAAAATGTTAAGACGTATAGACAGGAAAACTGTGTATTTTGAAATGAAAGCAGAGTCATCTTGAAATGGGCATGAGATATTCACCTGATTGCCTTCCAAATAAAAGAATGCGCATGGACTATCTCAATAACTCCACATTGCTTACATTTTTGAGAGCAGGAATTATGACTTTTATTTTTATTAGCAGCTCCAATAAATATATTTACAACTCAATGGTTCCTAGTAACCTCTCATTGAATGCATATAATTTAAGCAGATGTGGCTCCATCCGTAACAGAACTTATAGGTTTAGAGTAGAGACAGTCATAAGTTATAATCAGTTTACATATAAACTTACAGCATTTTAGGTTGGGGAAATAACTGCAGTACTATGTTGTTAATGTGTGTTTAGCTCTTGTTTACCCTCCCTTCTATATTTTTAGTCTTCGTAGGATAATAATAATTATTATGGTATTTTTTTACTTTGTTTCCCTTCCCTAAAAAGTGAACTAATTTGAATAATTAGAACTTAATTGTTTTTGAATACATTAGAAATTCCGCTTCTGAGTCCTTTTATATGAACTGTTTCAGGCATCCATTCATCTGTCCATCCATTCAATAAATGTTATCTTAACCTTATCAAAGGTGCCAAGGCCCTGAACGATCTGCTTTCTCCCCACTAACCTTATCTCATGCTAGCAAATGGAATCCCTTGATTACTATATTTTAGCTACACTGTGCACCTTTCAGTTATTCAGATATGCTGTATGTCTTTTTCTGCCTAAGAGCTTTTGCACATCCTGTTGCCTCAGACAGCCTTGCTTCTTTCTCTACTCTTTGAGTTGCTCTTTTTTCTTATCCTTAGGAACCTCTCAAGAGAGGCCTTCCCTGTCTTCTCGTAAAGTAGTTTTTACATTATCCTTTATTGAAAATTCCTGTTTGTTTTCTTTATAGCATTCATCCCACTTCAAATTTTTAAAAATCATTTCCTCGTTTTTCTGTTTCTGTCATTACAGGAAAACTCCTTAAGGACAGAGACCGTTTTTGTCTTACTTAATTTTGTATCCTTGGCTCACAGTAAATTACTTTTGAATAAATTAATCATCAGCATAATAATCATAGTGTTTGCCTACACTATGCTGGACAAGCATTTGAAGTATATTGCATATTTTATTACTAGTACTTACAACTCTACAAGGTAGATAGATATTACTGCCGTGTTATAAATGAACCATCCAAGGAAGACTTAGTGGCAACTTACCTAAAGCCAGAAAATAAGTGATAGAACTATAATGAAAGCCCAGTTCTCACTACCCTTGCCCTTTTACTATGATATACTATCTACTTCTTATTTATTGTATACAATATTGGTAATCTGACAGAAGGATCATATTGTTTGTACAGCGGCTAGACATTTCCCAAGAATCTTGTGGCTCTCTCCTTCCTTAACCCCTTTCATGCAAAAAAAATTACAATAATATTTGAAATGCCTATTAATCATCTACTATATATAGTATATAATGATTTTGACTAGCTGATCAAGCCAAATGAGAATTCATGTGCTTTTATTTAATAATAATATTGACACTTTCTAGTATTAGAACTTTTATCCCAGTCTTAATTTCTTACTTCTTCTGTATGATGTAATTGGCCCTTTAAACATGAGTAGGTGTTTCTTACCTGCCTCTTAGTTATCTGCTTCCAGAGCACAGTCACAGGCAAACAGAAATAACTGAATTCTCTTCTAGAGCACTTTGAAGCCATCTCACTGAAGTCCCTCAATTTTTTACCCCTTCATCTCAAAAATTTGTTTGTGTCTTCTCATTTTCTATTTTCTGAGTCTCTCATGTCAGTGGAAGAAATGGCCAATCTTTTTCTAAGCCACCCTCATCTCCTGGACTTGATTCCATGACATATTTACCTTGCCTAAATATTTTTGAACTCTCCTTTTTCATTATTTTCTTTTATGTTTTTGTTTTCTCATGACAGTAGCTTTCACACTATATTTATCTATGATTTCTATGGAGATAACTTTGCATATGATATCATTTCAAAAGAAATATATTTAAAAAGAAAATGAATTCAGTATAGTATAGCATAGTTATATGCTATATATATATATAATCCTATAACATCTCTCTATATAATCCTATAATGATGTCCTAGAAAACTATTGTATTATATTTATTGGTATACTAATCTCAACTGCTCCACCATTCAGTTGTTCCTTACCCCTTTGTTAGCATGTAAGCATTCTCTAGGACGTTCAGTTGTGATTTCACAATTGCCAAATTTGATTGTGTTTTAAAATTAAATCCATTCTGTATGTCCTCTCTTGGATCATCAAGCTTTTTTCATTACTGGATATTTTCCTTTTTCTGTCAAGCATATACAATTTTTTCTTCCATACAAGAAAATAAAATTTTTACTTGGCTTTGTTTCCTTCATTTTGGAAGGACTTTGGAAATAGTAGTGTATATTTTTGCTTAAACCGCATTTACTTTCTCATTTCTATTTGGTCTTCAACTTTGTGCCTCTGGCTTTGTCCCCATCACTGCCTTGATAATTCTTTGGCAGAAATGTCAAGAAGTACCTTTTGACTCATCACATAAATGCATTCCTTCAAGTTTTTCCTTGCTCGAACTAAATTAGGCATTTTCATTTTTGGCAGTTCACGCCCAAGACTTCTTTTTTTGACACTCTACTCTCTAGGCTCTTCTCTGACTCTTCTCTAGCTTCTTTTCTCATTCTGACTCTTCTTCCTCTTCATTCTTTATGTGATCTGTGAGCAATCTTATATATTCCCACAGTTCGTGTTTTCTTGCTCATTCATACATTCATCAAACAAATGCCTTTTTGTGCCAGGCACTGTGTAATTGTTGAGGAGACACAGCGAGTGAGACTGACACAGCCACTCTTTTTATGATGGGTGTAGTCTAATAGGAAATACAGATAAGTAAACTCAGAATTGTGGAACAGTGTGTGACAAATACTCTGGTAGAGAAAATACGTAGGAGGGTTACTTAATTAAGACTGGAGTGGTCAGAAAATGTTTCTTGGGAAGAAGTAACAATTGAAAGGAGCTTTGGGAAGGTTAGTGTTTCAGACAGAAACTATATCATTTCCAAAGAAATAAAGCTAAAGGAGTAAGTACATGGCTAAATAATTGAAAGTCATCGAGTTTTGAGAGTGGGGAGGGACATGGCTGCAGGGTCATAAAATAGGCACTCATATAAATATTCATTCAGCAAATATTTAATTAATGCTCTGTTATTTTATACCTGTACTGCCACATAATTACGTGATTTAATAGTCTAGTTTGCACTCCTTCTGTAATGAACAGTCAAAAGGAGGTTTTATAAGATGAGTCTATGATAATTGCTTATTGATATAGACTAGTGTTTGATAGGTTTGTACTGGTTATATTACTAGATCTGACTCAAAAGATTAAAAGACTGTTTTATTGGTAATCAAGACTGTAGCATCCTGTCTCTGGTCTTTAATTATAATCATTTTCAGTAATGTATTGTATAATCTATTTGTGTTCTTTAAATGTTTAATATATAGTGCTTTATTCCAACTAGATTTTGAGGTATTTTGAGGGCATAGACTATTGCGTCTTTAGTTTATATCTTCTTTTGTGCCTAGAGTACAAAGGATATACTTGTATGTCTTTGTGTAGAGATTATTTTTGTACTTTTACAAGATTAAGACTCATTTATTTAACCTTGAGAGATTTAAACTCAGTGTCTTTTACATAAGGCACATACAGTATTTATTGAATATTGAATTAAGTAACTTGAAAAATCTTTAAATCTATTGAAGGTTGTGAAATATAGAACATGGTGGTATTCTTCATCCTCTCTAAGCAAAAAACATATTAATATGGGTTAAAATTACAGTAGAATAACTTTTGCTTTTAGCCAAGATAGAGTGACAGGGGACAGATTTACTACCCTGCCAAAATCATCAAAAAAGGCAGATAAAATATATGAAACAACAGTTGTCTTTACATTTAACATCACACAATGAAGGGCAAAGATCCCTGAGGAAAAAAGAGCCAGTGAGACGAGCCCTGTAAGTGTCCTGGCCTACTCCCTGGAGAACATTTCCAGGCTGTGATGCAGAAATGTGAAATCCAAGTAGGGCCTAGTGGTCTTCCTGAGTTATAGAGGTACAGCGAGGTGTCTAGGGAAGTCAAGATGGTAGAGTTCTTAGGGAAGAATATTGGGAAGGAGGGAAGTGTATGCAGAGGGCTATGGAGATCTGCAGAGGATCTCCTTTGAGTATTCAGTTGAATGGTGATCATTACATGCATGTAAGAAAACTATAGAGGACTCAGGAAAACAAACAAAAAAAAAACCTACCTGAAAGGATTAGAGGGAACAGTTCTCAGACCTCACAGAGGAATTGATATGATGCCTGTTTGCACCAACCAGGTAGAAAACCTCATAATTCAGGGGACATTGGGTAGTGTTAAGAAAGGTCTTGCCTCAGTAGTAAGAAAAAATTAACCCTGCACTAAACATGCTCTGGGTCATGCCTAACAAAGCTTTTAAAAGCAAGAACCAAAAAGATCAAACTATTTCCAAGTAACTTAACCATGTGTCAAACCACAGCCCAAAAACATTTATAGGAATATAAAATATCCAGCACACAACAAGGTGAAATCCTTAGATGGATATTTGTTTGTTTTGTTTTCCCTCACTAAGATTATGGGTATAAAAACAAGGATTAATGTTTTAAAATTATTGGGTAGAATCAATCATGGTAAATGATTTGCTCATTTATTTATATATTTATTCATTAAGCCCATCATTGAAGTGCTGATTATGTGCCAGACACAATAATAATATGGCAAATAAAATGGAGTTCCTAACTTCAGTGTTCTAATTGCACAGTCAGGAATGCTAGAGAAAGAATTTATCTTTCAGCCACCGGTTCTGTTCAGGACCCAGCTTTAACCGGTCTTGGCTGTACTAAGCAATTCTTAACCTAAGTGGAACATAATTTCTTCTTTGTAAAAACTGCGGGTCATGCTGAATACTTCACCACTTCTACCTCTAAAATTCTATGCTTTTTTTTTTTTTTTTTATCCTCACCCGAGGACATGCCTGTTAATTTTAGAGAGGGGGGAAGGGAGGGAGAGAGTGAGAGAGAAACATCCATCAGTTGCCTCCCACACATGCCCCATCCAGGGACCACACCTGTCAAAAATTGAATCTAAAAAACACACTAAGCAAACAAGAAGAACAGAGACAGAATCGTGGATGTGGAGAGTGTGTTGAAGGTTGTTAGATATGAGCGGGGTGTGGGGGATTGGGTGAAGAGGTGAGGGGATTAAGAAGTGCAAATAATTACTTACAGAATAACCATGGGAATGTAAGGTACAGTATAGGAAATGTAGTATACGATGAATTTATATGTATGACTCATGGACATGAACGATGGATGGGGATTGCCTGAGGGAGTGGGGGTGTTAGGTGGAGGGGGCAAAATTGGGACAACCGAAATAGCACAATGAATAAAATATAATTTTAGCCCTGGCTGGTGTCGCTTAGTGTATTGAGTGCCAGCCTGCGAACCAGGGGGTCACCCGTTCGATTCCCAGTCAGGGTACATGCCCGGGTTGCGGGCCAGGTCCCCAGTTGGGGGTGTGCAAGAGGCAACCATGCATTGATGTTTTCCTCCCTCTTTCTCCTTCCTGTAACTTGTCTCTAAAAATTAATAAATAAGATCTTAAAGAAAAATAAAATAAATTCCTGAGCTACCTTGTGATGCATGATCTATGAAATTAAAAATAACACTGGAGTTAAGAACTTCATCTATTTTTTTACGGTATTATTGTGCCTGGCACATAATGAACACTTCAATAATGTGCTTAATGAATAAATGAGCAAATCATTATTTATTATCTTTTTAAGAGGAAAAACAAATTAGTATGCATAAAATAGTATTCTACTTATTTTCAGTGATAGAGTGTTCATACATTTATATGTTCATTGTTAGTTTAGTTTGAAATTACTAAAAAATTTAAAAATAAAAATAACTGACTATTATATGTTATATAATATAGCTAACTGTTAAGCAATGGAACAGAGCTCTAATCGGTATTGGTTTTGTAAACATTCAACTAAATTATAAGTGTGTATTCATTATAGGAAGTGTTTACTATAAAGATTTAAAATAAATACATGTGGAGAATTTTCTACTGCTTATGTTCTGGAAATGAACTTAATTTAGTGATACTACAATTAAACGTGAGTTTAGTAAAGGTAGAAAATTGTAGGACACCAGAGCCTCCTCCTCTCTTTAGCAATCAATCAATCAGTCATCATAATTTAAATCCATTAAATGGAATGTCTGTGACTCAGAATTTTGTCTCTTTTGTTACTGATACATTTTCAGGACCTAGGATGTGCTTGTTATACATTAGGCAGTCAGTGTATATTTTTTAAGTGAGTAAGTACATGAATATATGAATAAGGATATTTATTAAACTTCATTCTGCTTTGTTCTATAGCAGATACAATGTTGTCACCTTACCACTGATAAGTTATTTATTACTTCTTATATTAATTAGAAGTGTTTCTGAAATAATATGAAAATTTCCTGAAACTTAATTCACAATTTAGAATTATTACCCAGTAGCTTTCCTTAGTATTTGATGTCCTCATCAGCAAACACTGAGTCCCTGTTGTATGTAAGGTACTGCTAAATTTTATTCATTCATAGAAGACATGCCATTGTTTCTTTCTCTCTCTTTTTTTTTTACAGTTGTTAGGCAAAAATTTATTGTCTTCCTTTTTTTGTTGTTTCTTTTTTTTTTTTCATAGTTTCTGTCCTTGAAAAATTTTCAGCTAATTGGAGAGACAGAAAATAGACATAAAGATGATGCATAGGGATATGAGGATGTCAAAGACAGTACATAAGAAAATTAATATTATGTTCAGTGAAAAGTATGTTAACTTCATGTGCATTATTATTCAACTTTAAAAATGTGTAGAAAACTATGGAAAGGAAACATAAATATACTAGTTTTTTAATATTTATCTTCAGATGGTGAAGTCATGGGGAAATTTAATTTTTATTTCTTACATATCTGTGTTTTAAAAGCAAGCAGTGTTTTAAATAAATTAATAATTTTCTATCCCAGTTCTGGGATAGATTTTGTATACAAAACAAAAATAAAGCAGTCTGCGTGCCCAGCATCATCAATTGCTAGATCTCCACCCATCAGTTTCCTAAGCATGTTTAAATTCGTATTCTTTTTGCCATTCTCATTGTACTACCAAAGTATCTGATTTTGTTTCATTGATTTTAGACAGAAATGGTAGCAAAAGTAAGAGGGAGGACAATGTAGATCATTTTTTGGTGGCCAGATACTCAAATATGAAGATATTAAATAAGCTTGTTTCCTTTGATATGTTCATTTCTTTGGAAATTGTGATTTAAAAAAGTAAAACTACTACTTACAGAGCTGAATTTTTGATTATGTAGTAATTAACTATTATATTTTTAGTGCAATGTGCATATTTATCTTTTGAAACAGTCTCACACTTATAAAACAGTTGTAAGTACAGGGCAAAGATTTCCTAAATTTTTTTAGAGGAAGTTGCTGACATGGCACACCATCACCCCTGAATACTTTAGTATTTCTAATAAATAAGGATATTTGCAACATCATCACAATATAACCACCAAATTTTTAAAAATAACATCAGTTGATTTTTTTCCATTAATCCTCAGACGCCATTTAAGTTTCTTCAGTTGTCCCAATAATGACCTGTATGGCATAAGGATCTGGTTTAGAATTACATGTCCATTTAGTTGTCATGTCTTATTATTTCTTTCAGTCTGAAATAGTTTCTTGGCCTTTCCTGGACATTCATGGTTTTGATACTTTTGAAGATTAGAATTCAGTTATTTTTTTTTAAAAAATGCTTTTTTTTTTTTTTAATGTTTGGGATTGTATGCTTCCTCATGATTATTCAAATTATGCATCTTTGACAAGAATATCACAGAAATAATGATGTATTCATATGGTATCCTCTCAGGTGGCATACAATTTTGATTTGTGTCATTGCTGATGATACTCACATTGATTACTTGATGGTGTATGTCAGACTTCTCCCTATTTCTCCTTTATACTTTTATAATTAGTAAGTATTTTGTGGAGTTGTCCTTTGAAACCACATAAATATTTCATTTCTCATCACACTTCATACCCTCCTAATGCCATTAGGTTTCTGACACTCAGCCCTGGGTCTTCCTCATCCATCTTGGCCTCTGTCTGAACTCTACAGCTCTCACAGCTCTATTGTAAAAGTATTATTGTAAGATCTTTGAAAATTATAAATAAGCCGTAAAAGTTTTACTCAGTAGTTTATGTCATAGGAATGACTAGAAAACCTTTTTCGTTCTTGAACAGCCTTAATTACTTCAGAAAATAATATAAATTAAGAATGTAGATAATCAGAATGGCTAATTCAATAGTATACTCAGTTCTGTATTTCATAAGTGTTAACAAGTTATTTAGAAAGTAAATGTGAAGTTTTTAAGTGAAAAGTAATACCTGTTAGACAACAAATATGATGTGTTGTATTAAAATGATTGTGGAGCTTGTTAGTTTTCTTATTCTGAGAGTTGATATAACTTATGCTGGTGTATATTATTCATAATTACCTCAGAACACAAGATTGTTTTAGAAAATAATGATAAAATAAATTCAGGAAGAAGTGATATGATGAAGTAAATATGTGCCAGCAAGCTAGTAAATTGACTTAAACTTAGAAAAAATTATTAAAACAGAACATCACCTACCAGTTATTCTTGGACTTCATAACCTTTTAGAAACCAAATATCCAGTAGACCTGCAGCCAATATGTTTTTCCAGTGGAGATGCCAAGTATGATGACTGTCAAGCCTGAAGTGTTTTTAAGAGAATGAATGCAGTCTCTCTTCAATGCAGAATTATGTTGGCACAGTGGAGGTGCCAGACATTTTGTTTTAGAATGTCTAATGTGAAACCATAGCCTTTTGATTCCCCAACTTATTTGAGAGCGTTAATAGAGAGATGCAAGAGTAAGGCAGTTAGTTACCAAACCATGCGCAAGGACTTTTTGAAAGTTTTTTTTCTTTTTTTAAGTATATTTTATTGATTATGGTGTTACAGTTGTCCCAATTTTTCCCACTTTGCCCCCTCTACCCAGTTTCCCAATCCTTCCAGCGATCCCCCCTCGCCCCTGCTTTAGCTCATGTCCATGGATTGTTTACGTAAGTTCTTGGACTTCTCCATTGCCTCCACGGTTCTTAACATCCCCCTGTCTGTTCTGTGCCGACCCAATTATGCTTCTAAAACACTGTACTTTTTCTCCCATTCTCCTTCTTCCCCCTCCCAGCTAATAACCCTCCAAGTGGTCTCCATAGCTATGATGCTATCCCTGTTCTAGTTGTTTGCTTAGTTTGTTTTTGTTTTTTAAATTCAGTTGTTGATAGTTGTGAGTTTGTTGTCATTTTAATGTTCATACTTTTGATCTTCTTTTTCCAAAATAAGTCCCTTTAACATTTCATATAATAAGGGCTTGGTGATGTTGAACTCCTTTAACTTTACCATGTCTGGGAACCACTTTATCTGCTCTTCCATTCTAAGTGATAGCTTTGTGGGATAGAGTAATATAGGTTGTAGGTCCTTGCTTTTCATCAGTTTAAATACTTCTTGCCAGTCCCTTCTTGCCTGCAAAGTTTCTTTTAAGAAATCAGCTGATAGTCTTATGGGAACTCCTTTGTAGGTAACTCTCTTTTCTCTTGCTGCTTTTAAGATTCTCTCTTTATCTTTAATCTTTTGCATTTTAATTATGATGTGTCTTGGTGTGTTTCTCCTTGGATCCAACTTGTTTGGAATTCTCTGTGCTTCCTGGACTTGTATGTCTATTTCCTTTGCCAAAATGGGGAAGTTTTCTTTCATTATTTTTTCAAATAAGTTTTCAAGTTCTTGCTCTTCCTCTTCTTCTTCTGGCATCCCTTTGATTTGGATGTTGGTTTGTTTGGAAATGTCCCAGAGTCTTCTTAAACTCTTTTTGTTTTTTTGGATTCTTTTTTCTTCTTCTTGTTCTGGTTGAATGTTTATTTCTTCCTTATGTTCTAAATCATTGATTTGAGTCCCAGCTTCCTTCCCTTCACTGTTGGTTTCCTGTGGATTTTTCTTTATTTCCCTTAGTAGAACCTTCATTTCTTCCTTTATGCTTTTGCTGTATTCAGTGAGATCTTCAAACATTCTGACCACCATTGTTTTGAACTCAGTGTCTGATAGGTTGGCGATCTCCACATCTCTTAGTTCTTTTTCTGGGGTTCTGTTCTGTTCCTTCATTTAGGCCATATTTCTTTGCCTCCTGATTTTGGTAGCCTCCCTGTGTCTGTGTACTTGGTAGAGCTGCTTTGATTCCATTTTAGATTACCTGTTAAGTTGTGTGGAGCAGAACCTTTGATATTCACCAGGGTGGGGCAACCGTGGCTCCCTGTGTGTAGGGTGGGGGAAAGGGTCAAAGAGAGGACAATCTGCTGCTGGCTAACTTATTGGGGCCTGCCTGGCCCTTTCCCCATTTCCAGTCACTTCATTCACTTCTCATATGCGACTGGGAGGGTGTTGTGGAGGAATGGGTGAAGAGGTGAGGGGACTATGCAGTACAAATAGGTAGTTACAGAGAGGCCATGGGGATGTAAAGTACAGTATAAGAAATGGAGTAGGGAAACAACTTAATACGCATGACCCAAGGACATGAACAAAGGTGAGGGGATTAGCCTTAGTCGGGAGTGCTGGATGGAAAGGAGTAGAGGGGGAAAAATGGGACAACTGTAATAGCATAATCAATAAAATATAATAAAAAATAAAAATAAAAATGGGCTGACTGGCTGGTTTGTTTGGTCATCAGTAAACTCCATTTATATTACGGATCATTTCTGGGTCAATTTGGTCCTTACTCTTCAGCCCTGGCTATGAGGCGGTATGAGTCTCACTATAGTGTATCAAATTCAGAGTCAACAGAAATCCTATCCTGAGGGTGGGCACAAGGTAGTGAAAGAGAAGGGAAAACTTGGTAAGTTAATTGTGCAGACTTTTTCCCCCTTCTCATGTGGGAACTCTGTTCCCTAACTGCAGGTCGCCCAAATCCCATTTTCTACTGCTTCATTCTGCCACTTATCAGTTCTAGGAAAAGATGAAAAAAAACTGAAATGCCCATATTCCCTCAGTTCCACCCAGAAGAGTCCAGGGAGGTAAAACAAAGAAAACAGCTAAGAAAAGCATGCTTTTATTGTTCTCTCTCAACAAAGTAACAGCATTAATAATACAATTACAGCTACCATTTATTGTGCATTTGATGCAGGGGCAAGCACTATGCAAAGCTTGTAATATACATTTTCTGACTTAATTTCAAAACAATCCCATGAGGTAGGTTTTACCAATAAAGAATCTGAGGTTCAATTAATAGTAAAAAATGAGAAACACGTGTGATAAAACAAAAGAAGAGACTGACAAATGAATGATAAAGTTTGGGCAGTTGGCTTCCTTTGGTGGGGAGACAAGGAGATATGACAGAGGAGGAGCATAAATAAGTTAGGCTGACAGTGGTTTCACAGATAATCTTTTCACTAAAATATATAATCTAATCAATTAATACAATAAAAATTAAAGTTATGCATGGATAGTGCATTAGCCTCACAGAGTTACTATAAGGCTTAAATAAAATGATCTGTTAAAAAGAACTCTGTAAATTACTTTTTCTTCTTGGAATATTTATCCCCACCTCATCACTGTTAACCTGATAGTATTCAATGTTCAATTGCTTTAGGGTCAGAAAGACCAGAATTGTCAAAGAGCCTACCTACTTTGTGACTTCTCAGAAGACTATTTTATTTACTTTCAGGTAACAGTAATAAAAGTTGTACATAACTAATACTACAGACTTAACTCTGTAAATAAGATGTTTCTGTTGAGTTGTCAAGCAAGAAGCTAAATGGAAATATTTGTGGTAAAAAGGATCATACTTTATGCTGGGAATGCTTAAAAAATTTACAAAAAATGAATTAATGCTCAACACAGATATTAATTACTCAAATAATGAATGTTCCCTGATATAAGATGCAAACACTATAATACTGAAAAGCCCATTTATAAATGTTTGTGTGTTGTTTTAAAAATGGGATTTCACTTTTTAAAACTATATTTTTTTGATTATGCTATTCTAGTTCTAATTTTTCCACCTTTGCCCCCCTCCACCCAGTAACCCCCACTCTCTAAGGCAGTACCTGCACCATTGTTCATGTCCATGGGTCATGAGTATGTATTGCCACTAACCATGGCAATGAGTTCTTTGGCTGCTCCATTTCGTATACTGTACCTTACATTCCCATGGTTATTCTGTAACTAATTATTTGTACTTCTTAATCCCCTCACCTCTTCATCCATTCCCCCACTCCTACCCCACGCCACTCCTACCTAGCAACTATTAAAACACTGTCCACATCCATGATTCTGTCTCTGTTCTTCTTGTTTGCTTAGTTTGTTTTTTAGATTCAATTTTTGACAGGTATGTATTTTTTTCCATTTTATGGTTCATAATTTTGATCTTTTTCTTAAATAAGTCCCTTTAACATTTCATATAATAATGGTTTGGTGATGATGAACTCTTTTAGTTTTTTTCCTGTCTGGGAAGCTCTTTATTTGCCCTTCATTTCTAAATGATAACTTTGTTGTCAATCTTAGCTGTAGGACCCTGCTTTTCATGACTGAATATTTCTTGCCAGTCCCTTCTTGCCTGCAAAGTTTCTTTTGAGAAATCAGCTGACAGTCTTCTGGGAACTCCCCTGTAGGTAACTAACTGCTTTTCTCTTGCTGCTTTTAAGATTCTCTCTTTATCTTTAACCTTTGGCGTTTAAATTATGACGTGTCATGGAGCGGACCTCTTTGCACCTGTCTTGTTTGGGACTGTCTGTGCTTCCTGGACTTTCATGTCTATTTCCTTCTCCAAATTAGGGAAGTTTCCTTTCATTCTTTTTTCCAACATATTTCCAATTTCTTACTCTGTGTCTTCTCCTTCTGGCACCCCTGTTATGTGAATGTTGGACCTTTTGAAGTTGTCCCAGAGACTGCTTTTACTATCCTTTTTTTAAAATTCTTATTTCTTCTTGTTCCAACTGATTGGTTTTTGCTTCCTTGTGTTCAGAATCATTGATTTGATTCTCAGCATCATTCACTCTACTGTTGTTTCCGTGTAAACTGTTCTTTATTTCAATTAGTGAATCCTTCATTTCTGACTGGATCTTTTTATGCTGTTGAGGTCCTCACTAAGTTCCTTGAGCATCCCTGTAACAAGTATTTTCAACTCTGCAGATGGTTGATTGATTATCTCCATTTTGTTTAATTCCTTTTCTGGAGTTTGGATCTGTTTTTTCATTTGGGCCATGTTTTTTTGTCTCTTCATTTTTGCAGCCTCCCTGTGTTTGTCTCTATGTATTAGGTAGGGCTGCTATGACTCCCTCTCTTGGTATCGTGGCCTGATGTAGTAGGTGTCCTATAATGTCCAGTGGCACAGCTTCCCTTATCACCCAAACTGGGTACTTGAGGTGTGCCCTTCATGTGGTCTAAGTACACCCTCCTCTCGTAGTTGAGTCTTGGTTGTTGTTGGCTGGTCAGTGGGAGGGATTTAACAAGGCCAGTCAGTTGCAAGGATTGCCTCTGACCACTAATCACCAATCTCTGCCCTCTGTCAGTCAGCCATTTTTACATTGCTTTGCCTTCCCACCCAACATTGGGAAGCATTAGTTTGTTTTCAACACTTGAAAATGATTTTATTTCTTCATTTCTTCCTTTCTCCTAATTGCTCTGGGCTCTGCATCATTGCACCAACATAGACAAATTCTTGCTCTTTGGAGCTTGTTCTCTTTTTTTGCTAATTTCTTTTGTCATTCACTTATGTTAATAATTTCTATTAACAGAGTTATTATAGCACACTTGCCCTAATCCTACTATGTGGATACTTAGGCAGTTGTATTGGGATTTTGGTCAACTAAAAATCATAATGAACCATTAAGTAAGAGTTGATTAAATATTACTGCACAAATTATTAGCAAAATTAATAGAAGGAGAGATTTGTAAAACAAGTTACCCAATCCTGCCTGACCGATGACAGAATTCTTTAGAAAATAAAAATAAAATCATTTCTAAATTTTAAAAAAAGAGTGAATGCATTTAATAAGCACCTTACACAGAAGTAATTTTTACCAACTGTTACATTAATCCTTATTAAATACCACTTTATTTTGGGGGGCAAATATTCTGACTTTTCATGATATGTGATGATTATGACATACAGTGTGTCCTTTTTAAGCCTGTGTCATTCACAAATTCCATACTTTGTTCCAGTTGTCAGTATAGTAATCACCTCCCTCGAAGTTGAACCCATGCATTTTGGGTGTTGTTGGTTAGAATCAGTTATTTTATTAAGTTTACATTTCTTCATCTTCTTCATAAAAACTTTAAAAGCTTTTCATTAGATATTTTACTAATTTAGGATAACTATGTCTGTAGAATTTTCCTGATCATCTAGTAGAAGAGGCTTAAAAAGTGAGTTAGATTCATTTGCAGCTTGACCTTCCTCACAATTTAACTTTTCACAAATAGAAACTGTGTCCATGTCTATTTATGACTACTTGTTCAGCAGTTTTTTTCATTGGCTAGTGGAGACTGTAAAAGTGTTTAATTTGGATTGAATTTGAGACTAAATGATGGTAGTGTTAACAGTATAATACATATTCCTTAAGTCTTCTGTCTTATGAGAGGCAGATTTAAGAGTAAGGCCAGCGTGTGTGATTGAGTTATACAGTTATGACTTAGAGGGAATATCTTTGAGATAAGGGAGTAAAGGAAGAGTTTAAATGAGGATTTAAAGTCTTAGAGAGGTTGTTTAAAATAGCAGACCCAACCCCATTCTGTCTGAAGTCAGAGCCTGTGATGGTAATGACTATATTAACTGCTGCTGTCTTTGGATATATATGATAAAACTTATGATTTTTAAAATTTCCAAACACTTGAGTTAGTTAATCAGAAAACACCTTTGATGAATAAATGAATCAGCCTTTCCACCCCATCCACGTGACCTTTCATGTTATTTCATGTACGATATTTTAGGGGGCAGGTTATGGGAAAGGCTGAGATATAATAAGTTCTGTATTTAGTTACTTTCCAATGTTTTATTACTAATATCACTTTCGTACCTCTAATGTAAGACTCAATTTATACTCTTCTTTGGGAAAGGTAGACTGTTTCAGTCCAAATGGTTTGTTTTGATTTATTTGTTTTAATAATTAGACAAGTAGAGAAATAGTCCCAACCAGTGAAGCACAGTTAGTGTTGGGGCTATTACCAGGATAAGTTTTTTTCCCTTGATAAATGTATTCTCTTTTCCTCTAAGTAAATTTTTATTTTCAGATTTCCTTTTTGTTTGGAAAGAAAATGAGTGTGTTTCTCTTTTCTGTATAAGAACTCTTGTTTTCAATATGGGTTGAAAAAAATAATTGTCTTAAAATCAATATTTGATGACATGGGATTTCTGTTTTAATTAGGTTCTCCCTATATTTTTCAAAAGATGGGAGTAATTTACTTAAGGCTTTTTAAGTATCATTTTAATAAGGTGAAAACTTTCAGTCAGGGCATATTATAGTCAGACAGATGTCAAATTTGCCAAATGCTTTGAAGATATAAATTTTATGTGTTACATAATACAGTTTTTCAAAAGAAACTTTATGTTGATTCTTTACTGAGAATGAAGATTATTTAATAGTACAACTTCTAATTCTAGCTTTCCTTCACAATCTTCTTCCTTATCCCTATGCACATCAAAGTTAATCTACATACATTAAAAAAATTTAATCTCTATTATATTTTTTTCCATTACTACTTAGTTCCCTTATACCCTCCTCCCCCCAAGCAATACCACACAGTATACATACTTTAATGGTTAACTGGGAGGATCAAAGTATTTATGAATTCAGTAATCAGTTAACAAAAAGTATTGTTTGTTACCAAGACTAAAATGTCTTATTTGGATACCTGTGGTATTTTAATCACTCGTACAAATAATTAATAACCTTTGATTGTTGGAATGTTGGATTTCTTGGAATACTAGGCAAGTCCTTAAACTCTGTGCCGTAGTTCTTTGGAAACTGGGCATATGATTCTAATTGATCTTTTGAAGTTCTTCCAATATTGATTCTATTATCTTTAGAGGATATATTGAGAATTATGTCTGTCCAAAAACCATATAATAATAACTATAAAAGAATTTTTAAACAGTAGATATAAATTTAATTTTATGGATTATTAGAGTAATATAAAATACATTAAAATAAATAATATTTTAAAATCTGGAATACAAAAGTAATCATAATCTAATATAGGTAGTAATGCCCTCTGATTTAAGAGTATTCTATACTTGTACCTTTCTAGAGTAGGAGATTTGTCAGAGTAAGAAGTATTTCTTTGAGCCATGACATTCAAATTTTAGTTTCGTTAGGAGGGAAAAATGCATTATGATATCCAATTAAAATATTTGCTAAAAGGTGCTATGTACAGTAGCAGGAGTAACTAATGGTCTGCTTGGAGAAGGCAGTTTAAAGCTGATATATTATCTAATATAGTTATCTCAATATATGAAGGATGGTAAGTTACACTCATTATTTTACAGGGAAATATTAGAACATCTTGGGTTATTTGACATTCTTCTATTCTGTCTAGTTTTGTCCAGTTTTAAAATTTAGTAACTTTTTTAAATTTAGTAACTGGAGACCATCTTAAGCATAAAGAGTAAAATCCAGAAGAAAGCAGGGGGCAGAACTAATGGAAAATTTAATCTTCTGCTCGTAATATTATAAAATAAGAGAAAAAATGTTTGCCAGTAATTTTTACAACAGTAATTTTATAGAGGCTCTGTATGTGAATAATATAGTTCCACTCATGAGTGAAAAAGATATATTTGTGTTCATATGTTAGGTTATTGACTTACACTCTTTTCACAATTTTTTCTCCTCCCCTCACCCACAGAATCTGTATATGATCTTCTCCCAAAGGAGTTACAGTTACCTCCATCTAGAGAAACAGCTGTAGCATCAATGAGTCAGACAAGTGGTGGTGAGGCAGGCTCGCCTCCTCCAGCTGTAGTTGCTGCTGGTATGCATTTCATTTTACTTTATTAAAGAAAACTAGGGTATTATCTGGCCAACATGAACAGTGCTGGTAAAATTTATAACAAAAAGTGTGATTTGAGGCTTTGTTTTAGGAGGTTTTATTTTAATTTTTAAAAAGATTTTTATGTATTTATTTTTCGAGAGAGGTGAGATCAGTTGCCTCTCATACACCCCCAACTGGGAACCTGGCCCACAACCCAGGCATGTGCCCTGACTGGGAATCAAACCGGCGACCTTTAGGTTCACCGTCCGGCACTCAGTCTGCTGAGCCACACCAGCCAGGGCGGAGGTTTTAAAATATATACTTTTAAAACTAAAATTTTTCAATGTAATTTTATTGGTATAATTATTATTTCTTAAAATTTCACATTGGCACATCTACTAATGCCATCTCCTAAAATGGACCTTATCTTCAACTATGGGAATTTAAAGCTCTTTTGTTGGCTGCATGTGACAAGGTTAAATACCAAGCCATGGATAAAAGATTGTATTTGTTAAATTATGTTTAACAATTATTTTTTAAAATTTGTGTTAAAATAAGGAAGCAATATTTTACTTCGTATAATCTGAAAAAGGACTCACACACTCAAGTCTCTTTTTTGTTTGCAACATGTTTATATAATCTTTTCCCTACGTTTAAAAACATATGTGACTTTATACTTACTATAAAAACTCAGTTGAAAGTAATGGAAGATTTGAATGTAATATTTATATGACATTTTTATCAGTTAAAAATATGGAAATTAATGTTTGAAATTTATTAAGCTTATTTTTACTCTCAAATCATGCACTTTATATAATTATAATTATATAAAACTGGTTCAAATTTTGATTGAATTAGAATAAAAGATTGACAAACTAACAGGAAAAAAATCTTGATTGGTGATAAATTAGTAAGAATGCTTTCAAAAATATTAGATTGCCCAACTTTGTTTTTGTTTCCGTTGGGTTTATAGACTGTTAAGTGTGTTTGGTTTAAAAAAAGGAAAAAAATTATATATACTCTGACGTTTTATCTGTCCTAGGAATTAGAGGTTTCTTGTCTAATATGATACCTCTCATCTTTTCAAATGGTACTTAAAGTCCATTAGAACATTGTTTTCAATACATTCTTTTTGTTTCAAAAGAACGGTGAAGTGGAAGGTTCTGATTTAAAGGAGGGTGTTGGTACTAAAGTAGAACTTCAGATAATTTTTCTTATATGTGTTAACCTATGTACCATTAACTTTGTGTACCAATCTTTCCCCCGAGTTGTATATTGTAGTTTGTGGCCTTCCTAGTTGAGGGCAGGAAAACTTTAAACATGGCAAAGAAACTTATCAGCCCTGCTCACTGTTCATGTGTTGCCAGACATTTTCTAACAGATTCTGTGGATTTAATTGTGAGCTTTTTAGTAATGAAATTGGTAAGATGACCTGGTTTTACTTTGTATCCACTGGATTCCAAAATGTCCCTGAATATTTTTTCTGGAATTTAAAGTTTTAATTGAGTTTAAAATTTATATCAGACAACAAAATGTGAAAAAATATTTTTTAATGAAATATTTCACTTTAAATCCACAGGTAGAAATTGACTAACTGATTTCTTTTGTATCTTTTGAGATTGTTTTTTAAAGACATGTTGAATCTGTATAGAACTAAAAGTCTGTTTCTTCAGTGCTTTTTAACATCTGTTGACTGTACATCCAGGTTCTTTTTTTTTTTTTTTTTTGAAGCTGAAAAAATGTTAGCTAGGTTTGGGAAAAGAACAACACTTCCTTTTAAATAACACCAAACTGAATTCCAGAAGTTTTTATATATAAATATTGAAAGTTCTTAAATTTGGGTCCTTAATAGAATGTTAATCCTCTCTCCCTCCTTCTGTCCCTCTCATTGTATTTTTGAGAAAATCCTCTCCAGATAAATTAGATGGAAAACTATCAGTTGAAAAATCCTGAAAATAAGAGAGTGAACCCAGGAAGTATTCAAAAGTAATAAATTCTTACTATATCGAGAAGTTAATAGACTTTGTAATGATGATGAAGAAAGTAAGGAGGTAATCTTGACACTTATGTTCACACAAAAAAAATTTCTGTGACCTAAAACCAAGTCATTTGAAATTTTTAAAATATAAATTTAGTTTCAGTAACCAACATAGTCTTATTCCACGATTCTAATATCTTATTGGTAGAATAGAGTTTTTGTCATATAGCATTATAGATAAGAGAGTTTAAATTACAAAATTATTGTAGGGAGATCAATTAATTTATATCATTAGAGTTGCTTTTTCTATTTGACCTATTAAAATCCTTAGTGACATAACTGTCAAAGAGAGAGATTTAGAGTAAATTACCAGTTACTCAGTGTTTCCTGGCCAAAAAAACTAGATTTCTTGGGAAAGGCACATTAATTTAGACTTTCGTGAGTTTTTAAAAGTTTATTATAGCATTTTCTGTTTAAGTATTAAATGCATAAAAATGATGACTCTTGATGTAGTTAATTCTTCAGAGTTTTGAAGGAGCCGGATTGGCTGCTATCAGTTATGAGGGCCTGGTGGGAACAGACTTCTAGTTCTGCCATAAAGGTTTGTGTTTCACAAGTTCTAAATCAATTTAAATTTTTAAATTTAGAGGCTGGGTATGTAGGTGTTTATGTATATTCTTTATTATTTAATAATTAAAAATGTGTTTCTCAGATTCACCAAACTAGATATTTTCCCTTTACATATTACTGAGGGAATCAGTAAACATGGTGCTGCTAATCCACAATCCAGAGTATTGGGTAAAAGAATGTCTCACATCTTTTCCTGCCTCTCCACTATTTCCAGTTTTACATACTCCCAGCGGAAACATCTTTCTATCTGGTAAATCCCAGGGTTGAGGGTGGGGGAAGGAGGACTTCTATACAACTCCTCCCCTTTCTGTGGGGTCAGGTATCAAAATCTGGGAAGTGTAGTTAAGAATCAACCAGTCTGAAACCCCTTCCCATTTTTTAAAGACCTCTGTTTTTGTCCCACTGGAAAGGAAATTAAGAGTTCGAATTCAATATGTGAATGAATAAAAGTTTTAGAAATGCATACTTTCTGAGCAGTATTTATTGTAGCTTCTCAGTAGTTTAAGAGAGAGACCATTTTCCTAATACAAAAAAAGTTATCCAAATGAGTTGTTGCTATTTTTTGGCAAAATAAGTAGTTGATCAAGAAGAAATATAAATTGTGGAAGAATTCTGTGTGTGTGTGTGTGTGTGTGTGTGTGATTCCTCGAGTATGTTATAAAGAACTAAAATGTAAGTATTTAGGAAAAATAAAACAAACCATTTGTGGTGTTTGAAAAGAGACATGGTAGTTATTTTTCTTAAATAACAGCTTTATCGAGAGATAATGCAATAGCAATTAAATGTATTTATTTTATTTTTTTTTAAGATTTTATTCATTTTTTAGAGAGAGGATAAGGAAAGGAGAAAGAAAGGGAGAGAAACATCTATCAGTTGCCTCTCTCACACCCACAACTGGGGACCTGGCCCACAACCTAGGCACATGCCCTGGCTGGGAATTGAACCAGCGACCTTTCAGTTTGCAGACCAGCACTTAATCCGCTGAGCCACATCAGGCAGGGCAAATGTATTTTAAATTTACTTACATCTTTTCAGTTTTTATCCTTAAATTTACTTAATTTATGTAAAGTAGGTAGCCTTTGACATAAATAGACAATAAATTGGTCAATTTAAAATTGATCATTTTAAGAAATCAAATAATTTTCTTGTTCTATCCTACATTTTGTCTTCATTTTGGATATGGCATTATGTTTATCATTTTATATCAGAATATGATTTGCTAAGGTGACTGTTTCTTTAAATGTTTTATTTTAATTTTTGAGAAGACAGTGAATTAATGAAACCACATCTTTTATAATTCAGCCAGAGGGTTTTTTAAAAAATTTTATTTATTTATTTTTAGAAGGGAAGGGAGGGAGAAAGAGAGGGAGAGAAACATCAATGTGTGGTTGCCTCTTACACACCCCCTACTGGGGACCTGGCCTGCAACCCAGGGATGTACCCTGACTGGGAATCAAACCAGTGGCCCCTTGCTTTGCAGGCTGGCACTCAATCCACTGAGCCACACCAGAAGAATAACTAGTTAGTAATTCTTTTGTTATTTTACTTTTAGTAATTATATATTAGTACTCTTTTTAGAAGTAATATATTCTCAGTGTACTCATTCTTTGGAGCAGTTTTTTAAAAATTTATTTATTTTTAGAGAGGGAGGAAGGGAGGGAGAAAGAGAGGGAGAGAAATATCAGTGTGTGGTTGCCTCTTGTGCGCCCCCTACTGGGACCTGGCCCACAACCCAGGCATGTGCCCTGACTGGGAATCAGACCTGTGACCCTTTCGTTCTGAGGGAGTCACTCAATCCACTGAGCCACACCAGCCAGGGCACTGTAGCAGTTTTTAACATATGTAAGCATATGTATTCATATAGCATGTACAATACAAATCTCTGTTGAATATTTCCACTAGTTGGATCACTGGAGATTTTTAATGGTTTAAATTAATAACTTTACGTGAAGTGATCCATGTAATAAACTTTTCTGTTAGAAGAGACATTAAATATAGCTTTAAATTCTGTGACAGAGCAATTAATAAATCTCAGATACCTAACAGATATTTTCTGTACTGAAAGAACTTAGTACTATTTACATGGTAGGAGAGCATACTAAAGAACTAAATTAATGTTCTATAATCAAAGAACAGCTATGCTTTAATTCATTGCAGACATTTAATCACCTAAATTAAAATGTTAGGAATTTCTAAACCATCCATAACAGCAAAACTGTAAAAATTGAGTTGAAAATGTAAGTTGTCATTTTTGAGTGCTTACTGTGTGATAGGAATTGTACCAGGCAATTTGCATATCATCATATCTCAATCCTTCCAAACACAGTATACCTCTCTTCTTTCTTACTGGGGTCTAAGTTCTTTTCTCCTTGCCATTATTACTTGGGGAATTTAGCATTATGTGCTCTCACTTCAATTAAGGTAACACAATCTACTGGAAGATAGTGTGTAGGATATTGAGTTGGAAAAGGTATACCCCTTCTCCTCAACAAGTTTCAGGATCTACAAATGGGAATATGGTTTCTAGAGGAATATTACTTTTTCACAGCAATGGAATTATGTAGCCCATTGAATTTGTTATAATAGTGTTAGAAAGTATTTACAGCTATATAATTTGGATTTTCTTGAGTTGACTAACCTTGAGGAATAAATTTGCCTTTGATTCCTCTCCTGGGTTAACTAGGTTAACATATTTAAGAATCTTGGCCATTTATATAGTGTACTATTTTTAAGATTATATCCAAAGTCTATTGAGGTGAAAGGTAATTTGCCTGTGTAACCTATGTATTGATATTATGAGTTAAAATATAAGTTCATCTTGGTTACTCCATATGGCCATTTATACTTTTCCTAGAAACCTGGACGATTTCCAGAAGAAAGTCAGATCCTTGTTACAAACATGTTACAATTAGGTTTAAAAATTCTACTCTTCATTCTGCCTTTTTACTAAAGTTACAGAGTAAATCTTAATACACACATTTATACATATAGATGTATGTATGTATGTATGTATGTATGTATAGATTTATGCTAACATCTACCTTATTAGAATGAAAAACATAAACAACCTTGGACCATAATAGTTAATTTGGAAATAACTGCCAATTCAGGAGGCTATCCATATTATCAACTTTAATTTACAAAAAGTACACATGGCCTACATTGTTTTATTCCTTAAATTTTCCCTTTTTATCCTCAGTTTTTAGCAATAACTTTATAAATATTGACTGGTTCAGTTTCTGATAGAATAAACACATTTTTATATTACTTGAGTCTCTAGAATAGCAATTTAAAACATTTCACAGATTCTCAGCCATTAATAGGCCAAATAAATATATAAAATTGACACAGTTTCTGTTTTTATATGTTTTGTACAATTTTGGATTATTAATACACAGAAATGGACTTTTTATTATCACAAATAAAATTGATAATATATGAAAAAAGTATTGCCATATAACTCAGTGGTTTTAAACCCTTTTCATCTCATAGTACACATACATGTAAACTAATTACTAAAATTCTGTGGCATACCAAAAAATATATTTTTGCTGATCTGACAAAAAATAGGTATAACTTTGATCGATTTACCAAAAAATAATAATAATTACCTACCTTTTTGCTCCAAAGCAACTTTTAAAATATCAGATGCCTATACTTGTATATAGGATTTCTGGTACCAAGAATTATGAAAAATAATTCAGCCAAGTAATATGAAAAATAGAGACATTTATTGAAGAAGATACAAGATACAAGAAACATTGTACTTAAGACAATGATGCCTTAGTCCCCTTCAAAGCAGGCACCTTGGGACCTCACACAGTTCTCTCAGTCACCATCAGCTGCTGCCTTGTATTTCTCTTCCCTTTTTATATTACCTGCCTCTACAGAATAGCATTCCAAACTGTTCACAGATTCTCAACCATTCGTTTATGTTTAAATTATTCGAGGTAGAGGATTCTTTCTGGGCTTTAGTCTGTTCACCCAGTGTTAACAATAATGCTACCCTGTAGTATTTAAAGGTATTCAAAGGTAACTTTAGTTTTGGGAAAAACCAGAAGTTGCAGGTCGCTAAATCTGAGCTGTAAGAGGACTGAGTCACCTGGGTGATTTGATGTTCTGCCTAAAACCTCTGCACAAGATGTTATGCATGAGCAGGCATGTTGTCATGAGGAAGCTGCCAATCACCAGTTGCCCATAGCTGCAGCCTTCTGAACCATCCAGATAGTTTCTGCAGAGGAAAGTTCAAGCTAATGCAAAATTTGATGCAGATTCATTGCTGCACATGCTCAGTCATTTTGAATATGATGGTCACACATTACTAATACATGTTCACTCAATGGCAGCTACTGCCTCCACTGACTAGCACAGTGAAGTCGTTATTGTTCACATATGCACATTCTAGTCCACTCTCCTTGGCTGCCAGGTTTCATTGATGTCGTGCAAACCATTCTCATTATATTAACAATGGCTGGACTTTTTCTAGACAGACCTTGTACATTAGGGTAGGATACAAAAACAGACTTCGCTTGTCTCTGTGACATCTTTTTCTCTTAAAAATAAAGTCATGCATAGTAAAATGTTAGTATTGGTTAAACATGAGTAGAGGATACACTGGTACATTAGTTTTAAATATTTCATAATTTAAAAAACACCCGGTGGAAACTGATTAAAATAGTCAAAATGCCCAATGCACTATGCTTTTCAAAAGTAACACAGATGTGGCATATAGTAGATACTTGTTGATGTTTTTCTGGCATACGTAAGGGTACATTAACTTTTCATCCAAAATATAAGTATTGTATTTTTATTTATTGGCAGTGTTTACTTAGTCCACTGACGTAAAATTCATTCTTCCTATATCACTCCTTCATAACAAGGTATTGTCAATTAAATTAAATCAGAAAATGGCCCCGGCTGGTGTGGCTCAGATTGAGTGCTGGCCTGCCAACTGAAAGGTTGCCTGTTCGATTTCTAGTCAGGGTACATGCTCGGGTTGTGGGCCAGTTCCCCACATGGGGGTGTATGAGAGGCAACCGATTGATGTATCTCTTGCACATCAATGTTTCTCTCCCTCTCTTTCTACCACCCTCCCCTCTCTCTAAAAATACATAAATAAAATCTTTTTTTTAAAAATCAGAAAATGAATGAGAAAGCATTTCAACATGCCAGACCAATATGGCCATGATCTAGATCATACACACACGTGCCCACGTATTGTAGTTTTATTTCCATTTATTTTTAAACATATGAAATAAAATTAAATTAGCATGGTCTGGCTCAGTGGATTTATCACCGGCCTGCGGACTGAAAGGTTGCTGGTTTGATTCGTAGTCAGGGCACATGTCTGGGTTGAGCGCCAGGTCCCCAGTTGGTGGCATGAGAGAGGGAACCAGTTGGTGTTCTCTCCTTCTTTCTCCCTCCTTCCCTTTTCTCTAAAAATAAATAAATAATATATTTTTTAAAGTAAGTAAATTCCTAATATCACCCCTGTAACAATACCAACTTTTTCTTAATATTACTATAAACATAAATCTGTAAAATAATTAACATCACCTGACAATTAGTGACCATTCAGCAAACATTGACCTTCTTCCTATATGTTTCTCCTTTCATTCGTTAATAACATTTTAAAAAAGAGACCGTATTTTCATAAAAATAATTTTTTAACCTTGTTTTGCTACTTTTCATTTTCACTGAGTCTGTTTTTGACCTTATTTTGAAGTTTTGCCTATCAGACAAGATATAGCCACACACATGAGCCATGGGATTTATTTTCTGACTATTTTACATTGACATTCTCTCAGTGGGAAACCTTGTAAAAGCAACAATGATAGAGGATGAGTCTTAGAGAAAACAGGCAGTTCCCAAAGGGATGATTCTGTAAAGTTGACTAAGAGTTCCTTCTAGAGTTCTTTTCTCACCTTTTTTTTTTTGTAATGAAATTATAAATTTGCACGATCAGTTATCAAAACTTCTGGTAGAGCAATTTATGACTTTTTTTTGCTTAGACAATTTATTTAGTCTATAATTGGATCTAATATACACTCTAGTCCAGACCCAGCTGTAAAACCTGATTGATTAATGAAATTAGAAGGTTTTAATCATACAAATAGTATTTTTCCTATTTTGGTCACTTCTGAAAAAGGAAATGTGAAGACATTGAACTAGTGCTGGCAGGATTACCTTTATTATTCATAAACTTTTTAAATGCATTATATGATAAAGCATTGAAGTGATACTCAAATAGCATTCTCAGAACTTTTTCTTTCCAGTTTTTAAGTTAATATAATGATAATCTCTGTTTTATCTTAAAGTAACATTACCTTTCACGTGGTACAAAGTTGTCCTTTTTTGTTTTTTAACTTGTACTTCCTGGGGTGTTTGACAATGTAATAAATTTAGTTATCAACTAGCATAATTATTTATATAACTTATAAATATTATGATTTATTCAGTTTATGATACAGTAAGCACATTTTTATATTACCTGCCTCTACAGAATAGCATTCCAAAACTGTTCACAGATTCTCAACCATTCGTTTGTGTTTAAATTATTTGAGGTAGAGGATTCTTTCTGGGCTTTAGTCTGTTCACCCAGTGTTAACAGTAATGCTACCCTGTAGTATTTAAATGACTGAATGATAGGAAACATCTTTCTCTTCAGTAGGAGGGGATTTAAAAAACAAATTCTAGCCCTGACCAGTTAGCTCAGTTGGTTAGAGCATCATCTCGATACACCAAGGTGTGGGTTCCAATTCCTGGTCAGGGCACATACAAGAAACAACCAATGAATACATAAATAAGTAGAAAACAAAGTGGTGTTTCTTTCTCTCACTGTCTCTCCCACTCCTTCTCTCTCTCTCTAAAATCAGTTTTTTAAGAATTCTATAATGTGTACCTAGTACATGTTTTACATTGTGCTTAGATACTTTGTCTTGAATAGGACAAAAGATATTTAAAACATTGCTCTAAGTGTCAGGACACTTAGAAATTTTGTAAGCATTTTTCAGAAAACATTCTTTAACAAATATGTGAATATATTAATGGCACACTAACAAAGGAAAGATAATAATTTTAGGAGACTTCAGGTTAAAAATGGGAGAGTAATTATCGTGTAACATTAGAACCCTGCCTGGCAGTTTGATGTACTGGGGAAGAAGAAGATGGTCTCCAATAAGTTAGTAACAAACTTTCCACTTTCAGCAATAGTGCTAATTATTTTTAAAAATAGAGCCTCTGGGATCAGACATTTTATGCACAGTAGCATATCTAGTTTAAAAGTGTGAATTGTCCACTTTTTTGAAGGGGAATGAGGAAGTATGTGGAAGTTGCCCTGAGAAATGAAGATCCTTTTGCTGCTAAAATGTAAATATTTTTTACTGTTTGAGTGTAGCCTCTTCCACTCTTTAAGGGAATTTGGGTAAGAGGACAGCCTAAAACCACCTCTCTGAGGGAACATTCTGGCTTATGGATTAGATTGCATTAGTAAACTGGAGAACAGTTTGGTGAATATGAGTTAACAAATTCTTTGGATAAGAAATTTCCCCATTTGCATTTATTTGGATGTGAATAATTTAATTTTTAAAGTTTGCTTTAAAACACTGCTTATTGTAGCATGTAAACTTATGTTGGGTGGGAAAAGTACAATTGGGAACTTGAAACTGTTTTAAACATAAATTAAGTGATTGACCCTACAGTTTTTGTTTTTTGTTTTTTGGGTTTTTTTTTTGTTTTGGTTTGTTTCATTTGTAAAGTAATCTGGATTGCTTATTTTATATGCTGGGATGCTAGTTGTTTTTTCTATTAATACACTTAACTTGCATTCTAGCTCCGCCATTCAGAGACAGGCATCGTGTGGTGGGTTGTGTGACAGTGTCTGTCAATAGTGAAGACAAATAGTGCCAGAGACACTTAACCCATCCAATCTCACCCAGGGTATAGGTCGGTTTTCAGACTTCTTCATAAATCTTTTTTTCTTCCTTCCTCCCCT